>BTHU01000011.1:24615383-25005383 GCA_036184795.1 Tokudaia tokunoshimensis | reverse complement strand
AATGTAAGAGGTGTATGTAGGGAAATTGTCGTGCTTTAGCTGCTGTGGACCCAGTTTCTTATTATAGGAATTCCATTATCTCAGGCATAAACTCAGTATGAAGCCTGAAAAAGAGAAATGTTTCTTTCTCCATGAGTCAGGGCTGTGCTGTAACTTATAGATTTGGATGCCGTGGATTGTTCCTGGATAGGACTTTTGGATCTGGGAGAAGCAGAATGGGTAGGGTAACAGTCCGGTTGTCCAGTCAGGGGAAAGGTGTCAGTGTTCAGCACGTGTGCTGTCTGCTGTGAGCAGTTGATAGGATTCCTGGGAATAGTGCAGAGATGGCTAATGTCTCTAGGTGACCATTCCAGTAGAAAGGTCCTAACTCTAACCTTTTCTTGTTAATTTCTTAAGTATGATTCTTCTGTATTATTTACCATAAAATAGGATTGGTTATTAGCCTATTTATTAGCTTGGTTCATGGGAGCCAAGAAACCCTTGGAATTTCCTGTGTGAGTGAGTATCTTTGTAGTCATGGTGGTCCCTTTAGATCATGCATGATAGTTTTAGGCTAATACAATGGCTTCTGACTGATGGTATTGACTCAAAAGAAATCTAGCTATGCCAGAAAGATGAACTATATGATTAGAGAGAGGTAGTGATACCAGTCCAATATATCTACCTCTAATGAGGAAACAGGAGCTGGAGATTTAGTTTAACCATGTGACCTGTGATTTAACCTATCAGAATACACAATGAAAGCAGCACTAAAAACTCTTCATACTCTAAGTGGACCTACCTGGATGATAACCTCATGTAAGCATGCAGGGGAAATGAAACAGCCTAAAATCATGGGAACTTTGTGTTTGGGACACCTTCAGACCTTACTGTACATAGCTCTCCATTCCATTGGTCCTGGTTTGCATTTTTTTGCTTTTTTATTAATGAAAATAGATTTGTTTTCATTCCATATATTCTGATTAGTTTCCATTCCTCCTACTCCTCTGAGATCCTCCCTATGGCCCCACCCACCCAAATCCACACCCTTTCTTTCCCTCATTAGAAAACAAACATGAATCTAAATTAATAAAATAAAACCCATAATTTGTATTTTTAAAATAATCAATTAACACTTTGCTGAGTTCTTATAGCTAACTATTGAATGGGTTGTTATAGCAAATTACAGATCCTGAAAGGGTAGTGATAACATCCAATTATAGCTAGTTGTTTAGATATGGTTATGGTTTGGAGTAAATTGTCCCCCATAGACTTAATGTATTTGAACATGAATTTTCAGCTAGTTGTACAATTTGGGGATGTTTTGGAGCCTTTGCTGAGTCCCACCCACATGGGGGAGGGGTGATGGGTCTTGAGGATGGTAGCCCAACTCTGCATCTTGTCTTAATCCTTCTGAATCCTAGTCTTGAGAGAGAAGCAAACAGTCTCATGCTTTGGTTGCTGTGTGTCTTCATTATGATGGACTCCATCCCCTCAAACCATGAGCCAAAATACATCCTTAAATTACTTTTTATCAAGTATTTGGCCATGGCAATAAGAAAAGGGATAAATGCAAACATAACACATACAAAAGGCCAGGAACCCCTGGAGCCTGTAGGTTAGTATCTATATTTATTGACTTATGAAGTACTGTACCCTTCATATGGGATGTCTGACTTCACTTTGGTACTGAGGATCAAAATTTCAATCTAATTTGCCTTTCAATTTGGAAAGTCATCTAATAATATACCAAAAAATCCCTCCTTTGCTTAGGCTGGAACACCTTTCTGATATTTTTAGTTAGCAGAAGCATAGTAGCTTAAGGGATAGTAGAGCAAAACTATATTAAACTTTAGTAGGAGCCAAAGTAAGCTTTGAACATTTATGAAAGATCACTAATCATATAATCTTGTTTAAGCAAGCTTATGATCAATAGTTAATAAAAATGTCAAACAATAGTAAGGTAATTTTATATTTTTCATACCATGGGGGATAGATAATGTTGAGCCAAAGAACCTCTTAAGAAAAAAATAGTAAGTCCCATCTATGATAATGTGATGTTTGCTCCAGATGAGAGTTATACTTTCTAGACAGCATCTTTTAAAATTATTCTTGTTTAAAACTGCATATCACAGTATTTTTCTCAACCATTTCAGTCAAAAAGATGTGTCACAGACATCTAAATAACAATGGAATTAAAAAGGGTTAGTTTGTTGAAAAGGCTATCTTTTTTCCACTGGATGGTTTTAGCTCCTTTGTCAAAGATCAAGTGACCATAGGAGTGTGGATTCATTTCTGGGTCTTCAATTCTCTTCCATTGATCTACATGTCTATCACTGTACCAATACCATGCGGTATTTAATACTATTGCTCTGTAGTACAGCTTGAGGTCCGGGATACTGATTCCCCCAGAGGTTCTTTTACTCTTGAGAATAGTTTTAGCTATTCTGGGTTTTCTGTTATTCCAGATGAATTTTTGAATTGCTCTTTCTAACTCTATGAAGAATTGAGTTGGGATTTTGATGGGGATTGCATTGAATCTGTGTATTACTTTTGGTAAGATGCTCATTTTTACTATATTAATCCTGCCAATCCATGAGCATGGCAGATTTTTTCCATCTTCTGAGGTCTTCTTCAATTTCTCTCTTCAGAGACTTGAAGTTCTTGTCATACAGATCTTTCACTTGTTTGGTTAGAGTCACGCCAAGATACTTAATATGGTTTGTGGCTATCGTGAAGGGTATCATTTCTCTTACTTCTTTCTCAGCCTGCTTATCCTTTGAGTATAGGAAGGCTTCTGACTTGCTTGAGTTGATTTTATATCCGGCCACTTTGCTGAAGTCGTTTATCAGCTGTAGGAGTTCTCTGGTGGAGTTCTTTGGGTCGCTTAAGTATACTATCATATCGTCTGCAAATAGTGATAGTTTGACTTCTTCCTTTCCAATTTGTATCCCTTTGACCTCTTTTTGTTGTCTAATTGCTCTAGCTAGAACTTCAAGTACTATATTGAAAAGATATGGAGAGAAAGGTCAACATGCAGAAGAATGCAAATTGACCCATTCTTATCTCCTTGCACTAAGCTCAATTCTAAGTGGATCAAAGATCTCCACATAAAACCAGACACACTGAAACTAATAGAAGGGAAACTAGGGAAGAATCTTGAACATATGGGCACAGGGGAGAATTTCCTGAACAGAACTCCAATAGCTTATGCTCTAAGATCAAGAATAGACAAATGGGACCTCATTAAATTACAAAGTTTTTGCAAGGCAAAAGACACTGTCAAAAAGACAAAGCGGCAACCAACTAACTGGGAAATGATCTTTACCAACCCTACATCCGACAGAGGGCTAATATCCAAGATATACAAAGAACTCAAGAAGTTAAACTCCAGAGAGGCAAGTAACCCTATTAAAAAATGGGGTACAGAGCTAAACAAAGAGTTCTCACCTGAAGAATATCTAATGGCTGAGAAGCACCTAAAGAGATGTTCATCATCCCTAGTCATTAGGGAAATGCAAATCAAAACAACCAAGATCAAAAACACAGGAGACAGCAGTTGTTGGCGAGGATGTGGAGAAAGAGGAACACTCCTCCACTGCTGGTGGAATTGCAGGCTGGTACAACCACTCTGGAAAGCAGTCTGGCGGTTCCTCCGAAAACTGGGCATGACACTCCCGGAGGATCCGGCTATACCACTCCTGGGCATATACCCAGAGGCTTTACCTGCATGCAATAAGGACACATGCTCCACTATGTTCATAGCAGCCTTATTTATAATAGCCAGAAGCTGGAAAGAACCCAGATGTCCCTCAACGGAGGAATGGATTCAGAAGATGTGGTATAGCTACACAATGGAATACTACTCTGCAATTAAAAACAATGAATTCACGAAATTCCTAGGCAAATGGTCAGATCTTGAAAATATCATCCTTAGTGAGGTAACCCAATCACAAAAGAACACACATGGTATGCAGTCACTGATAAGGGGATATTGACCCAGAATCTCGGAATACCCTAGACACAATCCGCATATCAATAGATTTCTAAGAAGATGGAAGGAGAGACCCCTGGTCCTGGAAAGACTGGATGTAGGGGAACGCCAGGACAGAGTAACGAGAGGGGGTTGAATGGAGAAAAGAGGGAGGGAAGGGGGCTTATGGGACTTTCGGTGAGGGAGGAAACGGGAAAGGGGAAATGATTTGGAATGTAAATTAAAAAAAAAATAAAATAAATAATAAAAAAAAAGGGTTAGTTTTTCTCCTAAGTGACAGGGATGGCGGTAGGTGTGCATGCCCTGCCTGCCGTAGCAATAGAGATCAAAGCTCATAGTTTGTCATCAAAAATCTGCATGACTTGAAGGTGGCTGTTGTCCTCATGGGCCTTCTGACTTGACTAGGTAAAAAGGGAGGCTAAAAGGAAAGAACGCATGTATGTGCAGTCAGCTCTTTCTAAAAGCTTTTATGGAAGCCCCTTCAGCAACTTCCGTTTATATCTGAATGCTCAGGATTGACATTCACAAGTCAAGGAATCTGAGAATATAGTCTAGCTTTTGTTGTACACATTGCCGTCACAAATACAAAGTAGAGTTGGTGAGAAAGTTGGTACGTTGTTTTGTTGTTGTTGTTGTTTTAACTTTTAGTGGATTCTATATTGATTCTTATTATATAAACTACCATTTAATCTAGGACGGATCTTTGTATTTCTAACAATATTACAGGTTTTTAATACACAGATACTCCACTTAGTACCTATTTATGTTACGAATGAATAGTCATGCAAGAGGAGATTAAGCCTCCCGTTCTGTTCACTCTTTTGGATCCTCACTAAAGATCAACTGGGAAGATGGTGTTAAAATATTCTAGAAGGAGAAGAGGGGACAAATGCCGAACTATTAAGATTTCCTTGTTGCAAATGAAGTACATGAAGCATATCATGTTAATGGCTCTGAGAAGGCGTGTTCTATACTGGAAAGCCTGACAACAAAACTTGAGACATTGGGTGAGATGATCTGGGAAGGAAGATGGAAGTCTGATGTGACCCTGGAAGGGACAAATACAGAATACTATGAAGCACACGAAGATCAAGGGCAGTAAGAAACAAGAGTGAATTTTCTTTCTTCTTCTTCTTTTTTTTTTAATCTACCAGATGAAGAGGAGTGAGGAAGGATTTGGAGAATTCAATCACAAATGCTTAGGAATAGGCTTTGTGTCGAGAAAGAGGAGAGTGATACAATGGATATTGTTAGATTGAGTTCAGGCCATTGGGAGAAGAGAAATTTTCTGAAGCCAAGAGAGAGGTCTGATGTGTAGACCAAGAAGTCCTTGATATACCAGGTGCCTGGATCCCTGAGCAAGGCAAACAAGACCATTGCCAAGAAATTACGCACAAGGGAACTTTGACAAAGATAGACCAGCTGGAAAGGTTAGGACCTCAGGAGCAACTGCACACAGCCTTCAGATAACTTAGGCAGGCTAGGTCAGATGAGCCTGGTCAAGCACAGGCGTGGACGCTCCTTCCCTCCTGGAAGGGGTGAGCTAAATTTCTCTCAAATGCCGCTTGTTTTAGTTTTTGTTTTCTGTTTTTTTTTCCTTTTCTACTTGGAATAATCTGCAGATAAAAACAATCAGTGAGTAGTTATTACAGAATTCCTTTTTGTGTGTGTGGCTTATGTGCTGTTCCTGGAGGAACAATGCCAGATTGTGTTTGTTTGAAAAATGAGAATATTTGAAGTTTATTAAATATGAAAATATGAGTCTTTAAGTTGTAAATAATGTAGTAATATCCTTTCTACTTTCCAAATAAGCAATTTATAGTCTTTCTCCTTGGGTTCATTTTTTTTTCCCCTTGGTAAATATATCTGTGCTGCCTTGCAAAATGATTAGAATCGACTGCATGTTAATCTATCCCTGTAACACAGTTTTGGTATCCAGCTTTTTTCCTGTGTGTGTACAAATCTTATTCTCGTAGTTGTAAATGTTTCTTTCATGTCAGATGTTCACAATGGTTGAGTCTAGTTCCTCAGAACTTGAGTAAGAGCGTGTCCAATAATTTTTATGACCTCAGCCTTCAATCCTAGGTAAAAATACTTTAACAGTTGTATTCACAAGAACCCTAAAAGGTTTATAAACCAGAAACTGGAAAGGGAACCTGGAATATCTTTGACTTCTAGGAAGGCTAATAAATTGGTTTCAGACTCACTTTTCTGGACTAGCTGAGATTACCCAGAGAATTTCAAATATTATCATGCTTAGGTCATGCGTGGCAGCTGGTGGGTTGACAGATCCTTCTCCCTCAGTTTTACTAAGACATCTACTTCATTTGGACAGTAAAATATAATCCTGGGTTATTTTAATGAACTGGGATAAAAATTACTTTGATATGAGCCCCTGACAATGCATAAACGCATGAATCAGATGTTACACTTAAGACTAAATCCCACTTCTTATAGGCAAAAAGAAAAAAAAATCTTAATTTGATTAAAAAAAAGGCATTCTGTGGCAAAGACTTCTGAAAATGGGATTGTATGTCCCCCTTTTGTCTGGTCCCCATGTTTGCAAAGCTTCTTGTGAGGAAATGCTTCCTTGTATTTCACCTAAATCCCTGTGCGGAAGCTTAAGCCTACTGCTTCCTCTTATAGATGTAGTGAAGATATGGTGCAGCTGCCACTACCAGATGGCCCTTAAACACACACACACACACACACACACACACACACACACACACACACACACACACACACACCCCAACCTAGGGCTCATTTAGACACAGTCAGCTTCTTCTGTCCTTGCCTCTCCACAAGCAGGAAGAAGATGCTTCACCACGCATTCCCTTTGCCCTTTTAGGTTGCATATTACTTTTACTATGTCTTTGGAGCGGAATCTCTCCACTTGCCTCTAATTATTTCCCTATGGCCAATTTCCATACGTGAAATTCTGAGGTCGAATGGAAAGCACGTTTTAAATACTTTTTCCTTATGCTGCCCACTTACTCTTGAGAAGCACTTGCTCTTTGTGTGTCTCCTGGATGTGTGGGGGAAGAAGAGTTTTCTAACTCACATTCTTCTCTGTAAGGTGGGATGCTTTTTTCAGATATTGGCCATTTGTTTTTACACATAGACAAGAATTCTATGTACTCTTCTCTTGACCATATTTGCAATGGTGTTTCTATTATATGTAATAGAGGTTATTTTTACCTCTTTAAAGAAATTAACCTTTACTCAGAGCATATTATCAGTACTGTTCTTCCAGCTGTTACTGGCTATTTAAGTCTAGTCATACTTGGAGCTCACAGATGTTTTCCATCTTTATGTTGCTAAATTTATTAGTCGGCGGTCTCTGGCTGAACGGTTAGGAAAGCTGTTTACACCCATTTATGTCCTCTCTTTCTTTGTTATCATGATGGAGTGAGGCCAGCTTGACTGGGTAACATTTGGTTGAAGTAAGCAAGGAGGTGCACATATTTGGGGGGAAAGTAGCCACCAATGTGAAAGCCATGTGCCTGGAACTTTTCTATATTGCCTGAGGTTTAGCATCAGGGCCAATGTATTTGAGGCATAATGACACAAGGTGAGACCATATGAAATGAATTTAGAGGAAAATATGGCTTAGATTATGTAGGTAGGGCCTTCAAGGTATGATGAATCCTTTGCCATGAGAGAAGGGAAACCATCAAAGTTTTAAGCAGGGGAGTTATATGACCTAACTTTTACTGTAACAGAGAAATTCTTCATTTTTTTTAAAAAAATGGTATGTAAAAAGATTGTCTTCAAATTATTTGCTGAAAAATATATTTTTTCAGACATAGAATTTCACTGTAATGAAATACAATGTCTACATTATAAAACTCTTATGTACACTTGGGTTTAACTTATGAATCTATATTTTATGTATATTAGTTTATGCTTGCTTACACATAACACTATTAGTGTATTATATTAATGTATCTCTAAACACATTAATTTACATTAAAACCTTAATGTGTATTTAAAATATAGCTGGATAGATTCCTTTATTTTATTCTTCTCTCAAAAATATTTGCCTCCCGTGTACTCATTTTCTCTCTCTAAATTTCATGGTGATCATGTTTTTTAAAAAATCTCATTGGCTTTTGGTTTTTATAAATTAACCACATTGTGTCGATGGTGAGTTAAAAGTCTGTGCTATGTATCCTCCAGCAACTCAGTCCTTAAATTCCTTTGGTAAGGTTGTGTTACTTTAAATCTTGTATATTACTCCTTATTTTTTAGGTTTATTCTATGTCTTCAGGATATCTTCATGTTTCTCTTACCCTGATTACAGTGTTATAAGTAGTACCGACCACAGAATAAACCATTTTAGGGAGGACTCATGTTTTTCTGCTTCTTTGGCTGTTTGTCTTTATACACAGGAGCACCCTTATCAGTAAGATGTAAGGCTCAACCATTCAAATGAACAAAAGAAAGCTTAGAACAAGACTATGGGTTTGAAGTATCAAAGGTATGAGGGATAGTTAACTATTAATCTTATTTAACCCTGACAGTCTGCGTGAGCCGAACCCATCTATCTATAAGGTTGTGCCATTTCCATTCTCTTCCAGTTAGCTTCTTAGTCCAGTCTGATACTTGCTTCCCCTGGATTTACCTTTAATTCCCACCATGAGGGAAAGCTAATTCTCATGCTTATAAAAGTTGATGGCCAGAGATGCAAAGTTCTTTTATATTAGTAATAGGATCTCAGTCTATAACTTTAGGATAGGCCCTGCTCTCTTTTCCTTTGACAGCTTCCACTTGGTGATGCTTACAGTACTGACTTGGGTGAGCCTCTGGTGTGTCTCTCATCTACTTTCCTCCAAAAGGAGTCACCTACCAGCCAGCTGTCTGATGACCTTGGCATCCTCCAGTCTCATTATAGCTACTCTCTTACACCATTCTGATTGACTACAAGATATCATATCTGACTGCACATAGCCACCCACAGAATGGTCATGTCTTTCATTTATGAAGGCCAGTGGTTCTTCAGCAGTACATTTCCTCTTGCTATTGTATCTTTCTTGAATTCTGTTAGTCCAAATAAATACTTCATGCAATGATACTGGTCTCACATGGTTACTTCAAGTATTTCCAGGATTATGAAACCTTCTTTTTCTATTCAACAAGGTGTTGTTAATCATGTAACTTTTTGTGTCTGTTCCTCAATAAGGATTGAATTCTCCCTTGTATGACCCAACATGTACTTAAGGATGAGTTAGGTGCAAGAATGGGTGTTGAAAATACAAAACTGAGCAAGGCAGAGTAGCTGCCACCAGGGCTACCAGAGCAGATGGAGAAGGATGCAAAGTAACTATAGACAGCCTGTTGAAAAAAAAATGCAGCTGTCAAGTAACTGTAAATTGTTTTCTAGAAATCCTTGAAATGCACCCTGTAAGGTTACTCCCTTCCCCTGGATAAAATCATGACTTTAAAAACTCGCTCCCCCAAACCAGGAAAGTAGAAAGGGGCTGTGAGGTGAGGATAGAGAGGTGAATAGCAGGATATAGGAGATATAAAGGAGGAAATGAGAAAATGGAGACTGAGATTTAATTCGGGTGGAGGAGGGAGGTAGATACAGAAATAAAAGCCTGAATAAAGGTTGAATAATATAAAGGGAGATTTATAAACTCTCAAGGAAGTACGTTAGTTTATATTTACCTAAAATTGTATATAATACAAATAAGTATTTGTATGCACACACACACACACACACACACACACACACACACACACACACACACACACACACTCCTTAAATGAAGTTATGCTACTTGGACTGACAAGGTTACATATAATCTATGACAAGTGTCATAGCCTATGTAATAGAATTCTCGTTCCTATCCAAACAAACAAACCAAGCCAAACCAACCAAACACATGCAACCAACCACCACCACCACCACCACCACCAAAATATTAAAAAGATCAATTTGAGTTGTTGGTTAAGATAGTCTGAATGATTCCCAAAACAATATATGCTATTTCTGTTGCCTGATCTACAAAGTTCCAGGACAGCCAAGACTACACAGAGAAACCCTGTCTCCAAAACACAACAACAACAATAAAAAGGGCCTATGAATGCTCTGTCATCTTACTAATTAGGATGACGGTACCACAAAGTGTCAACACACACCTCTGCTTTCCAGTTGATGCACCTCCCACTGACATCCAGATTTGCCTGACTATGGAAGTTCAAGACTCTGTTGATGCATCTGTCTTCTCTTATTTGTGAAATTTTCTTGCTCTTTCAAGTGGTGAGGAAAAGGATAGGAGTAAAGACAGACTGGACCAAGTTGCTCCTTGCAATCTGTCTGTTCCGACTTTGTGTAGTATATTAGGTCAGGACCTAAGGTAACCCTAGATAATTGTTCTTTCTCACACTTGGTTATATCTGGCCCAATGGACACTTCGTTCTTTGCCTATAACCATCTTTCTCCCGCCTCACCTAACAATTGTTCTCTCCATGAAAGTCAATTCATCAGCAGTATGTTTTTACTCATTTACTGTGCTGCCTGCAGTCCCTCTTAGCAACAACAAAGGCACCAGTGTTCAAATATCACACAGCGAGTTAAGGATAAATATTCATTCTTTACAGTTGTCTTTTAAAAACTGGTTTCTTGACTAGAGACAGAGTAAGTGCCATGCTCTCCTCCAATCACTGTCTCCAAAATCTTATCTTGATTTCCATCCTCACTCTCACCAGTTTCTCCTCTGTTGTGTGTGGTTTGAGAAAAATTTGTTGTGCAACCCAGACTGGCTTTGAATTCTCAATGTTCTGACTCAACCTCCCCAGGGATGGGATTACAGATGTGCACCCACACATCTGGCTGGCTTCTGCTGAAGTTGTTCAAAGGTGTGCTGTCATCTCAGGGCCTGAAAATATAGCTTCCTCCAATGCTATTCTGCTCAAAACTCCCACTATTATTTCATATTTCAGCATCTCACTTAAATATCTATTTATATAATTATTTTAGAATGTCATGTCTAAGAAGAAATACTCATTCCTTGGCTCTTAATTTTCAGGGCTAACAGGAGATAATCTAGATGTCCTATTGGGAAGAGGAAATGATTCTTTTCTTCTTTCTTTCCCAAGGTGACCGGCTAATGTGAACTCTAGGGGAAAACTGGACATATATCCCATGTACCAATACATAAGGTTACACTATCAAAAAGAGATCTGGACTGGATTTCATAAACCATGAGGTCATAGTTTCATCCCATCTGAGGTCACTTAAGTCAGTGTGGGGTTGTAAAAGATCGAGCGATAGTAACAGGTTCTGATTGTTCAACAACCAAAAACTCTATTCAGAATCAAATTTATAATCCAAGGTGCATTTGGCAATGCTCATTCTTACTGATTCTCCTGACTTCACTTCAGCCTAGCTTTCAAAAACACAACATGTGCATTTTATCTGCATATGCCTTCGTGCCACACAACACCAATGAGTGCTGCCTGCCACACTGTGGCTTAGATTCAAGTCTGATGTATGTTATAAATGACAGCGTTTTTACTCTACATATAAAGTTTCTCCTCTGATACAGCATAATGGTTTGATTATGGAAAACTAAGACTTTTTAATATTTGGCTGATTATCACTCCACAGCATGGAATCATTAGCACCATATTAGAATATCTTGAAATTATATTATGTTGGAATGTTTGCTTTTTGAAAAGTTGCTGTTTGAGTTTCTATGTCTTCAAATATTGAATATTCGGCCAAGATTTGCTTCTTTATGTAAAAGAAAATAAGCGCATACATTTCATTAGTATGCAAATCTGTCTTTATATTTAATAAATTGAAAAATTACATGTATGGCAAATAATTCTTTAAAATAAAATTCTTATGATCTTTATCAGTGTATTTAATTTGTAAACCTATTTTATAGAAGTAAATATCCTGAGTCATCTGAAACTTTCTGGGGATAAAAATGGGAAAACATTAAGGCTCTCTGCCTTGGTCGCCCCTTTTTCCCCTTAGAATGACACATCCTTTAAATCCCCCAGAAGAGAGACTTTTCCAGGACAGCACTGGGGCTTTCAACCTTAAGAGGTAGGACGTCCTACTGTGCTGTCTGGCTGTGCTCTGCACCTGTGACTCAGCAGCTCTACCTGAACTTTGTGCTTCTCTTCTGCCTTTGTGCTTAGACTTTTGGTTGCCTGGAAGAAACGTTAATGGGCTTCAGAAATCAAACCTTTTACATTGTAAAGTATGAGCTGAGTTTGAGTGGGTAAGAAAAAAAACCAAACAAGCCCTACTTTTCTGCAGCATAATTCAGTATCTTTCACAATGGATTGAAATAAACAGAGGATTTGTTGACATTTCCTTTAGTCATAAGTGCTCTTTGAGGAGGGTAATTAAAGTGCAGAGCTTAATTCAGCATGGGAAGCACCGTAATGGGAACATTAGGTCTGTAACCAATGGACAAAAAAGGTGGAGATGGTTCAGGCTGAGAGTTTAGCTGGAACAAAAACACAGGCAGAGGAGGGACTGTTTGCCCCCTCGCCCTACCAGGAGCTCAAAGAGAAAGCACACAGGGAGCATAATGGGAATGGGCAAGTGAAGGCAAGTGTTATTAAGACAGTTTAGTCTGGAGTTGTTAAAGATCCCCGTCTTTGTGAAAAGCTTATCCGCAACATAGGTGAAGGCAGGGCAAAGAGAATCAAAAGCTTGGGCAAACATGTGAGAACAGAAGAATGAGTGCTAATAAATGTAAAAGGGCTCTCCATCAAGCCAAGGGCTCTGGGAGAGTTGAATGTGTGACGTCCCCTCAATCTGGGCTATGGGAAGAGGAATGGATTTGATCAATCATGCTCATCTCTCAGCCACTGTGGGAAGCCCATAAAGAAGTGGGCATGTAGATCTTCCTTCCTAAGTCCACATTGGATGGTTGGTGAGCATATTCGTATATTAAGTTGCTACTGTGTCCAGTGAGTAACCACCCATACTGAGGGGAATCCCACGAACCTGGATCTTACTTCCCCCATGTTTTTTTTATTAGATATATTATTTATTTACATTTCAAATGTTGGCCCCTTCCCCAAAAATCCCATAAGCCATCTCCCCTTCCCCAATCAACCCTCCCCGCTTCCCTGTCCTGGTATTCCTCTACAGTATAGCATCAAGTCTTTCCAGGACCAAGGGCCTCTCCTCCCTTTAGTGTCTAACAAGACCATCCTCTATTGTCTATGTGTCTGGAGTCATGGGTAACTCCATGCATACTCTTTGGTTTGAAAGTGCATTTCAGAGAAGGTAAGAAATTTTCCTGGCTTCCCCAGGTCATAACTGAAAACCACTACCACCTAATGTTCTGAGTACAGTCTGATGACCAGCTTTGTCTTGCTCATCTCCAAAAGCAAAGTCCAGGAAAAAACTGGAAACATAATGCATTTAAAAATCAGTTCCCAAGACTACCAATAAATGGTTTGGTCAGGGAAGTGAGCTTTCCTTATGACCTGATTTAACCGTGATAAGTACAAAGATAATATGCATGAAATTGGTAAACATACCAGTTATTTCCCAACAGTGAAACCTGTGGTTTGGGATGTCAGGGGAAGATCAATGAAAGAGACCCTTGTAGGGCATCACTTTAGGAACCAAACATGATATCTGTTCATGGTCACCATGTTTCTAGAGTTGTTAGTAGAAAGCACTCTAATGGGTGGCTCCTAGTCGGGGCATTTGGGTTGCCGCCACTCTTTAAGGGCACAAATCACACTCTTTTGTGTCATCTGGATTTTTTCTATGAGGTTTCTGAAAACTTTAGCTGTAGTGAAAACCACACTGAAAAGTTTTAGTTAAATACTGCAACTATCTGTTAACAAATAGTATAACTAAAAAGTATGTGAGAAGGACCCCAGAAAAATAAACTCGAGAATATGCTAACCCTCTTCAGTCACAATCAACTAGCCACTCTCTGGTATGACTAGGTCTCTCTCCTACTGAGTGGACATCTATTTGTAATCCATTACTAATTGATCAGTAGGTGTATTCTAGACTACCTCTCACCACAGGTCTTGTATGACTACACTTCATTATGTTTTATTCTTCTCCCTAATTTTCTTTGCTTTTAATTTTCCATTTTTTTGAAATAACAATATTAAACTTGTTATTTTATATTTTAAAAGGTATCAGTTAGGTGTGCTGGGTGCATGCCTGGATTCCCAGTACACGAAGGCAGAGGCAGGAGAATTGCTGTGGTTTGTAGGCCAGTTTGGGATGCATACTAGGTTAGAGTGAGACACAGTCTCAAACAAAATGCCCAAGCAACAAAATATCAAACAACAATAACACGCTGCACAACAATAACTCAAGTATCATCTCAAATAACCCGTGTGGGTGCTGCTTCTGGCCACACTCTGTCTGCTATTTGAGTAGAAATTGTGTTTACTGTGAATGCCATTTACTTTCATGATAAGGCTGCCTTAGCTAGAGTTCCTATTGCTTGATAAAACATTATGACAAAAAGTAACTCGGGGAGAAGGGGGTTGTTTCACTTACATGTCCAGGTAGCAATTTGTCACTCTGAGAAGTCAAGGCAGAACTCAAACAGGGCAGGATCCTGAAAGCAGGAGCTGATGTAAAGACCATGAAGGGATGCTGCTTTCTGGTTTGCTTGCTCATCATGGCTTGCTCAGCCTGCTTTCTTATTGCACCGAGGACTACCAGCCCAATGGTGGAACCACCATAGTGAGCTGGGTCCTGCCACAGGAATAACCAATTGAGAAAATGCACCACAAGCTTGCTCACAGGCCATCTGGTGGAAGCATTTTTGAGGTTCCTAATTCTAAAAATGATGGCAGCCGTGTCAAGTTGATGTAACACTAGCCACCATAGTGGTTTTGCAGTGATTGTCACCAAGGAAATGGTTAAAGTTACTCTGCCTGTCTCTCTTTCAAAACAGTGAAAACCTAAGAATGCAGCTGTGGAAAAGTCTCATATCCCTGCTGTAATAGTATGGCAAAGATATAGTCACATGTTGGTTGTGATATATAGTTAATTAATCAGATATGATCAGGTAAACAAAAAAGTACTAGGATATTCATATATGTGTATGTATACATACTAAGCAAATGTGTAAATAAATTTAAAAATTAGCCAGAAGTCAAATTTAGGAAGAGACAACTATTTTCTTCTGTCAAGGTAATGGAAGAAGGCTATAAAACGAACAACACTGAAATATGTTCAAGTTGTGTGGCTCATAAAAATCGAATTTTGATCTATGTGCTTGGTTTCAAGATGCTTTCCGTTTTGGAAGATTGTTGCAATCTTCTTGGTGGGTAAAGAATATATTTTTCCTGCACAATAATTCAATATTTCTCACAGCAGTTTGGAATAAATGGAAACTTGGTTGACATCTCTTTGGGCAGAGGAAAAATTGTTCGTCCTAACACTCTTAGCTTCTGCAACTGAGTTTTCCCTTGGAAAGGCTTGGAGACAGTTCCACTTCACCTTTTCAAAGCCACTTCCCTATTAAAAGCATGGCTCAGCCTGGGAAGACCTAGGGCCATCTCTAAGGTCTAGAGGGTTCAACCTTACAGGGTTAGACAAGTACCACGTGAGGCTGAAGAAAGCTGAGGAGAGAACCTGCGGTTCCACCAAAGCCCTCACATGTATGACTCAATTTCCAGCAGCCACAAGCTCAAAGCTCCTCGTGGGGCAGCTTCATAATTAAATGTGAAAATGAAAGTGTGCTTCTATGAAGGAGCACACCCTGCTTTCCAAAGCCTAATTTAATATTCGTCTTCAGAGCTCACAGCTTAGTTGAAAATTCAACCTTAAGATTCTGCACACTTAAGCAGGTAGGATGTGATTAAGAGGATGCCTTGCTTTCTAGACACTGAAATCCAGTGATCTTCATTGGCACATATATAGTTTACGGATATTGACAACGGGATCTGTGGATTTTCTCCGTGCTGATACCACATGGGTGTGTGTGTGTGTGTGTGTGTGTGTGTGTGATACCAGTCACTATTGCAGAGATGGGGACCAAGGTAAAACATGTTAATAGTTGAAAGTTCTCCAGAACATCTGGGTGGTGATGCACACCACCCCGGCCTCAGTGTGAAGGAGGTACCACTCCCAAGACTCTGTGTCATGACACCATCCATTTACAATTGATGGACCAATAGCCTGGGGGAGAGGTGGAATTAATGACTTCATGGGAAAAAGAAACAGCAAGCCAAAGCACGGAATTGAAGCAAAGAACTGGAAACACAAAAAAGATAATCCAGTCCATGCAGGTCACAGAGGTCGGGGCCTGCTGTTTAAGGTGTCAGTCCTGTTGCTGATGCTGTGTGGTTTAGGACAAGATGCTCCTGCTGGTCTCAGTTTCCCTTTGTGGATGCATTTCTATGATTCATGGAATGTTTTATAATTCCAACGTCCTAGAGTTCTAATTTCTCATTTTAAGTTTTGGCATGTTACTAGATTTTATTACAGCAAAATACAAACATTTTTTTTTTTTTGCAGCACTGTGGTGGATTAGCAAGAGATTTAGTTTTGAAGGCACCCAAAGTCTCTACAGAATTTATGAATTCTGTAACCTATCCTACAAAAAAAAAAATCTACACAGCCTCTCTGAACCTGCTTAACTAGACAAAGCGGAGGAACTGCAGAACCTGTGAGAGGAGAGCCTTTCCTGTGCGAAATTCCAGACTGTGTTGTTTAATACTTACAGGGCCTTTTCAAGACTTCTTCCTGAATATGCTAATGTAAACAGGAGCTTTTCCCTTGACTATTAAAACTCCTGGCGAACAGCTATGAGTATAGCCCCAAATGCCTGTGAAAATCTCATTTCCATTACCTGCTGAGACACAACGTGGAAAAGCTAACCAAACAAAATTCAATTATTATATCCAAGACTTTTCAATTAATAAAATAAAAGTCACTTTTGAGGTGTCAGCTAAAAAAATTCATGCACATGTATGCGGCCATGCCTTCTGTGGGGAGGGGTGTCCTGATTTTTTCCTAATTAATGAGAGACATTAATGTGCAGGTGAAGCTCTGGGCTAGAATGCAGGGTTGTAGCTGGATTCAACTATGCTTTACTCCACTACTTTCAGCACTCTCTGCTACTGTGTCTCTGTCTCCCCATCTGGTAAAATGGATAAGGAGCTAGAAGTGTTGTTTAATGGTAGAACAGTTGCCCAACATTCATGAGGTTTAACCCCACTACCTCAAAACATGAAAAGTTTCAAGTTTTATCTATGATCATGTATGATCTTTATTTAAAAGTGAATATCTCTAATTTTTAGTTAATTTTTTTTTAATATTTTTATTTTAATGATTGACTGGTTGAATAAATGTGTATGAATGCATATGTCACTGCCCAGTCCTGGTCTTATTCCTTCTACCATAGGGAGCCTGGACATCAACTCAGGTTGTCAGGTTAGTGGCATTGTGTTTTACAAAAAGAAAAGAGAAGCCAGGGATATGTTTGGTGGAGGTGAGGTTTGGTTTGGGGGATGGGTGCCTTGCAGGCCCATGCTGAGGCACCCCTCCCCCTGAGGTACCAGCCTTAAGAAGGTATAGGATAGAATAGAGTTTATTTTACACACACACACACACACACACACACACACACACACACACACACACAGACAGAGAGAGAGAGAGAGAGAGAGAGAGAGAGAGAGAGAGAGAGAGAGAGAGTAGAAGCCTGTCATGAGCACGTGAAGAGAGAGGGGGAGGGGAATGGGAAGAGAGGGGGAAGTGGGTAAGGGGCAAGAGAAGAGAGTGAGGAGGGAGCAAGCAGCCTCTTTTATAGTGGCTGTTGCCAGGTAACTGTAGGGCGGAGACTAGATGAAATGTCAACAAGGGTTTGGCTCCTTTCCTCTCCTGTTGATTTGTCTCAGCATTAGCCTCACTTTTTATGTTTTCCGCTCACCACCGAGATTGCTTATACCCTGGAATTCCACCATTTTACCTAATGCCAGATAAAAGTAGAGGTTCAGCAAATCCTTTCTATAAACCCAGAAAGAGTCTTGGCTATAATATTCCTCGAAGTTTATCATTCCGGAGCTCTTGGACAAGTCTCCATTCTTGAAGAATAAACCTGAGATGCTGTTTGTAGAACACAGGGCACCTCGGATGCTTGCAAACTTGTCTCATTTGCCAGGTGACTCTTTTGCAGAGCCCAGATCATGTGGAAGACAATGAGAACATCATATCCAGAGGCTTCCTGGAGTCTCACTGGGCCCTGTGGCTTCTGATTCATTCTTCCCCTAGGGAGAGGCACACAGTAACCCTGAAGACTGTAGAAGATGGCAGCTTTGAGGAGGAGGGTGATTCTTGAGGTAGGAGCATCATTGGAGGAAGTACAGAAAAGGTACTTTCCCCCTGTTTTCAGATCTCAAACGCACTTTGAAGCCCTTAGAGTGTATTTAGAATATGTCATAGACTTATGACAATATTCTTATTTATTCAACATCCCCTATTTCATTTGACCGTAGAAGGGTGTTTGTTTTCACTCATATTGAATATAGTCTTTTGGGTAGGTCTGTGCTTTTTGAAATGAGAGCCAATAAATTCCAAGGGTACAACCATGAGATTAGAGGTTTATGCACATTTCTCTCGACTCACATAATTTCCCTTTATATGGCAAAGTACAAGGAGTTCCATATAATTCACAGGGCGCACGGCTTTTCTTGAGGGAATGTAAAATTTACTTGAACCACTTATTTTTTTTAAGAGATGAAATGTTAGTCTTACCTGGTGTGTTTTTGTTTTTTTACAGTGTGGAAAATTGGCTTCCTGTTAATTGCATGTGCAGTCTCAAAGCTCTTTACAGAATCTTTCATAAGTGATATTAATACTAATGGTAGATTTTTTATTAATAATGCATAATAACAATAGCTCTCATTAAAACAACATCAGTTAAGCGATTAGAGAAATGGTTGGAGTTGTGGTTAGAGAATAGGCCAGTAGACATCAGTCCTACTGAAGTCATTTATTTTTTCCTTATCAAATAAAGACAACTATAATGAGCGATTAAGAGCTTAATAAAATTCTGCCCTAATTGCATAACTGCAGACTGGGGGTTTTGTTTGTGGGAATGTCCTTGGTGGTATCTTCTCTTGGTGGTTTCCCCAGGAGAAAGAACAGAAGACAAAGGATCATTTGCAAGCTGCTGCTAAGTGAGAAACAGTTTTCTTCCCTCTTCCTGCACTATAGTTACCATCAGGAGTGGAAAGGAGCAGGCTTCTGGCTTTCAGTCCCAGCTTTGTTATACAATTCCAGGTGACCATATGACAATGGCTTTGAAGCTTGGCTTCTCAACCGTGTCAAGTGAGGATTCCATGGACTTGGTAGATAGCTTCACTAACTGTTCTACCAGGTGCCCTCCAAGCACACCCTGGCCATTCCCACCTTTGATCAGAGGCTCTCCTTTCCTGGGTTTTGACTCTACTTCTCCTCTGTTTAGGCATCTTCGCAGGCACAGGAAGGCCACCTATGGCCATACAAGCTTAGAATGCTGCCACTCCAACCACTTCCCTGCTTGCCCTTTCTACTCGCCCCCAGACAACTGAAGATAAGCGAGATGAATGAGTTCATCATAAGAAGCCGAGTGCTGGGGCCAGGTCAGCTCTGGATGCTCCCTCCCCGGTTCCTTTCTACGTTCTATCCAAGTATGTACTAAAGGAGGTATGAGGCAATATATACAGCAATATATACAGATGTTAAAATTCTACAGTGATCAATACAAGGTAGAGGGCCACGATGAGAAGCAATGTAAGACAAGTATGGTGGAAAGTCTGCTGAAAGTGATGCAGATTTTAAGAACTGAACTTGCAGGAAGACAAAGCAAAGTTGGAAGCGGTAGAAATATTCAGGGAGATGAAGTCTTCTGAAGATCTAAACCTTAACTCTTAGGGAAGAAAATTGTGTGTGTATGTGTGTGTGTGTGTGTGTGTGTGTGTGTAATATTTATAACATATATGTATATGTATTTTATGTGTATGTATATACATATAGTCACATTTTCTAGATGTATAAATCAGAAAGTTAATAATATCAACAGTTTTCTAAAAACTGAAATTCAGACTTCATACAGCTTTGTCAAAAAAAGTATTAAGCAATAATAAAATACGAGCTGACTTAATTTATACTGAGGCTCTCGGGAAATTTGCAGTTTCCAAGTGCGATCTCAACTCCCCAACAAAGTCAGCATCTATGTGTTCAGGCAGGAGACTGACCGCGTTGGGAAGCATCAGAATAAAGAATACTTTGTTGTATTTGCTTTGGCTTGCCATGTATAGTTTCCCGCTCCTGGACTCCGGTGCCCTTTGCTGAGACTTCAATCCCTGACTTCTGGTATTTGGAATGGAGACTCATAAATGAAGATAAAGAGTCTTGAAATTATGGTCCAGAATCTCTTCATTGCACCTAAGCCTTAGCTCTCATTTATGACTTCCCTTAGAAGGAGAATGCACATATTGCCTCTCAAAAAATATTTGAAAGGAAGCTTCATTAATCACTGCATGGCCATTTCTTAGCCTTAGTCCCAAAGGTCTGGTGAGCTTTAAATCCCTAGTGACACCTGCTGGGCAGACCTCTGCTCCTGCCCCTCCAACCCTCATCCTGCCTCTTCCTTAACACACAAAACTGCTGGCCAGGACATGGGGGACTGGCTGTAGCGTCTTCAGTGTCCAGCCAGTCTGCTCTCAGGAAGGTGACCCTCACCTCTGCAGCATTCTCAGGGGCCCTGAATTCCTCTGTCTAGGCCCCGGGAGCTACTAAAGCAAGGTGAGAGAGGAGAACACTGCTGGGGGAAGAAGGGAGGGAGAAGGAGAGGGAATGGGAGAGGGAGGGAGAAGGAGAAAGGGAAAAGGGGCAGAGACACTAACAGAGAAATGGAAAGACAGAGAGTGAGACAGAGAGAAATTCAGCATTCAACACCCCCCACCCCCAGCCCAGCCCTAAGTTACTAAACTGCTTCTTTGTCTGTAAACTCCGGGGTGAACGATGCCACTCAGCCGTATGTTTTGTTCAAGCACAAACCAAATTATGCTATACTTGCGTATATCTGAACATATTGGTTTATCTTACATAGAGTTTAATTGATGCAAACTTGAACTTCAGTATGTTAGATTTTCAGGGAAAACACCATCCTGCAATTCAGAGCGCTATGTTTTTCTTTGAACAAAGAGCGGGGGGAAAAAAGGAGCAAGGCAATTAAAACCCTGCCTTCTTTACTTCATCCCCACTCTCCAGCCACTACAGAAATCATGTTTAACCTCTTGGAGTGTGACCTCTTCTGTCCTTTCCTGTCCAATGGCAACATTTCCCTCTGAGCCAACATCTGCATCCTTGGACAGATGTACTTGTGTGCAAAGTCCGTGTTAGCTGATCAAGCATGGCTTTGTTTGCACTTATTCATTGCTCACCCAGCACTGTGTAAGTGGTTTTGCATATTAACTAAGTGCACAGTAACCTTTCTTTACCTCCTTAGAGCTCCACCCCCTCCCACCCGCCGGGGAAATCAACACTGTTACTCGCCTAGGAAGCTGCCAAGAGGTTGCCATAGCAACTGTTCAGCTTTCAGCAGCTACTTTTCTGGTTTGAAGGGGAGGGGGAGGAGGGGGGGAAGCACCATACACCCAACAAACTGAGGAGAACTAGGCAGTTTTCTGATCAGAGTTTCAGATAAAGAAGGTTACAGTAATTTGTGGCCACTGACTAAAATAACCCCGTGGATGGGAGAGTTACCACATAAGAAGCAAACTAAAAAGGTAAGCAGGAGAAAAAGGCAGTAATTAAGTTATTCAGTGGTGGTCACAAGCTGAAGCATTTTGGATTTTATCAGCCCATGTCATCTAAGATGTTATCTCATGAGTCTTTTTGTTTTCATCCTGAGCCAAACAAAGATGATTTTATGGGATTCCAAATGTCAGTGAGGCAGTGCAGGAGGGTAAGCCAGCCCCAGAGGGGGACGCTCACATCTGAAAGTCATTTTCCCAAAACTTCATTTAACCCAGGAACAATGCAGCTCTCAGGCACAGGGAGCTGGAACCAGGTGTGGTGCCAGGTCAAATGGTGGCCTCGAAGCTCCTCTCGGTGGGGTGGCTGGCTAGGTGTGCCAGGAAATGGTCTGATTTCAAAGGAATGGCTGGGTAGGGCTAGGCAGGAAAGGGGCAGAGAGTCAAGAAATGGAAGTTAAGAAACCTAATGCTGGTGGGTTGTAGAGACACACAAAGCTCTTCTAATCAGTCTAGACTCCTGTATTGTCAGAAGAAAGTAGCTAACAGCTCAAGATGACTCTTGCCTGCAGGGTGGGTCAGGGTGGGGCTCTGCGCACTGGAGTGGAAGGACTTGGAGCCTGCGTTGCATCCTTTCGGCTCCTCTGTCTGACTGTCTGACTGTCCGTCCGACCCCTCCTTCCATCTGTCTGTCTGTCAGTCGGTCTGTCTGTTGGTAGCACCTGCTTCACACTGATCAACAAATTTCCCAGCATCCTAAGTACTCAACCTTCTTCTGTATTATTGAGCCCCTTTAAGGAAGGGGCTTTCACTGAATGATGATAGGTAATTCTTGGCATGCACTACCTTGTGCTCTGACCTGAAATCTATTTTTGCCAAACTTCCACTCTCTGTGATGTTGCTCTCCTGCATTTCTGATTTGACTTGGACAAGCAGAAAAGAGTTGGGGGTAAGGAAAGAGGTAGTGGGCAAGGCCTGCAAAGAGATGTCTATAAACATTGAAGAAGTGCAATGACTGAAGCCGATCTTCTTCAAGGTGGAGTCCAGAAGTATATGCGATGTCTAAGGTGACAGACCTTCACAGATGACAAGGAGATGGGAGTGTAAAGTGGTTCAAATTAAAAGGACAAGAACCCATCGCCATTTACTCCGGCAAAACTGTGCAAAGTTCTGAAGACTAAGAAGCCCAATTGATAAGGTCATCAACCTCTCCTTGATTCTGGACCTTTCCCTGCGAAGCTGGAGGAAAGTTCTAAGAGTGAAAGGCAGAGCAGAGCCTCCCCTATGTCAGGGATGTAGCTAGAGGCCCCGGCTTACATAACCATCACAGGATACAGAATGACAGACAGTTCCTCAGCCTACAGTAAATGTGATTAAATTATCTCATCAGCCTCGTTCTCCTGAGGATTTCTACAATTTCAGAAAACCATCTGTTAATATGACCTGTCTGCTAGACCCCCACGCTGCACAGAACAGGGATATTAGTATTCAAAGACATTGCTCCCTCCAGTGATCCGTTGGAGGCCTACCAAGTTTAGTCTCTGCAGTCAGTTGAGGCCAGGAATGAGACACGGAGAAAGAACAGGGGAAGGAATGAGAGCAAGCGAAGAGGAGATTCAGAAATTTGTTGTAACTCAGGCACAGATTCCTTCAGCTGACCTGATCTAATTCCAGCAGCGACTCTCTCTGAAGCCCTGCCACAGCTGAATTTATTTTTATTTTGCCTGCTCAGAGGCAGTGTACGGTGAAGGCAAGAGCGCATCACCTTCAGGGAATGTACCGCAGAGTGTATTACTCACCCCGCCCCCACCGTGTGGAAAGGTTAATTTGAATAAGGCTGCTGCTTCCACAAATAGAACAGTAACGGCACACAGAGGGATGGCCAATGAGAGCGGCTCTCAGTGATGTCATACTTATACCTGCTTCTTATTATTTGCTGAATGGTAACAATGTGTGCCTTTAATCTTACGTTTCATTGGTTAAGAGTCCTGCCATTCTGAGTACTTTTGGAGAGTTTTAGGCACTGCGGTTTCTTTACATACTCAGATTTTTTTTTTCCTTTTCAGTTTTTGTACCTCCATAAACCACTGGAAAGTGAACATTTTAAACATTTGTTCTGAAAACAAATATAGCAGACTTTACAGTTCAGTCCCAGTCTACTGGGTCCTTGATACTTGGTCCGTCTACCGAGTCAGTGACAGTGTGAGAAAGGATGCTTCATTGCACCCATAGAAAGAGTACCTTGCCTCAGTACTGTCCCTCTGACTTAATGCAAAACAAACAAACTTATTTAGGTTATTTTGCACTTGTAGTCTTTCACAGAACAGGGTTTTCTTAAAAGCACTAGATCTAAGCTTTGTTACTGTGTAGGACTGAGGTCATTGGAGAATGGGAGACCTGCATGGTTCTTTTTTTTTTCTTTGTCCTAAGTGGTTTAGAGTTTAAAATCAATTAAATTTTATGTCAGTAAAATGTGTCTCAGATCTTTCAAACTCTGGGGCTTTTCTGGAGAAACTCCTCTAAACAAGCTTGGAAAAACCATACTACCTCAGAGTAAAGGTAGATTAGTTATTCATGAGTTAGGCATTAACCAACCCACTAAAGGAAGGAGAGGAACATTCTGGTCAGCATGAGACACAAACGTGACTGGAAGGTCAGAGGTAAATGTGGATATTCAAAAGCCTTGCAGCTTGTGGTGGTGAGGGCATGGAACAATCCTCACCAGGCAAAGTCAGAGGCTCAGAGAACCAAAGACAAAATTGAGCCGCCCACCCTTAGCTGGTAAAGCAGAAGGCAGACACAGAGGTTAATCCGCAGCACTGCCAAGACAGCATATTAAATGCTCCAGCGAGGAGGGCAGGGCTTTTAAGGACCTCTTAGCTTCTACTGGGCACAAGGGAGAAGCAAGGGGTTCTTGGGAAGGGAGTGGATGCTTGGAGTGTCTGCAGCAGACATTCCTGACTGGATGTATGTATTTTCAGAGACTTGTCGGGGAAAAAAACAAAACAAAAAACAGGTGCACAAATTAGCACCAATGATTCAAATTAGGAAGAACTAGAAAATACCAAGTATTTTGACTGGGTTTGAAATGTCATCCTGCGAACTGTGTGTTTGAATAGTTGGTCCCCAAATATTGCTGTTTTGACACATTTTCAACCCTTTAGGATGTAGAGTCCAGCTGACAGACATGCAGACATACAGACATAGGCTAATAAACACAGGTCTTTTGTTTCTGTTTTTTTTTGAGACAGGGTTTCTCTATATAGCCCTGACTGGCTGTCCTGGAACTCACTCTGTAGACCAGACTGGCCTTGAACTCTGTAGGCCTCTGCCTCCCAAGTGCTGGGATTAAAGGCATGTACCACCAGTGCCCGGCATAAACACAGGTCTTTAAAGATTGTGTTCGCCTCTGTTTTTAATCTGTCTCTGCATCCAAGTGTACTATGTGAACAGTCATACCACGATCTCTTACCACTAATAGAGCTGCCTCAGCTACCAGGCCTTCCCTGCCATCTGAAGCAACGAATCAGAATGAAGCTCTGCTTCCTTAAGTTGCTTTTTCCAAGTATTTTGTTTCAATGACAAGAGAAGTAACTAGCATACAAAGCATTTTGAGGTCTGGAGAGGTGGCTCAGCGGTTAAGAGCACTGACTGCTCTTTGAAAGGTCCTGAGTTCAAATTCCAGCACCCCATATGGTGATAGCTCACAACCATCTGTCATGGGATCTGATGCATCTTCTGGCGTCTGAACATAGCTACAGTGTACTCACATATCAAAACATTTTGAACATCTACGCCTCAGACAAGTAGCTAACATCAATGAGTTTTGAAATTGAAGGGTCTTTAAGCATGTACACCATCGATCACTGTCTTCAGAATCTGATGAGAGATTATCTAGATGGCGCAAAATTTTGATTTTGATCTACAATACCACCTCCTACACTTATAGCTCAGAAAATATTACAGGAGAATTGGAGGAAGGATTTCAAGAATCAGAAGATCAAGACATCTGCTTTGCGATTGTGTTTTCTATACATGCCTGGCAAGCTATACCTATGACTCATAAAAATATGCTTGCCTGAATAAGTTATGTACAAGGGAGTAAAACAGTTGACATTCAAACATAGATGGGGAACTCTCACAAACTCCACCCTTAGCTGAAGTGCTACTAATGACTCCTGAGAGAGGCAAGCCTCTGAATAGCATATCGAATTATATGAGTCCTAAACATATGTGCATAGTAGTAACACCAAAATGGATGCAGACTGTATTCACACACCACCACCACCACCACCACCACACCACCACCACCACCACCAACAACAACGACAGCAACAACAACCATAACCAGCAACACCAGCAGCAGTAGTGTGGCAGAAGCCTTGGATCTGAGGAATCATTGGAAGTTGGTTGATTGGAGGGGCAGGAGGCAGGCAGGTGATGTAAATAAAGTCCTCATGTATGTTATTATCAAAACAAAAAACCTTTAATATTTTTATTTTCTTATACCATAAATAGATACATGTATGAAAACTGCACTGAGGTCCTTCCTCTGGCAAGAGTATGAAAATGAAATAAAATGCTGAATTTTCTTCAATACTTTCATCATGAAGTCATGCTGAATTTTGTCAAATACCTTTTCTTCATGTGTTGTTGGAATTGTTATTTAATTTTTGTTCTTAATCTTATTCATGTGATGTGTTACATTGATTGCTTTGGGTGAGTTAGACCATCCTTCCATACTTGTGATGAGGTTGACTTGGCCATGAGTAGGATTTTTTTTTTTCTGTTTTTGGAGATAGCATCTCCCTATGTAGCCCTGTCTCACATGGAGCTCCTGAGTATCCACCTGCATCTTCCTTGCCAGTGTTAGCTTGACAAGCAAATAAGATCTTTTAAATATATTCCTGAATTTAGTTTGTAAGTATTTTGTTGAGTAAATTGCATCTATGTTCATCAGAAAAGCTTGTCTGTAGTGTTGGGGGTGTTTTGATGTGTATGACCTTTGCTTTTGTCTTCACGGAATGAGTTTGGTAGTGTTCTTGTGTTCCTTCTATTAATTAAACAATTAATGTTGTGGGACAGTTTGAGAAGAAAGAAAGTAGAGCGTCCTCTCACTTAGTCTCACAAAATCAGTCCAAAATGGATCACAGACATAAATTTAAAATCTGAAACAGAACCTGAGGAGACAACACTTGCCCACATAAGCACAGGCAGTGATTTTTCTGCATAGGGCATGTGATGTGATATATAAGATGGAACCCCATGATTGGAAAATGGATTAGAGGAAATAAAAAGCCTCTGTACAGCCAAAGAGTGGATAGTTAGATTATAGAGTGGGAAAAATCTTTGTCAGCGTATTTCTTTCACACAGGGGCTAATACCTGGAATATGTAAATAACTACAAAAATTAAACACACACACACATACACAGAGGGGGAGAGAGAGAGAGAGAGAGAGATTTTGCTAATCAATAAATGAGCTTCTTAATTAACTACGGAGTTCTTAAAAGAAGAAACACAAATGGTCAATAAATCCTTCAAAACATATTTAACATCCTGAGCCACCAGGAAAATGGAAATCAAAACTGCTTTGGGATTCCATCTCATCCCCATCAGAATATCTAAGATAAAAAAGACGTAATTGAACACAAATGATGGTAAAGGTAGAGGGAAAGAAGAATATTTACTGCTACTAACAAGATGAAATGTTGGAGGCATTATGGAAATCAGTATGGTGGTTCCTCAAAAAATTAAAAATAGAACAGCCATATGACCCAGCTGTTCCACTCCTGGGCATATACCCAAAGGAATCTACATCCCACAGCAGAAATATTTACACGCATGCTTGTCACTGCTGTATTCATGGTAGCCAGGAAGCAGAATCAACTCATTTCCATGGATAGATAAAGAGGTAATAAAAAAGCAATACACATGGAACTTTATTTAGTGATAAACAAAAGTGAAATTATGAAAATTTTAGGGAAGTGATTGTTTCTGGAAGTTACGCAGATCCAGAAAGCCAAATATATCATGTTGTCTCACATTTTGCAGGTACTAGCTTTTAATATTTTTTAAATATGTGTATAACTGGGTACGGTAGTACCTGCCTTTAATCCCAGCATTCGAAAGGCAGAGGCAGGCAGAGCCCTATGAGTTTGACACAAGTCTGATCTATATAGTGAATTCCAAGTCAGCAAAGGCTGTGTAGAGAGAACATATCTCAAAAAGGAAAAACCAATGAAACAGCAAAATAAACACAAATATGTACATATGTGGGTGTGACTTTGTATATAAGTCATGAACCAGACCCAGGAGAGGGAGGGAAACTAGAATAGGCATGTTTGAAAGCAGAAAGCAGAAAGCAGACTTCAGGGGGTGATAGTGCACACGTGAGGGCGTTAGGGGATGGGTGTGAGGGATGGGGAAGGAAGACGAATCAAAACAAACTGGGTAAGAGCATGCCTTGAGAATAGCTGTGACTCTATAAACTATTTATGAATAAACAAGTAAAACAAATTCAAAATTTGTGAATTTTACTTTTGGTAAAGAGTGGAGGATTAAATCCCACCATTCTGTGAAATGTAGAAGACCCTGGAAGCTCACAGTGCTTTCAGCAGTGAAGGGTGTGTGCTCTTCTACTTGAGAGCGCTGCCTCCAGTAGCCTCACAGAACTGAATATAGTGGTTTCATGTGAGACAGGCTTGCCCTCGTTCCCCACTTTCAGCAATTAGTTACCAATCAAACCGTTGTCTTAGTCAGGGTTTCTATTCCCATGCAAAACATCATGACCAAGCAGCAAGTTGGGGAGGAAAGGGTTTATTCAGCTTACACTTCCACATTGCTGTTCATCACCAAAGGAAGTCAGGACTGGAACTCAAGCAGGTCAGGAAGCAGGAGTTGATGCAGAGGCCATGGAGGGATGCTTCTTACTGACTTGCTTCCCCTGGCTTGCTCAGCCTGCTCTCTTTTAGAACCCAGGACTACCAGCCCAGGGGTGGCACCACCCACAAGGGGCCCTCCCATGCTTGATCACTAATTGAGAAAATGCCTTACAGCTGGATCTCAAGGAGGCATTTCCTCAAGGGAGGCTCCTTTCTCTGTGATAACTCCAGCTTGTGTCAAGTTGACACAAAAAATCAGCCAGTACAACTGTGATAGTGAACATCTCTTACGTTTCTTGAAAGATGATGATAATACTCTTGTGTATGAGCATGTGAAGGTTCAACTGAGGAGTGTGTGCAAGTTTCACTTATGTAGCACCTGACTCAATAAATGGAAGATTTATTATTTATCTTAACATTACCCAGAAGATTTTTAAGGACTTATATGATCTGCCTTCAGTCTAGCATCCTGCTTATTCTACTGATGCCGAACTGGCCTTCTTGATGCTTCCTGAACACATTTCTTGTATTCAGACCTGAAGAAGTTTGTCTTGCCAGTTCCTTCTATTGGGAACTCTTTGCCTACTAACCATATGCCCATTAATTCATTCAGCTCCTACTTAAAATATCAACATTATGCACTAATCTGACTTAACACCTGTTGAAAATGATGTTCCTGATGCTTTCTTTCCCATAATTCTCTACTCTGTTTCTTTGTTACCAGTCTTCACTACTTAACATTCCTTTATGGCTATATATTTTGATTTGTTTATTGTCTGTGGTAGCACATGTATGTGATCCAGTAATTAACAAGGGGGTCTGAAGTCTACTGTCTCATTCTAAGACGTAATCAAACTTTTCCCATTGATGTAAGACTTTGCTCATCATAGATAACAATCAAATTACAGGTTATAACTCTACATTGTCCCGATATTCTTTCCATATAGGAATCCAATGTTCTTAAGAGACAATAAGGAGGAGAAACAGAACCAGTGTTATAGAAGGGACTCAGGGCAAGCCCTGGGTAGAAACGATGAACTGGTGTCTCATTTCTTAGGACTACTTGTTTTATTTTCCTCTCCCACCCTTCTGAAACATACTCATAGTAGCTTCAGTTCTCACGAAGAGTGGGCTCTCATCTTGGGACTCTGAATCATTCAGACAGCAGGATAGTAAATCCAGGAAATGATAGTAAATTCCAAAATGAAAGGCATTCTCAACATACATTTACACATACAAATTTAATGGAGAGAAGAATATAAGTTTCAAAGATTGTTTTAAACTTTCCTTACTCTGTCACTCTCTGAGTCAACTGTGATGATAAAACAGATTCCAAGACTTCTATTTCCCAAACAAATGAAGGTCAACATAAGATGATGTAGAGCTTAAATATCATTTCTTCTGACATCCCAAGTGGATAGTTCAAATGCCATCTAGTCAGATTGCATTTCTCATTCTTTTTTTAAATAGCAAATCTGAAGGAACATCTGCCCTTCACATATCAGCCATGTTCATACCTATGGTCACACTTTCTAGTATACTCTCCACTCCACAGCCCAATGTTGGAGATTGAATCCAGGGCCTCACATGTTCCAGGCAAGTGCACTACTGCCTAGCTACATGTCCAGCCCTAGAAAATTTTTAACAAGATAATAAAAGAATGAACAATCAGAATGCTCTTTAAAGTCATGAGACTTAAGGCTCAAAATTAATTGGCTATGTTCTTCCACCTACCACTTGCTTGATGCTCAACTTCTGTACTTTTAAGTGAGTGTTACTTAAGCAATGGAGTGTGTATAATCATCCTGAATTCATGAGTCTCTTTTAAAAATCACATTGTTCTAGAATATCTCAAATATGAAGAATCGGGTTTCTAACAACATCACAGGTAAAGCCATGCACTGGGTTGACCAGTATGCTCAGGCCAGCAGGAATTTAGAATTTAGGTGGCATCATACCTCATTTCATTCTGCAATTTCAGATCTGTATCAAGTTTTTGAATGTAGCTCTTACGATTCTTGCCCATGTGTATCATTGGACCTGGAGTCAGAGATCCTGCACTGAGCGATGTTCATTTCTAATTGGTAATCAAACCATCAAGAGTGCCCAAGAGAGCCGCTTAGACAGTGTCTTCCTGACTGCCCCTTGTAGGAGCCGCTTCAACTGCGAACACCCTATCTTTCCCTGTAAAACTACAATGACCTCCAATTCATATTCCAAGCCCTGTCCTCACTCACCTCACTCTGCTTTATCACCTCATTTTATCCTGTTACCTTATTTTCCTTTAAGAAAATACTTTTGATGAGGTCATTCCTTTGATTAAAGACCCCTGCTGGTTCCCTTGCTTAAAATAGAGGTTAGGTTGGCATATAGACCTGATGGTCTGACACAGTTGGGCTGGAATCCAAGCAGCTCCAATTTCTTGGTATGTGACCTTGGCCAAGGTGTTCCGCTTATACAAGGCACATTTTCCTCATCTATAAGACAGAGGTAGTACTGCTATGCTTTTCAGAGTGCTGCAGTGCAGGTGAGAAAGCCAATCATTAAACTACCTAGTAGTATGCCAGCCACTGTGGATGCTTAAAAATGTATCCACTTTATCATTTTCATTCTAGTATAATACTAATACAGGCTGAACACATGCATTCTTTGGTATCTCTGAATGTCTCATTTCTTGATTGATTGATTGATTGATTGATTGAAAGACCTCCTCCTACCCTCAATCCAATGAATCTTTTTGGACTTGTCCCTTCCTCTATCCTAAGAAGTGCATTTTTGTACTGGGGAGCATTTGCCATTCTTATTTTTTAATCTTTTCTTTCCTTTCCTTTCCTTTCCTTTTCTTTTCTTTTCTTTTCTTTTCTTTTCTTTTCCTTTCCTTCTCTTTCCCTTCCTTTCCTTTTTTTCCTTTCCTTTTCTTTTCTTTTCTTTTCCTTTCCTTTCCTTTCCTTTCCTTTCCTTTCCTTTCCTTTCCTTTCCTTTCCTTTCCTTCTCTTTCCCTTCCTTTCTTTTCCTTTCCTTTCCTTTCCTTTCCTTTCCTTTCCTTTCCTTTCCTTTCCTTTCCTTTCCTTTCCTTTCCTTTCCTTTCCTTTCCTTCTCTTTCCCTTCCTTCCTTTTCTTTTCTTTTCTTTTCTTTTCTTTTCTTTTTTCTTTTCTTATCTTTTCTATTTTTAATGGTCTTTCCAACCCTGTGATAACAGCTCTGCATGTTACCCTTGCTGTGATATGCTCTTCTGACAGTGTGATATTCATTCAAAGGGTTCATGCCTTTATTCCCAGGACTCATTAGGCCTAGGCAGGTAGGTGGAGTTCAAGGCCAGGATCGTCTGCAGAGAGAATTCTAAGACATCCAGTGCTACACAGAGAAACTGTCTCAAACAACAACAAGAAGTAACAACACTCAACAAACCAAACAAAAAATTGCATTGTTGTTTTCAATGTATATAAATACAACTCTAAAAGTATCCCTACAAGGCATTCACAGAAGTGTAGGTTACAAATTCCTCCTTTCTAGCAAACTCAAATTACTCTTTCAGGACTCATTTTGAATGTTTTGTACAGATTACCTCATATTATTCCCTTGACCACTCTCTGTCATAGGTGTTATAATATGTGTTTCATAGATGTGAGAAATGATAACTTGGAAGGTTAACTAGCACAGCTCCAAATGTATAATTGTTACATCAAGGGTTTGAATGTGTCTTTCTTACTTTAACATTTCTTTTTCTGCAGAGTACTAACATAAATTTGCTGCCTTAGTCTGGTTACATATTCTTCCTTAGTATAGACTAAAATTCCAGTAGAGATCTTTCCTGAATTTATGAGGCAGACAACAACAATCTCCTGTAGATATTATATATTCAAGTGTCTTGGAGATAGCACTGTGGAGCTAGAAAGTAACTCAGGACTGTCCAGTTCTAAACTCTGGACCCAGGAGATCCTCTCATTTTCATTTATTCTTTGTTTGGAAGATGTGCAGAGCAATCTTGCCTCTGAGGGAAACTATGTTACCTGAGAGTGTATTTTCACTAAGTGACTTCCTACTTTCACCACACAATTGTTTCATAGGAGATCCTCAAAGAGATAAGTTCTCTGGACCAAATCACCCAGAAGAGCTTATTCCTCCAAGCCAAGAGAAAAGAAATCAAGCTAAAACTGAGGCACATCCTGTAAACATCTCTGTTTTGTCTCATCCTGAGGACTGATACAGTATATAAAAAAATCTCCAAAATTCCATCAGAAATTTTCTAAAAATGATAGAAATGGTCAACACTTTTAGCAAACTGACATGATGAGAATTTATATTAAAAAATCAGTAGCCTTCACTCACACTAACAGTAAGCTTGAGGGAGAGATCATAGAGATATTCCTATTCATGATCCCATTAAAATATCCCCCGAGTAATTCTAACCCAGGAGATGAAAAATTTAAATCTCTGAAAAAGCTTTTGAGAAAGATACTAGAAGACGGAAAGATAGAAGACCCCCCCCCACCATGTTCATGGATTGGAAGAATTAATATTGTAAAGATGACCTTCCTACCAAAAGCAAATTGTAGATTCAGTAGAGTCCCCCCACAAAGGATTCCCATCGCATTCTTTTCATAAATTAAAAAAATTAATCATACATTTTCTTATTAATCTCTTGGAAACCTCTTAAACCCCAAACTATCCAGCATCCCAGCAGATCCTCAGGATCCACATGTCTGTAAATTCTGGGATCTAGAATATGCTAGAACTATTTGGAAATAGGGTATTGTTTTCTAGGAATAGCTGAAGGTCTAGAGAGCAGAATACACCCCACAGATAAACACTGAGTTTAAAAAACCAGTAGTGTCTTTGCTACTAGAATCTGGATCCTGACTCTCCTGGGAGAATGGGGTTGCTGTATTTTCAATTTGTTTTGTAAAAGGAGAATCCCATAGCATCTTCAGGAGAGAGATGCAAAACAGACATGTCTGTAGGAGCTGTAGAGCTGTGTGCATCTGTAGCTTGTCCCTTGGGCTTTCTGTAGGTTTGTGTCCAGCTGGAGGCTAATATCCTACTCACTGAAATGAACTATTGTGGCATCTCTGTGCAGACTGAACATGCAGAACAGTAAAGAAAGACTCCAACTTCAAAATACAAAGTATCAAGATAAATAAAACCTTGATAGAAATCACTAAACAGTTATATGTCTATAAATACAAAGAGAAAAATTAAAAAATAAAACATTCTACATTATAATTTTTCACAGTCAACATGGTTAATTTTCAAATAATTTCAAGTTATCACAAATAATAAAAACCAATAGAATTTTGAACTTTTATATTTTATGTATTCAGCCATTTGTGGTATTTTAGTAATCAGATAATTGAGGGTTGAGTGGCACTGTGTGGAAATCATATATTTTAAGTAGTTCTGTGGTGTGGTCAAGAGGGGTTAAATAAAATATGGTCTGCTAATGTAACAGCAGAAGCATTGTTGAGGGCTATATGTGAACATGAAGTTCTAGCTCTATCATATTATTAATAAACATGCGTTCTTTTTATACACAGCTGAGGGTTACACAGCACAACTTCTTTTTCCAGCATCTGAATGCTTTCTCAGAAAGTTGCACAAGAGTCACTGAAAGTAACAAATGATGCTTTCCAAGGAAAGGAAAGGACGCAGGCTTAGATGTGCCAATTGAAGCTGATGACAAAACTAAGCAGGTATCACATGCTCTTTTGCATGTAGCTCCTCAGCTGAACTCATGATACTTCAAATGTTCATGGAACATCTGGTTTCTATGTGGAACGTGTCAGTCTGGTCCATCTCTACCACTGTGAACTGTTCAATTTGTAGCAGTGTTGATAGATGAATTTCATACCTAGACATCTAGCAATTGCGAGTAGGTAAAAGAAGAGAGGCTAAGGTTTTGTCAGTAGGGATTAGTTTGTGCAGTTATTAAAGATGAAGAAGCATAATGCCCTAAATTCTTTGGAAGTTTAGAGCTCTTGATAAAAAAGAATTTTTATGCTTAATAAAAACAAAGAATAAAAATGCAGATACACAGGGGAAATGATGTTAACCGTTAGCTCTATATCAAGTATATCTTTGATGCTCAGCTTAGTACCATTAAGGAAAGGAATGGGCCTGTTTATTTCACAGTGTGCCATTTACCTGGCTAATAAAATCTAGAAGTTCTGTGCTCGTGTGTGTTATATGGCTCATATAACAGTTCACTTTTAAGAGCACCCAGTCCATTGTGTTTGCCCAAAGACTAGAACTAAGGTAACCTCAAAGAACAGAATTCCAAGCAGTGAATGAAAGAGTAGTATAGTAGTTAATGTTGGGGCCACGACAGACAGACAGACATTAGAGCTATGGGTTGAAAGCATTCAGCATGTAGTGTCTGTGGTTTTAGGAATGCAGAAGGGCATAGAGAAAATATTAATTCCTATTAAACTAGAATTTATGAAATGTTTCTTAAAAAGAAGATAATAGGAGTATATTTTTTATAATAGCATTTCTGGGTATATAACGCTAAGAAGTGAAATCAGTATATTGAAAATGTAGTAACGGTTAAGGCCACTGGTTACTCATTCAGAGGACTTGGGTCCAATATCCAGAACCCTCATGGCATCTTACCACCATCTGTGATACCTGTTTCAAAGGATTAGATGCCTTCTTCTGAGCTCTGAGGGCACCAGGCATGCATGTGCTGCACAGAGACACATGTAGGCAAAACACCAATACACATAAAAATGAATAAATGAAAATGAAATTAAAACCTGAGAGAATTGCTGCTTTATGTTTGTGGAATGATCAAAATATAGAAACTACCTAAATGTCAACGAGTAAAATAGACCAGGCACATCGAGGCCCAGCCTGTATGCACACACTCATCTGTGCAATCTGAAGAAATGATCTTATAAGAGTAAGAGGTAGACTAGAGGCTGGGGAGGGCGGGGAAGGATGGGGGCATGGCTTAATGTCTTACAGGACAGGAGGAAAGATGATTGATGGTACCATCAGAAAGGGGCTGTAATGCTGGTATTCTATTGCATAATAGAGTGACTGTGGCTAATAGCTTTGTAGTGAAAACTTCAAAATAGCTACAAGAAAACCATCACCCAAGCTCTCTTCTGGTTTGAATGCTAGATATTCTTATAGGATGGTTATGAAAGGTAAACAGGGTCTGGAACCTGGTGCAACCCACAAACATGCTCAGATTTATAACAGGAATAAACAGAGGGTGGGGCTATACAATTGGTGTGTACCCAAAGAAAATTCAGGGTTAAACTGACTAAGGAAGATAATTGGAATGACTGTTGTTGTTGTTCTTAAGCAGGAAAATAGAGAAGGGTAGTATGTAGAATAAAAAATAGTAATAGCAAAGGGATTGTGTCCAGAAAGTACCACACTGGTACACTGGTATATAATTTTGAATATGAAGAAGTTCAAAGTTAACATTTTAGTGTTAAAAATATCTAATTACAACTTTGCTGATTTAAGATTTCAGAACAGTGTCAGGAGCAATCTTTTTATGAGGACGCATAAAAGAAGAGGTTTTAGAAATCTAAAATTACCTTAGCATTTATAATTTGGAGGGCAATTATTCAGCACATATTTGCCGAGTCCCTTCTTTGTGGTGGACACTGGCGAAGGAACCACAATCCCTGCCAAGCTCCTGGATGAAGCTTGCTTTCCAGTGGGAAGATAGACAATTAGCTAATTGGCAGAACAAAAGGAAATATATAGAATTTTAGATATTTTATGTGTCCTGGAATAAATAAGAAGGGCTATCGAAACCAAGAATATTGAAATAGCGAATCTCCTTAACTGATTGTGGAGGCTGCTACTTTCTATAATGTTGAGAAGAACTGACTGAAAGCATGAGTATCACCGCAGATTAGAGTTGTCATCTGGAGGAACTCTGTTCTTGGCGTCCTAGGTAGTTTGTGCTAAGGTCTTCAGGTTGACACATGCTTTGACTGTCCCGTTAACAGTAAGTGTTGTGTGGCTGCCACTGAGAGAATGAAACACAGAGGGAGCTCCTGAGATCTTACAGGAAGGAGAAGCAGAGAGCAAATGACAATCTTAGCCTTCTTAAGGAGCTGAGGCTTCTGTGAAAGAGATGGGAAGACATTGGCCAACTCTGAATGGAAAAAGAATGTGATCTGACCCAGGCTTTTAAGGAATCTTTCCTGCCTTCTTCCCAGGGACCTTTTAATTTGCTTGCCTCATAAACTGTAATGGGATATCCAACTTTACAAACTATTTAGACACATTGAGTCAACTGTAGACTTTGTATTGTATTCTCTAAGCAGTGTTTATCTCTGTGTGGGGCACATGTGTGCATAAATAAACATGCATGAGGACATGCTAGAAGTTGATATTGGGTCAATATCAGACATAACTTCCTCAGTAGCTCTGTGACAAGGTCTGTTACTGAACCTTGCTATGTTTGCTGCCAAAGGAGCTTCAGGGATGGCTCGTGTCACAAATTCCCCAGTGTTGGGATCACAGGTGCTTGCTGACCTGTCTGGATTTTTGCATGAATTCTGCAGAGGGAATCCAAGTCTCATGTCTGCACGGCAAACACTACCGACTGAACCATCTCCCCAAGACCCTCAATTTGTCTTTAGTTATATACTTATTGTCAAAATGAAGGGTTGTAAGTTTCTGTACAATTCCCCAGTACTTGCTCATTTGAAAATACACTACCTCTGCTAATGCTGGTAAGTCATATTTTGAAAAGAATTGGCATGGACAGTTTTGATGGGAAACTTTCACTGCGTATGTGCGTCAGAGGGATCAGAACTACAGAAGGAGACACTCTCAGCCAACCATTGAACTGAGCACAGGGTCCCCAATGGAAAAGCTAGAGAAAGGACACAAGGAGTTGAAGGGGTTTGCAGCCCCATAGGAGGAACAACAATATGAACCACCCAGTACCCCCAGAGCTCCCATGGACTAAACCACCAACCAAAGAGTACACATGGGGGGACCCATGGCTCCAGATGCACATGCAGCAGAAGATGGCCTTGTTGGACATCAAAGGGAGGAGAGGCCCTTGGTCCTGACTGAGAAGGCTAGATGCCCCAGTATAGGGGAATGCTAGGACAGGGAAGTGGGTGGGTTGGTGAGCAGGGGGAGGTGGGTGGGTTAGGGGATTTTCTCGGGGGGGGGACCAGGAAAGGGGACAACATTTGAAATGTAAATAAAGAATATATCTAATAAGAAAATGAAAAAAAAATAAAAGAACTGGGAATCTGTGCCATATTCCTAGCTCTGTGTCTTTATTTAGAAGTGAAGGAAAGAGGTAACAAGAAAGAAGAAACAGGCTATCAAATACAACTTCTAAGGTGAAGTTCAAAAAGAACATCCCACTAGGGTAGAGTGGGGATCAAAAACAAATATGTGAAATTCATGCTCAAGGTGTGGTGGTGGGCGGGGGCTGTAGACAAGTCATCTCGTTTCTTTGTTTCTGCTTAAGGCTCTGCTGACTTGGTTTCCTTTGGAGACAAAGGCTGCCATCCTTTTAAAGGAAGTACCTTACAACTGAGCAGCAGCCAGAGACACGCCCTTAACTTAGAATAGATGTCGCTGCTTGTGATATAAAATCCATCTTTGGTAGCTTGAGATTCACTTTCTGTTTGCTCTCTGCTATTAATCCTGAAGAATTAGATTGAAAAGATTTTTTTTTAATAATCATGCTCAATAAAGAAATGCAAATCTCAGACTCAGCTCTGGAAACAGGTTTATACAGAATTATGTTAATGGGTTCCTGGGGGTGGGATTGAAATTTCAGGCAAGCTTTGAGCCTCAGGCTCACTGTGCTTATCCAGACATGTTATGGTCAATAAACAGGTTGCTGCCTGGGCCACCTTTGTCTTAAGACAAGGATAAAGCTAATAATGTCTTGAGAGGAAAATCTCAGTCAGGTTCTGGAAGCTGCAGATTGACTGTCACACGTATTTCCAAGGGCAGCGAGCTTTTTAATGCAGTTTAGCTAACTCTGTTTTGTTAAAAACAGACATTTGGCTCACCTAACTTTTATTGTTATTATTATCATCATCATCATCATCATCATCATCATTGGTAGAATTCTCCAAAAAATTCTACCACACACCTAGTTACTTTCACAGTTAACAGTGGGATCCTAGAAAAACTCCTGAAGAGAAATCTTAACCCTAAGGATTCCCAGTTCTGAGCTCTGTATCATAAAGATTACTCAAAATAAATCAGTATTATTTCAGTGAAGACAGTCCCCAACACATAGGTTACTACTGTTTTCTTCCAATCCCAGGAGTTTTCCCAGATAACAGCCACATGAAGATGAAATGCGATTTTAAATGAATGTTTACATGTCTCTCTATTTTCTTCTTCATTTTGATTATTTTTTTTTCTAGGTCAGCGATGAAGGGTTATTCTCTGTAAGATTTAGCCAGTGAAAACGCATAACATAAAAATCCGAACCCTGCAATCAGACCCCGAAAGAGCAAAGGAGGACTAGGAGGGTGTGTGTGTGCCCCATTGGGCTGCAGCGTTTGAGTGTATGTAGGAATGATGTCATTTGTTTTCACAAACCCCCGGTTTAAATTTGTTCCTGCCTTTCAAGTACCGCAGCGCGGAGCATCTGTGGAGACTTCTGCAGACTATATTTCAGGCTGTTCGAGAGTGCGCGCTGCATCAAAATCCAGCCAATAGCGGGGGAGCTATGCCCTCCTTAGCCTCCATTTGTTGCCCTACCTGAAGAAAGGGTGTGCAGCCGCTGTGAGGTGACCGCCCAGCCCCTCCAGGCCCCTCCTGCCCTGCTCAAACTACAGAGCTATTAAGGCAAGCATCACCTGGCTTAAAGGAGAACTCTGCTAATATCCAAGCTGACTTCTGATCACCCTCACAAGCGCGTTTCACTGGCTGGTGACCTCCGAGGGAAGGTGTACCTGTAAAAGATACACCTTCCGTCTGGGAGGTTTTAAATTCAAACTTAGCAGTTTACTTTGCAGCCCCTGGTGCAAGATGGAAACAATCCTTAGAAGGAAGGAGGCAGAGATCACAGGAGTGCTGGATGGTCATTGGCAGACAACAGGACCTCTGAATTCCGTAGCTCTAATTATCATTCGAAAGCAAACCCATTTCCGCGTGTATATTTGTAGAGGATGATGGGGAAGTATGCAGCAGAGAGAGATCACCAGTTCAATCACAAAAATCAATGGGTTAGGTACAGAGTGGAAACGAAAGTGCTGAGCGGCATGCCACCTTTCTGTCCCTTAGTACTTTCCCTCCAGAAAGAAATACAGGCTATTGACAATAGAATCAGTGTGGGTTCTTCGGTTAGAGCAGCAGAAACTGAACTCTGGTTACTTTCTTATTGAAAGCCTATGAGGAAATTTACAGAATCAAAGGAAGGCTGATGGAACTGATGCAGATGACGCAGTCTACCGCACTCTATAGGACAGTAACTTGCTGCTGGTAGATAGACCTGCTTCCTAGTGTCTCTCTTCTCATCACACTCAAGTGGCCTGAGTCTCAGCCCACTGGCCTTTTGTCCATGGGTGCATGCCTGTAGGTTTCGCAAAAGCAGAGTCCTCCATTTGCTGATTCCCAGAGTCGCCTGGAGAAGGGAGAGAGCCAAGATGCTCCCATGGGAGGTGAACGTACTGCTCCTAAAAGCCTGGGGATAGTGGACATTCTTTCTCTTCCACTGATACGTTTACTGCTAAGGATGCGGCCACTATAATCTGCGTACCTGAGTGGATGGCTTTTCCTTTCCAGTTCGTTATTTTTCAGAACTGAGGCTGGAACCCAGAGCCTCATGCACTCTACCTCTGAGCTATACCTCCAACCCTCATCTCCTTTTAAAATTCAGTTTTGAGGGAAGAGCACTCTGGCCTTGAACTTGCAAACCTACTGCAATTACAGGCATATGCCACCAGACCAGGTTAACTCAGATTTATAACCTTGTTTGTCATGGCTACTCATTTGTGAAGGTCAAATGAACTCATGACAGTGAACAGGAGTGGTATTGATAACGATACAATACGAGGACAAGAGACCTTTAGCAACCTTTGCCAAACTAAGCATCTCTTTTTGTGCTTGGCATCTTTTGTACCAGTATCTCTCTTGTGCTCAGCTTGGTATGTGACTTATGGACTGTTACTGTGGAATTAACATCCCCTATATTTCCATGTATCCGGAGTACTCACAGTGAGAGACATAGCCAAATCCCTTTTCTCTTTGCCTACTATTCTTTTCTTCTAGGGATGTTGCCAGTGTGATTGCCTTTGCCTCATATGTATAATGAATGAAATGATCCCAAGCCATGTCTATTGGTCAGTATTGTGACTTAATGAAGAAAATGCTTTTTTTTTTTTTTGGTAAACAGAAAGGTGAAATATTGATGTATTTTAAAAGATTAGAATCTGTTAAAATGTCTTTAAACCAAGACAGGGCAGCCTTTATCGAACACTTGTTTTATGAAATATAGAAAGGGTACTGCAACAGATTGTTACAAGCTCATCTCATGTATTCGTCAATTTTGACCACCTACATGTCTCTAGCTGGTCTTTCAGAGATATACAACCTTCTGTTTCCAAGAAACACTGACTTGGGCTGCCAACTTCTAAGCCAGTGGTTTTCCAACCTTACTAATACTGTGACACTTTAATATAGCTCCTCATGATGTGGTGACCCTCAACCATAAAGTTATTTTAGTTGCTACTTTATAACTGTTATTTTGCTACTGTTATGAGTCATAACATAAATATCTGACGTGAAGATACTTGATATGCCATCCCCGTGAGGGGTTCGTGACCCACAGGATAAGAACAAGAGACCTGCCCTGGACTGCATATTCTGGGGCCCACTCTGTCCTCAGGATGATTCACAGAGATTTGTAACTGGTCCTGGTCATTGTCGGGGTAGACTTTCAGATTGCCAGTAAAGCACTATCCTCCTTCAAGTGTGCTGTTTACTGCAATTCCTGCACAGTTTAGTCTGAGAGTGAAGATCAAAGTAAGGTTTCTTAGATCAAGCAGAGTCATGCACATACTCCTCTCAGGCATCTTTGAAGACCAACTTAAGAGACTAATGAGTTGTGCTTACTCCAGGCTCATCCATCTTTGTTTCCTGGTGGGCACGGTGGGCATCCAGAGCCCAAGTCTAACGAGCCGTAGATGGACGCTCTGCAACTCTGTGATAAAGGTACAAGTGACACCAAGGCCCCTAGGACCAAGAACGCCTGCAATCACAGGTCATCTCACAATGTGGGTGTTGTCAGGGGTCCCCACCTTCTCCACACAATTTCCCTCTCAGCCACTCTACAGTACCGTACCATGCCCTCATTTTCATGCAAGGGCATTGTGGCCCTCCTTGTAAGCATGATGTACCATTCAGAACTTATGAAGCAGAAAGCAAAGAACAGGATGTTACTGAAATGCAGAGTTGTGTCTTTTAAGGTTCTACAAGGACCGATCATTCCATTAAAGCAGTGACAGGGAAAATTGTTGTCATAAAAGGAAAATGAGTCATATTTACATTATGCTGACTAGTATTTTTAATTTACACAGGATTTATTTTAGAATAGAAACTATTTGGCATTGAGATTATTAATTTGAGGAAAAAATATGTTAACTGTGGCATAGTGACAGAAGACTAATTCTGGGTAAGGGGGAGAACGACTTAGGACCCATCTAGAAAGCATGGGAGGGAAATGGCCAGCATTATGGTAATACAAAGTGAAGGGACAGACTTGTGTGAGGTGGACAGTGATGTGTTGTTGATTACCTCAGCAGAGTAGAATAACCTTCAATTTGGAAAGTTAAGTTTTTAGTGAAACCACATGCAAAATGGACTCTATAAAACACACATACTTTTTCCTTATTGGAAACCACCAAACATGTAGACATGTTATGACAGCAGGTATTTTCCCATACTCTGGTTATAGATGCCGTTCTTTGAGTCTGTGTATACAGGGTCTGAGATGAGGTGAGATCTGAGTATAATCCAGATATGTCCATGAGTACCGTTGAAGATTCATAGATAAGCCTCCTCTTGCCCATTGATACTCCTTACTTAGAGCCAGGAAGCCACGAAGGCATTGCTTTTCCAGCCCTGCATTACCGGGTGACTGTTTTCTGGTCTCCATGTACCCAGGACAGACACTGGCCTGACTGATATTAATAACAGCTTAACATTGCCACATCTGCAGTGTCATAGAATGCAAAAAGCTGCACTTCCATTGGTTGTGCTTGTTATATCGTCCATATTTTAAAAATATTAAACAATGTTCAAAAGTTGCTTAACTGTTCCATTATATATAGATTGTTAATTAAAGATGGATTATTTACTTATAGTTAGCTTTTGTTCCACTTAATTTTATATATCTTCCAGGTTCACCAAAGACTTAGCTTATTTTCAAATTGTTTTTAACTTCATTCAAAATTGAAAAGAAATGGTCTCTCTCAGGATAAACTCTGTGAGGATGAGATCTATGTGCCCTCTCTTTACAATAAATATTTGAAACTTTACCCCATTGTTTACAGTGCAGTGGGACTCACTCAATGATATCAGCCACATTCAGTGTCAAGCTTTCCAAAGAAATCTCTTCCATCACCCTGAAAATCTCTCTCTAGTAAAACTTGTTTGATAAATGACTGAAGCTTCCTTAACAAATAAAACACCAGTGTTTGTTGCTCTTTTTCTCCGAAGTGATGACAAATTGTCGAGGAGTAAAAGCCTTCAGACTAATAACAGAGGGAAATTGACTCTAAGATCCCATCATTTTGTTTACCAGCTGTCTTTACAATTCTATAATAACCCAGCCCACGTTTTAAAAAAAAATGTTCACAGACAGTAAAATAGACCAGAAGCAAATGATCTCTCTGCTGGAATTAGTTTACGCACAGGAACAGGCTGGAAAGAAAAATATGATTCAGGAACTTACCTAGCTCTCAGGCATGAGACCCGGTGACCACATACTCGGCTGAAGCACAACTCAGGAGCATTACATCATCGTGACAAACTTTCATTGGCTGCAGAAACCCCAAGGATAACACAGGCTTGTAAGGTGCTGCGAGAAAGCCCCTGTTGCCTTTCTATATCAAGGTTATAGCTACAATACTGAACTCAAGACTTTCCCTTCATGAAGCCTGCCCTGGCTGACCTGACAAGACATTGTTAACCATTTCTTAACATGTTTACTTCCACTTTAGACACTAGTTTGATATTTAACTCTAACCTGTGAGGAAATTTTTTTCCTTATTAATTTTTTTCTTTAAAAATGCTTTTCTAAAAATTAGGTTGGTTTTATCTAATGTTTATGGCATCGTTCTGTGTGTATGGCAGAGGTTCCCTATTAGTCTTGAGGCCAGCTATCTTAGCTTAAATACCATATTTGAATCAATGAATACATTTCCTCTATATGTGTTAGCTCGTCCTTATTTTCTCTAAGAGTAAGGACAGGTACCCATATATTTATTTATTTATTTATTTATTTATTTATAGCAATCTGAATGGAAGTAGCACAGGCAGCCCTCAGTTCCCAATTATTCACTTTGATTGTCAGAATTTTTCCCCTCTACTGAACTGTGGAAGTTATTTATTTCCTGCTATTACCATGGTGATTTACAAACTGAGAATATTGTACATCATTTGAGAGCAGGAGGGAGGGATGGGATAAGGGGCACTTCTGGTACTCACCCATCCCAACTCTACACCTGTCCCCACTGCCTCTGGGGAAAGTATTTGGTAAAGAAGAAACTACTACTATAAAATATGGAACCTTTGGGCAATCACATCTTTCACCAAGGAAGTAACAGTAGTATGACCTCACTGGTTACTGTCAATCTTATACCTCTTTCTGACTATTGGTCTGCCTCTGTTCTTTCCTTTCTCTTGTCTGCCTCTATCTCAGAATCAGGACAGCAGAGAAGGAACAGGCTGTGAAGAGGAGGAAATCAGATTATTTACTTTTTTTTTTGAGAAAGAGAGTCTCTTTATGCAACCCTGGCTGTCCTGAAATTCTCTCTATAAACCACACTTATGGAGATCTGCCTGTCTCTGATTCCTGAGTGCTGGGATTACAGGCATGTGCTATCATGTGCTCAGCTCAACTTACTTTAAAGTAAATGTTCACACCTCTCTCTTAATACTTGATTCTTTAGTCTTTTAAAGACAAGCCAGTAGTGTACACATACTATTAATACCCCATGATATTTCCAGAGCTAAGAACTAAAACATGCTTTTGTAATGTATGTCTGGGCATCAACGTCTTTGTAAAGTGTCTTTTCAGTCCCTGCAGACTCTGGCTCCCATCTGTAGCTCTTGAAGGAGGCTAATCTACCCTCACAAGGGCTATAGTTACTGTGAATGCAATCTCCAAGGTCCCTTTCTATCTTGGGGCCCTGGACTCTGACTTGTACATCGTAACTAATGATCATTTTCTGAAAGAAGTGTTGAGGACTCAGAGGCCCCCATTTGAGTTTTTATATACTTGAGAGCTTGAGGGTAGGGAGAGGAAGAAGAGGAGGAGAAGAAAGAAAAGGAGAAGGGGAGAGGGCTTCATTTTGGAGTGGACACAGGCTTGCACTAGTCTCTAGTCCTTGTGAAAGCTGGATAAAAATATAACAGTTGCACACACACACACACACACACACACACACACACACACGCCACACAGGGTGAAGGGTATCAGCATGGGCTGGACACTCCACAGCAAGGAGAGGGTGAGCTTACATTTGAAGAAGTAAGACTTGCTTAGGTAAGGAGATAAAAGAAAATTCCACAGGGTGGGGGAGGGGACAGAATGCAAAGCAAGAGGCAGGGTGTGAGTGTAACAAGCAGTGATACTGGCTTGAGAAACAGAAGAACATTTACACCTATGGAAGGAAAGGATAATGTGGAAACTGAGGCTAGATCCATAGAAGTGAAGGGTTTGTCAGCCAAGTGAAGAGAAGTCTACTTTGACTGGGAAGCTACTCCAGGCTGTCCCAGGCCTACAGTCAGATTTGTGACTAAGCTCTGTTAGTCTGGCCTAGCCTGGAATGGATGGGAGTGGGCGGGCGGACCCAGGAACATGAGTTAGCTTATGGTGCAGTGAAAGTCTTGGCAGGAAGCAGATGGCACTGCTGAAGGACTGAACTAAACAGAGTTATCTGAAAGGACCATGCCCATGGGTGCGGGCAGGGGAAGAAAATGAACAAGATGGTAAAGCAGCCACCCATCCACAAAAGTAAGAGGTTGTTGTTGTCCTAGGCTCATGACCAGAAGCTACCTTAGTGTGCAGTCACAGAAAGGGAAATATGCAGGTAATTGGGAAGTAACATTTAGTTTTGTGAGGCAAAAAAAAACAGAAGAAATGTAGAGAAAGTGGATGAATGTACATGAAATAGACTCAACAATACTGTATGTGTGTTTCTGTGTGTATGTGTGCGTGTGTGTGTGTGTGTGTGTGTGTGTGTGTGTGTGTGTGAAAAGGGAGGAGAGAAAAAGAGCATTTAATCAAGGTAAGATAATTTGTGAATATTTCTTTGTTTTAAGAATTGTTATTATCATTATTGTGTGTATTTTGTGTGTCAGAGGACAACTTAGTGGTGTCACTTCTCTGTTTCAACCTTCACATTGGTTTTGGAACTTATATCCTCCAGTGTGTATAGTAAGCACCTTACCTACTTACTCAGCCATTCTGTTAGCTCATGTATATATATATATTTATACACATACACACATATATATGTGTGTGTGTGGGTGTGTGTGTACATATATATTTAATTTAGACAATTCAATGCATTGTGATTTCATCATCAAAGCAGCTTTTCTCCCATGTTCTGTCTTCAGTATGGGAAAGGTTCTATTTGGAACTGTTGGCATAGCCGGAGAGAAAAATCAGATATGGACGGTGTCTAGAACTCAGATAAAAATTAGGTTCAAAATGGAAGACATCAGCTTCATGGTTGAGGCCATGCATGTACATGAAATTATCTGGTGGGTAGAACAGTGGAAAACAGAAGGAGCTTGGGGACACGGGTACCGAAGAGGCATCTGGAGCTGAGGCCCTGTGAAGAAAAGAGAAATATAATGGAGAGGAGGGAAAGGAAGCATAAGGAAGGTTAGCCTAAAGTCAGCTCAACATGCTTCCAAAGGGTGTGGCCCAGGGGACCAGGACTGGGCAAGGATGGGAAAAACAGAAGATGTTCCTATTAGTTTCTATAGAATAGAAATAACTGGTAGTAAGAGAACAGTTTGAATACAGGGTTTAAACTATAGCCAAAGAGTCGAACCCAGCTTGCTCCTCTTTTGTGTATAACTAATATTTAATTGTTTTATTTTTAGATAGTTGAGAATGAAACAAAGGTAAATTATGGCTTTCCATCTATGATAAATCCCGTTAAATGTCAAGTCAATGATAATAGAAATTTAAATACAGCCAATGCCATCTAGCTTTGTTAGACTTTGAACTACAATGCTTAGCTTAGTAATTCCAACAGAAACCCTGTGTCTGCTTGAAAGACCTGAGACCTTTCCAGAAGCAGTTTGCTGCCCCCATGTTGGTGAAATAGTACTACAGATGCCCAGTTACAATGGGAGGGTCAGGGATGAATGATGTATTAAGGGAATCAGTGGAACATAGCTATCTTTATCTTCTAGAAGATTGCTGGAAACAGATGCAGGTTTTTCTCCCTGTTCATTATTTTCATTAATAGTAAAAGACTCTTATTTGGAATTGGGTAAAGTCAAATCTTGTTACATCTCTCTCTGTCTCTGTCTCTGTCTCTCTCTCAGTGTGTGTGTGTGTGTGTGTGTGTGTGTGTGTGTGTGTGTGCCCATGTCAGAGCACACATATGGGAGTCAGAGGTTAATTCTAAAGAATTGAGTCTCTTCTTCTACCATGAGGGTACTGAGCAAGTGCCTTTACCCTCTGAGTATCCAGTTGCCCTCCCCCAACCCATCAAGATACTTCGAACACACACACACACACACACACACACACACAGAGAGAGAGAGAGAGAGAGAGAGAGAGAGAGACAGAGAGAGAGAGAGACAGAGAGAGAGAGACAGAGAGACAGAGAGAGACAGAGAGACAGAGAGAGAGAGACAGAGAGACAGAGAGAGAGAGAGAGACAGAGACAGATTCAATGGGGAGCAAGAGGTAAAGCCACTTTTCAACACAGATGAAGGTGCTAACATTTATGGAGTTTGAAACTGGAAATGAAATGAAATGTTTGAGATTGAAGAAAATGGACGAAGAAATTGAAAAGAAAAATGGGCAGCAGGAATTCAAGGTGATAAGAAGTTAAACTTGTCTGATTTTCTTCAGTAGCATCGGGCAGGGTAATTGCTGGGTAGAGGAAAGGAAGCAACAGCATCAGTTCATCTTTGGGGTTTTTGTAAAGCAATGACAATAGAGGTAAAATATGATGCAGGTTAAGTGAAGGATGAAGGGCTTGTTTACAGAGACAGCTGTAGGTTTCACCTTGACTTTTCTTCTAGAACAGTATCACGTCTTGCGTCTGAAACATTTGTATCCTGCAATCTGGCATGGGATGCTTATTCACTAGTGGTATCACTGTCTTGGGAGGTTGAAGAGTCTTTTGGAAGCAAAATCTTGTGGCAAAAGTAGGCTATTTGGAACAGACCTTCGAGCATTGTACCTGTCATTGGGTTCTATTCTGTTCCCTCTGCTCTCTGCTTCATGATGATGTGAACAGACTCTGACACAGGTTCCCTCAACCACCACGCACCTCCTCAATGTCAGACTGACAGGCTCTAAGACTGTGACTCCATGTAGGTGTCTCCTTCCCTTTGCTATTTCTGCCCTGAAATCTCCCTGCCACAGTAACCCAGAAGAATGAACACACAGGTTGCCGAATGCTACCTGGAAGATCCTAAAATTTTGATTGAGTGACTATCTTTTGTAGACAGCTGGAGATGTCCAAAAAGAAAAAAGAAAGTGAAGAAGCAATGATGTGCAGGGATGGGAGTCCTTAGTGTGCTGAGAGAGAGAGAGAGAGAGAGAGAGAGAGAGAGAGAGAGAGAGAGAGAGAGAGAGAGAGAGAGAGAGAGAGAGAGAGAAGAGAGAGGAGGGAGAGAGAGAGAGAAGAGAGAGGAGGGAGAGAGAGAGAGAGAAGAGAGAGGAGGGAGAGAGAGAGAGAGAGAAAGAGAGAGAGAACTGTTGAGGTAAGTGTGTAGAGTTTGGACTTTATTGTTTTAAAGGTTATTTATTAGACACCCTGAGCATCCATAACAAGATACTAAGAAATGAGTGCCTTAGAGAGGAAACTTATTTTTTTGAAGTTCTATAGGCTGGGTTTCTAGGACTCACCCACTCTTGGTACTTTTTCCTCCCAGGCTTCATCCCAGGCTTGCAAGTGGCTGAATCCATCTGTCCTCACTGTCTTCATATCAATCACACTGGACTTGGGCAACATCTTTGTGACTTTATTTAAACATAGGCACTTTAAAAAAAATCTATATCCAAATATAATCACATGGGTTTCGGCATATAAACTGGGGTGAGATGAGAACACAATTTTGTTCATAACACATGAGCACAGTAAAGACTGGACTGAGCAGCTGAAGTAACATGAAAGGGATATGATTGGACTTAAGACTAGCAATTGCTAGCAATATACTTTCTCCGCATGTTCAGCAGGACACTATACCAGCAAGGAGCTACTTGTCTCCATGTGTGCACATGTGTGCTAAGTCCAGAGAAGCTTAGTTTCATTCTTCAGATGCCATCTACCTCTTTTGAGATGGAGTATCTGTTGGAATTTACAAAGTAGACTAGGCTGGCTGCCCAGTGATTCCCAGTGCTTCCCTTGTCTCCACCTCTCTAACAGTGGAACTCCAAGCATGTGCTACCATACTCAGAACACTGTTGCTGTTTTTATTGTTGCTTTGCATGGGTTCTGGATATTGAACTCTGGTCCTCACGCTTACAATGAACATAGTTTACCAGTGGAACCTCCTAGGCCTTTTTTAAGTTCTTTTTCTCAGGATATTTTGACACAGCATGAGAAAGCAACTAATGCAAGAGCTTACTGGTCCTTTTATGTTTGGGAGTCAGATGGCTCACGGGAAAATGAGAAGCTTGTTATCTGTTCTCATTTAAAATTTCTATGTGTTCACGACCTTTACTTTCTAAGAGGCCTAAAAATTTACCCAGGGAGTTGTTCCTGGAGGAGGTAGAGTCTCTAAGTACCATGTCATAAAACACAATGAATTCTCATGTGTGGTAGCAATTCTGATACCAGGCTTGGTACATGAGCGAGTCTGGTCTGGCTATGCCAAAAAGTACAGTGGATGTTTCAAACTGAGGTTAACTATATTTGAAGCAATTAACTGTATCATAAATGAGAAAGCATTTGTGTGCATTGTAATCAAATACAATTATGCAAATGTAAAGATGATTAGAAGCTACCACAAATTATCACAAATAAAAGAAAAATGATTTCCTAAAGGAGGAACATTTGAGGTTCAAGAAATGATGACTGTCTGTAAAAATGAAAGGAAAAAATAGTTTTAAAACAGTAACTCCTGAAAGTCAATAAATGCCAAAGAACCTTTGAGAAAATAAGGTCTGAAGTTGCATTACTAGATTCTATGGCAGAGATGCACATGAGATGAAGGTTGAGTGTGGTTTTAGCTCCAATGATAACTAGTATTGAGCAGTTCCAGTTTCCAAGTGCAGATTCTTCCCTGAGACAAGAATATAACATTCTTTAAGTACCTAAATTGTCAATCTTAATGTGTTTTTTATATGCTTCTTCAATTTTGTCAGAAACATTTTCCATGTAAATCTTTAATTTTATCATAAAATGCTTTTACTTCCTTTTTCATTAAAAAATAAAAAAAAGTTATATACCTATTAACCAAAAGGTCTATAGGCCTAATTTTTTAAATTACAAATATATAAAACAATAAATATGTGAAAATTTTTTAAAAAAAAGAAAGAGGTCAAGGCAAACCAATAAACAAACAAACAAGTAAATAAATAAATAAATAAATAAATAAATAATACAATAAAGTGGGCAATGCCATCCCAAGGGCATATGAAGAACCAAGATACTGGTTATTTTTGTGTGCTAATTTGGCTGAGGGAGAATTCTCACTTAGTCAACCATCCATTTGGATGCTTCTGTGATTTACATATCATGTAGCAGTGTTTGAATACAGAATACCTTCTATGATGGAGTTAGGCCTTAAACGATCAGTGGAAGGCTTTCACAGAGAAAAATGTAGCTGCATTCTAGTCTCCAGCAGGTACTCCTGGTATTCCTTTCTGAAGCTCCACCCTGCTTTGCAGATCTTGGACATACTACCGTCATATGAACCCTTTTTAAGAATTAAATGAAGTCTCTCTCTTTCTCTTTCTCCCATGTATTCCCCCCATTCCTCTCTCTCCTATTAGTTGTGTTTCTCTAGAGAATTCTGACAGTACACTCAAGTTCCACTTAATGTAAAAGCTAAGCAAGGAAGACTTTAGAAAATGGCAGTGAATTGGTAATTCCGTACATTTTAAGTTAAAGTTTGAATCTGGAATATGCACATAGAAGTAACCTCAAGAGTGAAAAAGATTGATTAAAATAAACATGTATATTTTTTACCAATTTTTGTATATTTTGTATATTTTTTTGTTGTTGTTGGACAGAAAAAAATATTTATTTATTTATTTATTTATTTATTTATTTATTTATTTTCTTTTGATACAGGTTTGCCTGTGTAGCCCTGGCTAGTGCCCTATCGACCAGATTCGTCTTGAATTCATAGATTTTTCTGCCCCAAGTACTGAGATTAAGGTTGTGAACTACAATCAATTGGTGCTTTTTTTAAAAAAATAATTTAAGGCAGAGTTTCATTCCACATTCTAGAATTCTATAGAAATCACCACATAGCCCAGACTCCATGTCTAGAACTCAGTACAATCCTGACTCAGGATGCATGCCAAGTGCTGGGATTCTAGGCATGATTCACCACAGAGCAAAATAAATTTCTAACCATCGTTACTTTTCTTTGTTCTCTCTGCATGTCATCTCTGCCAAGTTTCCTTCCTATTTTACAATCTGGGATTCTCATGAGGCAATGATGAGGAACAGTAGAGATGCAGCCTCTTCCCTCCCTGTGTGTGGGATGTGAAGGACCGAGAGCTTTCTTGCCTTTTTTACCACTCGTACCGTTTCCTGACTTATGCAGAATATATTGTTGCGTTGACAGTTTTAACAGCACTCGTACCCCTTTCCACTAAATTATTCCTGACTTTAATTGTCACAAGGTTCCAGATGACTTAGAATAAATTGAGTAAGTGTTGGGGAGAAATAAGAACTTTTCCGCTGATGACTAGGTCTTGAGAGTCTTAGCAGTTGATTTTCAAACAGCCTTTCATCTTCTTCAATTTCTCCATCCATCTCTGTTTACTTTAGAATTAGATGCCAACTCATTTTGGAATCATGGAATACAGATGGACATGAATTCCACACCAGGCATTATTAAAAATGAGGTTTCATGTGCTGCATTTGGAATTTGGTTTTTGAGTTTGGCTCAGTGTTCATGTACCAGAAAGGAAGTCTTATCATTCCTGAATTGTGGTGAATATTACAAAGCAGGTATTCTTTGAACCAAATCCCTAGTTTTCACTGAAGAGGATTGCCTGTCTCTCCAACAGGAGCACAATGTTTCTATTTTGCCTTTTAGAAATAGCTAACTATGTATGTATTTTGTTTTTCAGTTGCAGATCCCAGGTACACGAGAAAAGCAAGTGTCTTCAGAGGTTTGAATGTCAGTACAGCAGGGAGCACATAAAACTGAGATCAACTCTTCTTGGGATTATCTCTCATTGATGACTAATGGACATTTTCTGGCCATGCAGAAATCAAGGCACTATGTGCACAGAAGCCATTTGTCTATCTGTTGCAAGTATCATCAGAGTACATTTCCAAAGCTCACTTCTTTTGTCGAGAATGGGTTTCTGACATTTGTCTGAAAATGCAGTACTTTCTTTTACCCATGACACACCAAACAAACAGACATCCTCTCTTACACAGCATCTATCAGACAACAGGAGTCAAGAAAAGAGAAAATAGGAGGGAAAGAGAGATATCTCCTACATACCCAGCAGTCTACTTAGACTAGGCTCATGCTGCCTTGGACACAATGGGCTATTCTAAACAACCAGGAAGAGTGATGCTTACCCTGTTTCTACTAACAACTGAGAATAATTTATTTTCTTAAAACCTTGTGGTTTAATAGACTATGCCCTGGTTTATTTATTGAGCATAATAAATGGAGCTCTTGCTATACATATTATGAATAATTACATTAAAAAAATGCTTGACCTGGAAGAAAACACAGCATATAAATGATCTCAGAAATTACCTGGAGGCAGTATGTTTCAGTTTCTAATAACTCCCTATTTATTTATACCAAAACATCAATGAAAAAAGTATCCTATAATATGACGACTAATTAAGTGAATACAAATTAGACTTATGACATTTAGGAACTTGCATAGTTATGATACTGTAATTAGTGACTGTGAGTAGTATGCTGGGTCCTTCGAAAGCCAATACAACAGTGTACAAATTGTGTGCTTTTCTCCTAGACCCCTGTCTGTTGCTGTCTATTTGGGTTAATTTTAGTTGAATGTTGACTATGTGAGCTTTTATGACATTCACTTTTATGATACCATGACTAAGGGTAAGACTTATGATAGGCATAGTATCAATGTGTGGTTGCTTACTGAGCCTCCATCAGATGTTCCCCTTCCAGCCCATGGAATGCCAAACATGGCATGAGCTGTCTCTTCTTACTTTAATTCTAAGGTTCTAGAGTAGTTGCATTGGTGCATGGAGTTAGATTTTTGATGTTTCACTTGGTAGAAAATAGGTAGAAGCATGACGTGAAACTTTATGGTAGACTCCTGGGCATATACCCAGAGGCTTCCCCTGCATGCAATAAGGACACATGCTCCACTATGTTCATAGCAGCCTTATTTATAATAGCCAGAAGCTGGAAAGAACCCAGATGTCCCTCAATGGAGGAATGGATTCAGAAGATGTGGTATATTTACACAATGGAATACTACTCTGCAATTAAAAACAATGAATTCACGAAATTCCTAGGCAAATGGTCAGAACTTGAAAATATCATCCTTAGTGAGGTAACCCAATCACAAAAGAACACACATGGTATGCAGTCACTGATAAGGGGATATTAACCCAGAATCTCAGAATACCCTAGACACAATTGGCATATCAATAGATTTCCAAGAAGATGGAAGGAGAGACCCATGGTCCTGGAAAGACTGGATGTAGGGGAATGCCAGGATAGAGAAGCGAGAGGGGGTTGAATGGAGAAAAGAGGGAGGGAAGGGGGCTTATGGGACTTTCGGGGAGGGAGGAAATGGGAAAGGGGAAATGATTTGGAATGTAAATAAAAAAACTTGGGAAATAAATAAATAAAAAAAGAAAAAAGAAAAAAGAAACCTTATGGTAGGACCAGACAGTGCTCTGCGTCTGCTGATCGTATCAGCTCACTTAATGCCTTCAGCACTGGAGGGCAGAGAGGAGATGCAGCTTGCTCAGGGTGGAGGGGCAGAAATTCCTTAGGCCTATCCTAGAAAAGTTGTATGGCAATGCCTCTCCATTAAAACATACCCCAAACACTGTAAAGATTATGAAGTTGTACAAAAGCTCTAAGGAAAAAAAATGAATGCTGCCCTTTCTATTTTAGAGCCATCCCAGCAATGGTGCTTAGAGGAAGTGTACCGCTAACTCATTGAACATGCACAATTTGCATTTTATGGAAACATTTCATCTCATGACTTCCCCAAATAGTAACACTAGGATTTTTATCTACTAATGTCTTAAAAAGCAGATACATTCATGGTGAGCATATATACATGGTGTCTTAATCAGGGTTTGTATTCCTGCACAAAACATCATGACCAAGAAGCAAGTTGAGGAGGAAAGTTCCATATTGCTGTTGATCACCAAAGGAAGTCAGGACAGGAACTCACACAGGGCAGGAACCTGGAGGCAGGAGCTGCTGTAGAGGCCATGGAGGGATGCTGTGTACTGCGTTGCTTTCCCTGACTTGCTCAGCTTGCTTTCTTATAGAACCCAGGACTACCAGCCCAGGGATGGCACCATCCACAACAGACTGGGCTCTCCTCCCTGGATCACTAATTGAGAAAATGCCTTACAGCTGGATCTCATGGAGGCATTTCCTCAAGAGAGGCTCTTTTCTCTATGGTAACTCCAGCTTGTGTCAATTTGACATACAAAACCAGACATTACACATGCCAAGTGGCTTGTATACTCTGAGTACTACAGATCCACAAACATTTGCTCTCCACCCTACTTCCAGTGCAGAATTATTCCACCCCTTATTCTTGTGACTTATCTGAAGCTCTATAGATGCCTCAGGCAGTCAGAACCTTCTTTCTCCTGTGTGGCTCAGGAACTGGCTTCACATGAAAAAGAATTCCTCACTTCCAATCATCTCTTTTCATTCCTTATTCCCACAGTCCTTAGAACTCCTATAGCATTTGGTTTAAATTATGATGATATAAAATAAAAGTATCTATGTATTAATGTATGACCTTACTTTGTTGCCTCAACTCTAGATATATGTTCAATAGGTCGTGACTTAAAACTTTTATTACGTTTGTTTATTCGTGTGTACATATGTCACTTGCATGTGTGAAAGTCAGAGTTCAGCAAGTGGAAACTGGTTCTCTCCCCACATAGGGTAGGTATTCCAGATCAAATTATGCTGTCAGGCTATTTTGCCTCTGTCTTTTCTTAAGACCTGCCTCTACTAATTAATTGATAACTTGTTGGCTTGATGCACAGCTACTTCTTATTAATTACATGTGAGATTTTAGTACGGATGTTCTAGAAGAAAGCTAACTGCTCATTAATGTGTGAATCTGATAAGGCCTGTTAATATTTAGTGATTGAGATGATTGGAGAAAGAATAAACTAATTCAAATCAGAATTAGGTTAAGCCACATTTTATGACAGAAATGAATGATAAAACCTTCAAATGAGCAAATCACATCATAAATTAGCTTAAAAATCAGTAGTGGTTTTCACTGTTCTTAGCTATACAAAATGTGTATCCAATAATCATTCATTAAGTAACAGTATAATTTTAAGCATTGCAACCATATACCTATTAGCTGCTGTTCGCCACCGACCCTTAACATTCATCATAATCTCATGAAACGACATCTTCCGGAAAGTATTTATTACCCAGATCCCAGCTACACTGCCTTCTTTCAGATCTCAATACCATGTTATGTTAAAATAACTGTTTAACTCAATGGATTGATAATACATTTTTTATCAAGTGGAGGTAATACATTTTTTATCAAGTGGAGTGTTTTCCCATTAAATTTACAATTTCCAGGAAGAGATGAAGTCTACATTTTTTAGAATTCTCTAGAATATCTTATGTTATATAGGCTTATCTTCCAGTAACTGTTTCTTGATAGATTTGTTTAGCATCAGTGAAAAGAGAATAAATTACATGTATAGCTTGAACAACCACCATAGAGATGACTAAATATGAAGTTACCATTGTTTAAAACCAAAAATTAAAAAAAAAAACCTCTTCTACTATAGTCAATTGCTGTACAGCTTTTAAAATTGTTTTCAACAATCTCTACTGTGTATTACCATGAGCAGTATGCTTGAGTACAGTCTTTCCATACTTGTAGTATTACTGGTTTTACTTAGCATTTGTTATTGTATACATTAGCTTAATTTGTAACTTTCTCTTCTGGATCATTTTCATTTTTCTATCAATACTACATGGTTTTAATTACTATAACTTCACTGGAAAACTCATAAATTCTCCACATTTGCTTTTCTTCTGTAAGAATGTTTTAGTTAATTCATAATTCATAATTTAGGTACAGTCTTTAAATTTTTACATTTTCAGATTTTTTTGGGGGGGGCGGGGAGGCTTACACTGAAATTTTAAATCAATTTGGAGACAGTTGTTAGTGAGTCTCATGAAACAAGATCATGGTGTATGCATCCATCTGGGTATAATTTAATTTCTCTTAAATATTTTATAATGTTTGTGTAAATGTATTACTTTTAAAATTAGATTTATTACTGTGTTTTGTTTTTCATGTTGTTATTATGAATATATTGTTTCTTAAGTTTATCCTCTACATATTTGTTGATGCTATTTTACAAATATTTTATTTATATTCTCATCTATATTTAAAACAACTTTTAAAATTTGATGCTATAATAGTCTTCATTTCATCCAGGAGAAAACTAAGGCAGAGAGGATGGAACTAACTTGCACATCACCACATAGTCAGGGCTAGAACTGAGACCCTGGTCCAACAGTCTACACAGAGTCTTTTGTGCTACAGTGGAGCTATAGAATTGGGGGCACAGCATGAAGAAGCTCAATATATATGCCATGTACACAATTCTAGTATTGTTTATTTTACTGATCTTGACAACTAAACTTTGACCCAGGAAAGATGAGAAATCATATAAAGTCCCAGAACTCATAAATGATAGAACAGTAACTAGAACTCAAGATTTTATGAGTTCAGCATGATGTTACCAGTGAACACAATGGTGTTTGAAAAAAAAGATAAAAATCATATTATGCTGCATCAGAGTAGACAATATGCCAAGTATATACAGCTTCCCGTGTGTAGCATCCTACCTTTAATACTAATAGTTTAAAAAAAATATGAGATAGAGGAGATAAACTTTTTGGATAAAATGTACACCCCCACACAATATACACTCATATTACATGCACATGCACAATACATTCATAATATAATGTTTCTACTGAATCTGTATGTTGTTAAGAAAAGCATGCTTTGATTTATAGAGATGTTGCTCTTTAGTTTTGAGAGCTAATGATAACCTTTAAAGTATTTGTTTTGCTATTTATGACCCATCCTTCTGGTCACTGTATCTCCCAATCTTTTTACTATTATTAACTCAATCAGTTTACTTGTCTGGATGATTCTTTATTCTCTATTTTACGGTGTATGAGTTCCCTTTGCAACAGTGTCTAGCTATGCCAAATATATCTGTTTGTGTATTTTTTTCAAGTGCTTGAAGGTTGAAATTGGAGACTGGTTTATTAGTGGTAATTGTTTATTATTTCAAAATTGGATTCCTGGTCTTTGGCAGCAGCAATAATCTATAAGAGGTTAAATAATCTTTAATAAGTTTTTACCTAAATTAGTCAATTTTTTTAGTTTAAGCAATTTTGCACACCAAACTCTTCCTTCTGGTCTGACTTGATTAGGCTTCAGTTAGAAAATTCTACATGACTCTATTATATTTTCATTTTCTTGAATTAAAACAACTATTTTTTATTCTCAGTAAGAGAAATGGTGCATGTAACTAACCTGCTACTGAAAGAGGAAACCTCATATTTGTTTTTGCTTAACTGCTTTCTTTGTTGAGTAATAGATTGAATGAATGAATGAATGAACGAACGAACGAATCAGTGAAGTGAGTTACTGCTCAGGGCAAAAGATGGAAATATTCAGCTTCTAAGTCCACCACAATTTAGAGACTAGCGACAATGACTCAATTTGACATCTTTATGCGCTGAGGACTCTGAGTTGCTGCTTTGCTATGGGCATCCCCATTTGTAATGACATCCTTGATTCTCTTTTGAGATACTCTGTGAAGCTAGGACTAGCCAGTGTAGCCTTTCTTCTACTGTGCTAGCAAGGCTGCCGGGGTGGTAACTCGGGAAAACTGGCATTGACAATAAACATCAAGGTTTATTAAGTCCACAGAAGATTTGAAAGGACAGAATTCTGCTTAATTCTCTTGTAAAGGATGCTTCTCTTGGCTAGTGGCCTATAACTGAATCTTTTATTTAGGATGATTTGGGTGTCTTCAATATAATTTTACCACTATAATTATCATTTCTTGATAAAGATCATGGCAGAAGTAGATCCTCTCCAGTAAGCTGTTAAGTTTTCTATGTGTAGCAATGGAGGACACACAAATAGTAGTTATCTTATTCCAGACTCTTCCTTAAATCTTTACATTCATTCAGTACTTTATCTGTGTGGGCACACACTCGGGTGTAAAGAAAAGATATTGCTTAAAATTGAGCATCTAGGCACGAAGACTGTATAAGAGATCTCAGAAAACGTTGGAGTAGAGTTCAATATCCTATAACCATGTAATAATGGTCCCCACTCAGACATTTTGAAAGATAACCTCACTCACCAGAGAAATGAAGACTGTTTCTTTATAACTAGATCTCTCATTTTAAAGGAGGAACTTGAGATAATAATAAAGAGAAACATCTTGGAAGGGAATGGTAAGATCAACAATGAGATCATTTTCTCAAGGGTTTCACAGCTGTTTGAAGTTGATCTTTTTGCTCTTGTGATCACAGCTCTATAGGAGAATGATGTCCCCAAACGCTGAAGAATCACTCACTTTTACAAGAAGACTGACTATGGTGTGCAAGCACTTTGGCTGCGTCTACAGTTTACGCATCTTTCAATCACAGATAAGTACACAGCAGCTCTCAGTGTAAGCAAGATCAATACCTACTGACCTCCTTCCCTGAGAGAGTCTACTCAGCTTCCCACTCTGCCTGCTGTCCACACTGATGCCTGCCCCCAAGACGATGAAAGACCTGTGTGCTTTTGGTTCTCCCACTGGACAATTCTCTAAACTAAGCAGAAGGACAGCACATGCAGGCAATTTGCAAATGGACCTCATGCCGTGGCACAGGCTCTAAGGATTATAAAAAGATGTAGACTCCTGCCATGTGGAGCAGCTCATTCCTTCCTGTAAATAGAAATTGCCTTTAAAAGCTGGGGGCAATGTTGTGATGAAACACCAATACTATTTATCTTTATTGATGAAATATATAAACAAGTATGATGTCAAAATAAGCAGGGAATTAGTTTCAAATCTCTAGGCAACATTCAAGGACATTTCAAGAGTGAACACCTCGTCTTTTTGTGCTGAGCATGAAGAAGGTTGAAATTCTTCAGAGAATATGTGCATGTAGCTTACATGTAGGTTTCCACATAACAAATGAAGACCCCATTTGTAGCATGATGAAAGATTCAATTTTCTTCTAAGTTGATGTGAGGGATTGTGGTTGTTCCTGTCTCCCTTAAACATTATCTAAATTGGTCAATATTTTAAGGTGCAATTAGAGAAATGTTATATAGCTATATTCTTTTTTTTTTACTTATTCATTTTACATCTTGCTCCCTGCCACCCTCCCTGTCACCCCTCATACAACTCTTTTCCCACATCAGACCCTCTTCCTCTGAGCAAGTTGGTGTTCCCACTGGTATCCCTGCCTACCCTAGCACATCAAGTCACTTGGAGGCTAGGCACATCTTCTCCCACTGAGGCTAAACAAGGCAGCCCAGCTAGAACATATCCCACATTCAGTGAACAGCTCCACCTCCCCACCTCCAGTTGTTTGGGACCCACGTGCAGTCCAAACTGCATATCGGCTTCATATATGTGGAGAGGCCTAGGTCCAGTCAGTATATGTTCTTTAGTTGGTGGTTCAGACCCTTAGAGCCCCAAGGTTCCAGGTTAGTTGACTCTGTTAGTCTTCCTGTAGAGTTCCTATCCTCTCCAGGGCCCACAATCCTTATCTCTATTTTTTCATCAGAGTTCCCAAGCGCCATCCACTGTTTGGCTGTGGGTGTCTATATCTGTCTGAGTCAGCCATTGGGTGGAGTCTCTCAGAGGATAGCTATGCCTCTCAGAGGATAGTGTCAGGGATTAGTGCTTGCCCATGGGTTGGGTCTCAAGTTGGGCAGGTTACTGGTTGGCCATTCCCTCAGTGTCTGTTCCATTTCCTGATTGTACATTATTTTGTAGACAGGATAAATTTTGGGTCAAAGGTTTTGTGAGCGTGTTGCTGACTCTGTCGCTCCACTGGCGTTCCTGCCTGACTAAAGGAGGTGTCCTCTTCAGGTTCAATATCCTGAATGTTGCGAGTCTCATCTAAGGTCACCCTCACTGATTCTTGGAGGCCTCTCTTATCCCAGGTCTGTCTTGTCCTGGAGATGCCCCCTACCTCCCCACCCCAGTCAGTTGCAGATTTGTATTCATTTTCATGGCTATCTATCCCTCCCCATTCCTGATCAGGCACCCCACTCCCTTTTCCTCTCCCATCCACCTCCCTCCCTTCATCTGCCTCTTATAACTGTTTTACTCTCACTTCTAAGTGAGATTCAAACATCCTGGCTTTTGCCTTCCTTCTTGTTTAGTTTCTTTAGGTCTGTGGAGTGTATCATGGGTATCCTGTATTTTATGGCTAATATCCACTTATAAGTGAGTACATACTATGCATGTGTTTTAGGGACTGGGTTACCTCTTTCAGGATGATATTCTTAGGATCCATCTTTTTGCCTGCCAAATTCATGATGCCTTTATTTTTAATAGCAGAATAGTATTTCATTATGTAGCTATACCACATTTTCTTTATCCACTCTTCAGTTGAGGACTTTGTTTCCATTTTCCAGTTTCTGGCTATTAGGAAAAGAGCTGCTAAGAACATAGTTGAGCAAGTGTCCTTGTGAGATAGTGGATCATCATTTGGGTATATGCCCAGGAGTGGAATAGCTGGGTCTTGAGGTAGAACTATTCCCATCTTTCTGAGAAACTGCAAAATTGATTTCCAAATTGGTTGTACAATTTTGCACTCCCACCAGCCATGGAGGAATGTTCCCCTTTTTCCACATCCTCACCAGCATGTGCTGTCTCTTGAGTTTTTGATCTTATGGCTATATCTGTCCTGAGAAAAAGATGACCCTGATATAATTAACTCAGTGTTTGCTTATAAATATGCTATTGCTCTCTTTGTTTTTCTTCTTTAAATGAAAGGTTGATTATTTGTCTCTGCATACCCAAGTATTCTATGTGTGTTTTGTCTGTGGAGGCAGAAGAGGGGACCCTGAAATGTGCTGGGAACTGAACCCAGATCAAGGGCATTATATGCTCTTAACCACTGAGTCTATCTTTCCAGTTCACTCTATTTATTTATTTAGGTAGAAAAAATCCTGGAATTCTTGAAGGATGTAGAAATATACAGGTTCCACGATTTAAAACAAAATAAAAAAATAAACCAAAACCAAAACAAAAAACCAAAAACCTTACATTTTTCACAAGATATAAAGACCAGTATGGTTTTGTCCTTAAAACTGTCACGTGTATGGAAATTATATCCAATTAAGTTAGTAAATAGTAATGCATAATGTGGCAAAACTTTGGGAGACAATACTTAGATTGTAGACATTAATTTGTTATAATTAGTAGAAAAATGTAGTATTAACTTCATTTTGGGTGATTTATTGAGATAACTCAAATACAGATTAGGTATTTAAATTATTCTTTCTTCAGATTGTTAAAAATTAAAAAAAGATATATTTTTATTTAAGAGAAGTTAGTGTGAGTTATGCTGCAGTAACAAATACTCCTGGGATGTTATTGGCTTTCATTCACAAATATTTGATCCTTATTTGCATGACATATGCAGTACAGGTTATTAGAGACCCTGGTTCATGTGTCTTCATTCTAAAGTGGAGGGAAATGCAGCAGACACTGTTTTGGAGTTTGTTGTTGATTAATGTAGCTGGAAAGAAACTGTCCATTTTCTACTAATTTCTTTTTCCTTGGTCCTGGGCTGCTCTCACACTCTATGGAAACAAGGATGACCTTGCATTCCTGACAGTCCTTGTCCTTGTGTTCCCTCCTCCCGAAGGCTACAGATTATCACACATGCATGACATCATAGCTGCTTCGTGCAGTGCTGGGACTCAAAGCCAGGGCCTAAGGCATACTAGTCAAGTACTCTGTCAATTGAACTAAGTCCCAACCTCTGTACTAACTAGTATACCTTCTACTTGAAGGTGAAGTACATCACCTCCACCAGAAGTTATAGGACAGGAGTTAAACAGGAAATTTCCAGGATTTTCATCACATTTCCTGGAAGAAAAGTGCAAAAAATACATTCTTTTGACATAGTCTTTGCTTTCTAAGTGCCCTCATTAAAGATATGGCTGTTGTCAAGAAGGAGAAAGTGTGAAGTTGTTATAAGTAATTGCCAGTGTAATGTGAATTTGCTTTTCAGAGTCATGCCGATTGAGTAAAAGCCAGGGGGTTACTTTTCTCTTTGCTTGTTTTGAGTGAAATGGAGAAAGGAAAAATCTATGTTGTAGCACAAACCTCAAGGAAAATGGACCCAACTAGGGTGCTCAAAGCAGCAGTATTTGTAATTATTTATTTATGAGGAGTCAAGACAATGAAGTACATAACTTCACATCTCAGCACTATTCTTTCGTATCTATGAATGCTGGCTTGATTCATTAGATGTCATCTCTGTGAGGAACAACAAAGGAAGCTGAAAAAGACATTATTTATATTACAATTCGAGACACAAACTCATTGTGTTTTTAAAGAATACTTATGCCGTGGGAATACTAAGCTTAAAAGTGTAATCTATTTGGGACACAGAGACAGATATTTTCCGAAGGTAATTTCCTAGTAGGGAAAAAAGTCATGCCATATTCAGACCCATGATCCTTTGTCTATGAGAAAGCAAGCTGAATGGATGGAGCAGCAGACCACTTGCTGGGTCCTGGGCAACAGTGCAGTTGAATCTGAGGAGTGCCAGAAATATCCACTGTGAGAGATTAACATAGAGGGAGGAGTTTAGATTAGGTTAGAATCCAGAATATAGTTCTGAGGATGTGCTTAGAAGACTTTTTATATATGGAAGCACAAAGGATTTAAAGGACATTAGAGCTTCATTTTAATTGGAGAAGAGCATGTTGACCTAATGTTCTATTGAAATTCATTAAAATCCATGGTAGTATCTGAAGATTAAGATAAATCCCTAGGGAAGGCAGCAAATGAAGACAACTCAGAAGGCTACAGTGGGTTAGAAGTGAGTGGCTTGAGTCACATAACCAAATGCCAAGGCAGCTTTTGAAAACTTGGCCACTATAGTATGAGATATAGTTCATAACATATATCATAGAATGGGTGTTGAATCAGTGTACTGTAGAAAGAACTCGGTTTGAGCAAAAATGCTTAGACAACTGACAGTGGGAAGCAAAGTGCTCTGTAAAAGGTGTAGGCTAAAACTCTAAGTTTCTAAGGAAGAGCCCATCCCATTTACTTTGTGGACAGGGAACTTACACTTGATATCTTAATGATAATGTGTTGGAAAAACAGTGAAGTCAATTGGTGTGTAGTACACATGCAATATAATTTACAAAAGGCTAGTAAGGATGATGATTCTAACCCGAAGAGTAATTTGTCTTCCTCCTCTAGGAACTCAGACCTAGGATCTCATTGGTACTCTGGTCCTCCAGTCCTGAGGATAGCATGATAGAGAAGTTATATCACCCCCTTAGCTGTTTATTGGGGCTTAAAATTTAAGGCAAAGTGTGATCTTTGTGGAAATGCTTGGTAGCATTTCCTCCCAAGTGTAACAGCAGAAAACAGCCACTTCTTGATCATACATGAAATGAACATCAATTAGCTAGTAAAGGACTAGCATATTAAATGTATAAAGAGAGCATGCATCTTAGGTACTGCCTATACTTAGAAGATACAAAGTACACTCACAAGAAATGGAAAAGCAATCTAGAAGTCTCTAGTCTAGTCTAGGGAAATGACAATCACAGAAACTGTCAACACCTACCCTCACAACTTTAATAAGTATAGTGAGGAAACCAGTTTCTTCTCTCCTTAGTATTATTATCACAGGGTAAATTTTAATAACCAAATTTCATAGTCACGTATTGTTTCTGTCTAGAATAACAATGACTGAAATTCTGAAATCACTTTTATTCACATGTTTGCTATTATGTATCATCACTATTAAAATCAAACTCGAGTGGAAAATGAAAAAATATGAATGGCAAATCATACATAGAAATCAAATTGGTTCAGCGCATAAAAATATTCCATTTTCAAATGCCTGGCAATATAAATGAAATAGATTGAGTAGTGCTATTTTAGGGTTATCGTCTGCTCAGCATTTGTGATGAGCTTTCTAGAAATCAGAGGCAACATTCAGCCTTCATTCAAATGCTCCTGAAACTTCTTACCAAGAGGACTTTAAGAGATTTCTTAAGAAATTAATACTTTAGAAATCCATGTCAGAACTATCATTGTGTTTAGGTAACTTATATCTTGAAGAGTTGAAATTAGAGACTTGGCCTTTAAAACTGTTCTCATGAACTGCAGGATATTAGTTAAGTTTGTTTGTTTATTTATTTATTTATTTATTGGAGAAGTAAGGAGTTTGGACATTTAGGTGGATCTATTACATGGCAAGTAATATATATATTCAACCAAATATTAGATAAATTCAGTGAATCATTTCCAGTGTCATCACAAATATTTTACACTACTTAACAGATTAATAAGGTACTGGAGCGATAACTCCGTGTTTTAAGAGCACTTCTCTTGCAGAGAAGCCAGATCCAATTCCCAGCACGCACATAGTGGTCCATGATGATCTCTAACTCCGACTTCAGGGGACCTGAAGACCCCTTCAGATCTTGGCAGGCACCAAGCATGTATATGGTGCACATACATACATGGGCCAAACCACTCACATATAAAATAAAATGGATAAATCTAAAAGTTAGTTAATTCAGAACTGAACTAATTTGTATTTGTTGAGTACATGTAACATATTTCTGTGCCAGGTGCTATAAAATTCAGTATATAAATCTATTATAGATTACAATCCTTGTCAGCTGGGAGCTTTTTGTCATATTGGGAAAGCAAACATGGGAGAGCACATTTAATAAAATCTTTTGTGGTGAAGGTCAAACTATAAAATCCATAATACGTGAGGGTTGGGTAGCACACTGAAATCCTTAGAGGCCCTAGAGACTGCTTTTCCTGAGTCTTATAAAGGATTTCGTTTGAAAGGAGAGTGTGGCATTCTAGAATCCAGAGAGAACACAGGAGATTTCATGTGAAAACCTGGAAAGGAGTGAATGAGAGGTGTGTCTTCTTCATATAATCATCCACTTAATAGCATCCAAATAAAGGCTTACTTTCCCTGTATTAATGTAAGTTTCATATTAGTAACTCACAATTCACCGTGTAGTACAGGCCACAGCTAGTTGATGATTATAACAGCTGAAAGAACCTATAAATGCTTATGAAGAAAAAGATTTGGTTAAGATGAACCAAATCTGCCTCTTATGAGCACTTAACAAATTATGGAACCTGTTTGAACTTTAGTTTCATCTGTACATGGATCCAGATTCTTTCCCTCCCAGAGTCATAGAGAAGAGGAGACTAGACGCTATTCCCGTTTGTTCTTGAGCCCGCCCACTTAGAACAGGTGTGTTATTATGTAGATACACGTGTCACTGATATAGGATCTCAGTGACCTCTTTGCCATCTCCCTCTTTCCTATTGACTCATTCTTTGAGTCTTACCTGAACTTAGTGCCTTCATGGTTTTATAGTTGAAAATACTCTTTTCATAGGCACAGGACGGTGTAGGCTACACAACTGCTGCGCAGGCAAACAGTTTATCACCATTACAGTAATTATTTAAGGCATCTAAAGATGATTCAAAGAAGTTAAGTATTCAAATTGAAGAAGACACAAATGTGCTGTGTCAGGGGGAAAAAAAACCCAACCAACCAACCAACCCAACAAACAAACAAAACATCTTCTTGCTTAGTTCTTATAGAAACTTGCCTTACAGGATATAATTTGTTCAAAACAACATTTTGCATCTAGAGATAGAATTTTGCTTATACTGTATAACAAGCCAAATGAGACTTGTAGAAACAAGAGCATAATATGTTGGTAAATCACAATCAGGCACAATTTGGGAAATTAAGATTTTGAAAATTAAAAGCCATGAATATTCAAAAAGAGAATTTCATACAGTCATATTAAAAAAAGAGTGCTGACATTACTTTTTAGAGAAAAATAGTCTTGTATATGTTCAAAAAGGGAAATACTTATATAAGGACTTCATGTAGCTGCCATTATGGTTGTGATGGTTTGTATATGCTTGTCCCAGGGAGTGACACTATTAGAAGGTGTGGCCTTGTTGGAGGAAGTGTGTCACTGTAGGGTTGGGCTTAGAGATCTTCCTCTTAGATGCCTGAAGATGCCCAGTCTGTTCCTGGTTTCCTTTGGATAAAGGTGTAGAACCCTCAACTCTTCCTGCACCATGCCTGCCTGGATGTTGCCATGCTTCTGCCTTGATGACAATGGACTAAACCTCTGAACCTGTAAGCCAGCCCCAAGTAAATGTCTTTTTTAAAACTTGCATTGGTCATTAGTATCTGTTCACAGCAGTAAACCCCAAACTAATACAGAAGTTGGTGCCAGAAGTGGGGTATTGCTGTGATAGACCTGAGCATGCTTTTGTTTGGAAGAATGTGGGTTTTGGAACTTTGGATTTGGAAAGTCATGGAATGTTTTAAGTGGGACTTAGTGGGCCAGCCTAGTAGGAATATGGAAGACAGTGGTATTGAGGGTCATTTGAACTGTGTAGGCCTGATGACCCAAAAGGTTTCAGTGGAGAAGAACTTTCATATGTGGTTGAGAGACTGTTTTTGTGATGTTTTGGTGAAGAACATGGCTGTTTTTGCCATTTTCTGAAGAGACTGCCTAAGGCTAAGGAAAAGAGATGTATAGTAATTGTATTGACAAAGGAAGTCTCAAAAAAGCCCAACAGAGACTTTGTTCTCTGTTTAAGTCTGATGAAGAGCATTTTGAACAAACATAGCAAGCTGAGAAAGGAAACATACAAAATATATAGTTTGAGCATTAAAGGGACACCAGGAAGTGAAATGGAGCTGAATTCAAGGATATTAAACAGAATTAAGGAAGTAGTGACTTTGAGGCAAGATTCCTCCCAGCTAAATTTAGGTTCAGGTGTGGTAGTACAAGCCTTTAATCCCAGGAGACAAAGATAAGCAGATCTCTGAGTTCAAGGCCAGCCTAGAACAGAGCAAATTCTAGGTGAAGAAAAACTTAAATCCAGGTTTGGTGGATCACACCTTTAATCCCAGTGCTTAGGAGACAGGCACGCAGATCTCTGAATTCAAGTCAGTCTATAGAGCAAGATCCAGGACAGTCAAGCTTAGGCAGTGAAGGAGTTGGAATAAAGGAAGCTAGTGATAATGTAATAGAACAAGGGGGGCAATGTTCCAGCTCCTGCAAACAGCAGAACTCAGCAGCTTAGGTCATGTGTCTCTAGCTTTATATTCAAGAGGAGAAGGAGACTATTGGGACAATTGATGCTGATTAGCTGGAGCTAAGAAATTAGTGGTGATTAAGAAAATACCAGCATCACTTAGGTGATATTTTCTGGGAAGTGTTTCCTGAGAGCACAAAGAAGCTGTGTTACAGAGAGAGCCAAGGTTGTACTTCGTGCTGCAGCTGTACTTGGTAATGTGTAAGAATAATCCAGGTGGTACTGGTTTTGAAGGCATGAAGGCATCATGAAGAACAGCTGAGGTTTGGCACTGTGAGAGGCCATGGAAGGCCATTGGTGAAAGTGCAGCCTCAGTTGTAGTTGACAGTGAAGGACTGAAGGGGTCATGCAAAGGAGTTGAGGCTTGATACCATGAAGACAGCCTATAAGAGGCTTTGGTGAAGCATAGTTGCAGTAGAAGACCCTAGCATATTGGAGATTCCAGTACCATGGGATGACCACCGAGAACAGCAGTGGCAGCAGAATGGATCAACTTGAACTTAGAGTGCTACAGAGGGCAGAGCTGGAGAAGTGACAGCAGCCCTTTGGAGATGCACAGAAGATCATGTGTGGAACTCAGACATTGGAACAAGAATCTGTGAAGCCGAAGTTGACTTGGGGACCCCAAGATGTTAAAGATGCCAGAGACACGGGATGCCTGCCAGGAAAGTGGCTAACAGGGAGTGGAACCAGCCCAGGAGAAATAACCTTGTTGCAGTCAACAAAGATGAAAAGGGAGTTGAAGATCTGAAGACCGCTTTGCCATCAGACATGGAGATGCAGAGTTTGGAGACTGCCCAGCTGGTTCCCTGTCTTGCTTTTGGGATTACAGTTAATTGATTGGATGAATCTCAGAAGAGACTTTGAACTTTGGACTTTTAACACTGTTGAGAATACTATACACTGTGGGGACTTTTGAAGTTGGACTAAATGTATTTTGTATTATGCTATGTTTAGGTATGGCCCCCATAGACTCATGTTTGAACAAGCCTATGGGGACCAGGGAGTGGAATGTGATGGTTTGTATATGCTTGTCCCAGGGAGTGACACTATTAGAAGGTGTGGCCTTGTTGGAGGAAGTGTGTCACTGTAGGGTTGGGCTTAGAGATCTTCCTCTTAGATGCCTGAAGGTGCCCAGTCTGTTCCTGGTTTCCTTTGGATAAAGGTGTAGAACCCTCAGCTCCTCCTGCACCATGCCTGCCTGGATGTTGCCATGCTTCTGCCTTGATGACAATGGACTAAACCTCTGAACCTGTAAGCCAGCCCCAAGTAAATGTCTTTTATAAAACTTGCATTGGTCATTAGTGTCTGTTCACAGCAGTAAAACCCAAACTAATACAATGGTCAACCTATTATGTTTAAGAGAGCAGTAGGGAAAGACAACGTCCTCTGATCATTCATCACAGAAACCTTAGAAGGCTAATATGAGGAATACATAATGATTTAATTGATCAAACTGTGTGTTTCAAGGGGGATTTGCACTTACACCCTCTCTGTGAGGCAATGGCTGGGATTTACAATATAAGAAATGACTCAGGACATAAGAGAGCAGGTATCACCTGAAGTCTATTTTATTCTCTCAGCCTCAACCCTGATGAAATGTACCATTCTGCACAGTTCTTGTTGTGTCCTCTTGTACATTTTTACGTGTATCCTGGCCTTATGGCTATGTAGTGAGTGATCATGCTTCATTGGTTTCTTGCCTCATTGCCTCACTCCCTGACACTCCAGTTCTTCATATTTGATAGAAAATAGGTGTGTCCCAGGCCTAGTTTGGAAGACTAGGGTGCCATGATGCAGATGTCAGAAAGAAATTGAGTCTGCCAATGCCTGCTAAGCCAAGCTGCCTAGCAAGTTTGCACTGGCCTACATGCTGGGTGGGAAATAAATTCACACTGTACTTAGGATATTTGGGTTTTACCGTAATTATTAAGTATTTTGTTTGTGGTTGATTATTAAAACATCTAGTCAACTGGCAATCAGAAAACTCTAATAGGAACTTATTAACATCTGCATTTCCTGAAAGACATAAGTAATAAATTATGAACTTGCATCTCTTTTGTTATTTGTTGGTAGTCAAATTTATTTATTTACCTATTTTATGTATGTGAGCATTTTGCCTGTGTGTATACATGTGCACATACATGTGTGGTGTCTATGAAAGTCAGAAGAGGTATTGGATTCCATGGAACTGGAGTTAAAGAGGCTTTTGAGCCACCATGTGGATATTGGGAAGTAAACCCAATTCTCTGCCAGGGCGACAATTTTGTTAATTATTGAGCAACCCCTCCAGCTTCTGTTAACTTACCAGTAACTTATAAAAATTATTTGAATAATTTCTGTAGCTGGAATTTTTCATAAGAAATGCTAGTCTACTAATGTTTTTACATACTTCTCTTAACCACAATCATATATACTATAGTAATGTATAAATAAGTATATATGAATATATATATATATATATATACTTACTATATAACTATATGTATTTTATATACACACAAAGAAGACAATAAAGGAAAAGTTAAAATAAAGTTTCTGATTTTGGTAAACATACCTTGAAATAACCCCTAAAGAGTCATATCACCACATAACCCATGTCTACTTTGAGTATGGGAAAAGTTTGAGTGAAAACATTGACTATGGGAAATAGGGAGACCTCAGGTCATGCTTACTAGACTGTCTAGGCAGGCTGTGATAGAAATTATCCAGCTGGTTTGGAAATATAACACCATATGATTGAAACTCTATGGTGAGGAAGATGTAGCAGGGACCTTCTGTAAACACTTTCTAGATGTAAGTGTGGCCTTGAACTGATAGCTAGTAAGAAGTGAGACTTTCTTTTTTTTTTAAATTATTTTCTATATTTTTTTATTTACATTCCAAATGATTCCCCCTTTCCCAATTCCTCCCTGCACGAAAGTCCCATGAGTCCCCTTCCCTCCCTCTGTTCCCCACTCAACCCCCTCTTGTTTCTCTGTCCTGGTATTCCCCTACATCCAGACTTTCCAGGACCAAGGGTCTCTCCTTCCATCTTCTTGGAAATCTATTGATATGTGAGTTGGGTCTTGGGTATTCCGAGATTCTGGGTTAATATCCCCTTATCAGTGACTGCATACCATGTGTGCTCTTTTGTGATTGGGTTACCTCACTAGGGATGATATTTTCCAATTCTGACCATTTACTTAAGAATTTCGTGAATTCATTGTTTTTAATTGCAGAGTAGTATTCCATTATGTAAATATACCACATCTTCTGAATCCATTCCTCCATTGAGGGACATCTGGGTACTTTCCAGCTTCTGGCTATTATAAATAAGTTTGCTATGAACATAGTGGAGCATGTGTCCTTATTGCATGCAGGGAAGTCTCTGGGTATATTCCCAGGAGTGGTATAGCAGAATCCTCCGGGAGTGTCATGCCCAGTTTTCTGAGGAACCGCCAGACTGCTTTCCAGAGTGATTGTATCAGCTTGCAATCCCACCAGCAGTGGAGGAGTGTTCCTCTTTCTCCGCATCCTCGCCAACAACTGCTGTCTCCTATGTTTTTGATCTTAGACATTCTGACTGGTGTGTGGTGGAATCTCAGGGTTGTTTTGATTTGCATTTCCCTAATGACTAAGGATATTGAATATTTCTTTAGGTGCTTCTCAGCCATTAGATATTCTTCAGGTGAGAACTCTGTATTTAGCTCTGTACCCCATTTTTTAAAAGGGTTATTTGGCTTTCTGGACTCTAAGTTCTTGAGTTCTTTGTATATATTAGATATTAGCCCTCTGTCAGATGTAGGATTGGTAAAGATCTTTTCCCAGTTTGTTGGTTCTTGCGTTGTCCTTTTGACAGTGTCCTTTGCCTTATAGAAACTTTGTAATTTTATGAGGTCCCATTTGTCAATTCTTGATAGTACAGCATAAGCTATTGGTGTTCTGTCTAGGAAATTATCCCCTGTGCCCATATGTTCAAGGTTCTTCCCTAGTTTCCTTTCTATTAGTTTCAGTGTGTCTGGTTTTATGTGGAGGTCCATGATCCACTTGGAATTGAGCTTAGTGCAAGGAGATGAGAATGGATTGATTCGCATTCTTCTGCATGTTGACCTCCAGTTGAACCAGCACCATTTGTTGAAAAGGCTATCTTTTTTCCACTGGATGGTTTTGGCTCCTTTGTCAAAGATCAAGTGACCATAGGAGTGTGGATTCATTTCTGGGTCTTCAATTCTGTTCCATTAATCTACATGCCTGTCACTATACCAATACCATGCAGTTTTTAACACTATTGCTCTGTAGTACAGCTTGAGATCCTGGATACTGATTCCCCCAGAAGTTCTTTTACCCTTGAGAATAGTTTTAGCTATCCTGGGTTTTCTGTTATTCCAGATGAATTTTTGAATTGCTCTTTCTAACTCTATGAAGAATTGAGTTGGGATTTTGATGGGGATTGCATTGAATCTGTATATTGCTTTTAGCAAGATGGATATTTTTATTATATTAATCCTGCCAATCCATGAGCAAGGAAGATTTTTCCATCTTCTGAGGTCTTCTTCAATTTCTTTCTTCAGAGACTTGAAGTTCTTGTCATAAAGATCTTTCACTTGTTTGGTTAGGGTCACACCAAGATACTTTATATGGTTTGTGGCTATCGTGAAGGGTATCATTTCACTTATTTCTTTCTCAACCTCCTTATCCTTTGAGTATAGGAAGGCTACTGATTTGCTTGAGTTGATCTTATGTCCGGCCACTTTGCTGAAGTTGTTTATCAGCTGTAGGAGTTCTCTGGTGGAGTTCTTTGGGTCGTTTAAGTATACTATCATATTGTCTGCAAATAGTGATAGTTTGACTTCTTCCTTTCCAATTTGTATCCTTTGACCTCCTTTTGTTGTCTAATTGCTCTAGCTAGAACTTCAAGTACTATATTGAAAAGATATGGAGAGAGAGGGCAGCCTTGTCTAGTCCCTGATATTAGTGGGATTACTTCAAGTTTCTCTCCATTTAGACTGATGTTGGCTACCGGTTTGCAGTAAATTGCTTTTACTATATTTGGATATGGGCTTGAATTCCTGATCTTTCCAAGACCTTTAACATGGAAGGATGCTGAATTCTGTCAAATGCTTTCTCAGCATCTAATGAAATGACCATGTAATTTTGTTCTTTGAGATTGTTTATGTTGTGAATTACATTGATGGACTCCTTATATTGAACTATTCCTGCATCCCTGGGATGAAGCCTACTTGATAGTGCTGAAGGATCATTTTGATGTGTTCTTGGATTCGGTTGGCAAGAATTTTATTGAATATTTTGGCATCAATATTCATAAGAGAAATAGGCCTGAGATTCTCTTTCTTTGTTGGATCTTTGTGTGATTTTGGTATTAGCATAATTGTGGCTTCATAGAACGAGTTGGGTAGTGTTCCTTCTGTTTCTAATTTTGTGGAATAGTTTGAAGAGTACTGGTGTTAGGTCTTCTTTGAAGGTCTGAGAGAATTCTGCACTAAAACCATCTGGACCTCCTGTGCTTTTTTTGGTTGGAAGACTTCCAATGACCACTTCTATTTCTTCAGGGGTTATAGGATGGTTTAGATGGTCTATTTGATCCTGATTTAATTTTGGTATTTGGTATCTGTCTAGAAAATTGTCCATTTCCTCCAGATTTTCTAGTTGTGTTGAAATCAGGCTTTTGTAGTAGGATCTGATGATGTTTTGAATTTCCTTAGTTTCTGTTGTTATCTCTCCCTTTTCGTTTCTGATTTTATTAATTTGGATACTGTCTCTGTGCCCTCTGGCTCGTCTGGCTAAGGGCTTATCTATCTTGTTGATTTTCTCAAAGAACCAACTCTTAGTGTTGTTGATTTTTTTGTATGGTTTTGTTTCTAATTGATTGATTTCAACTCTCAGTTTGATGATTTCCTGCCTTCTACTCCTCTTGGGTGTATTTGCTTCTTCCTGTTCCAGGGCTTTCAGGTATGCCATTAAGCTACTAGTGTATGCTCTCTCCCGATTCTTTTAGAAGGCACTCAGAGCTATGAATTTTCCTCTTAGTACTGCTTTCATTGTGTCCCATAAATTAGGGTATGTTGTGCCCTCATTTTCATTAAATTTTAAAAAGTCTTTGATTTATTTTTTTATTTCCTCCTTGATCAATGTATCATTGAGTAGAGCATTGTTCAGCTTCCATGTGTATGGGCTTTCTGTTGTTTTCGTTGTTATTGAAGACCAACCTTATTCCATTGTGATCTGATAGGAGGCATGGGATTAGTTTGATCTTCTTATATCTGTTGAGGTCTGTTTTGTGACCAATTATATGGTCTATTTTGGAGAAGGAACCATGAGGTGCTGAGAAGAAGGTATATTCTTTTTCTTTAGTATGAAATGTTCTCTCTCTATATATATGTTAGTTCCATTTGGTCCAAGGCTTCAATTCGTTTCACTGTGTCCCTGTTTAGTTTCTGCTTTCCTGAACGATCCATTTCAGAGAGCAGGGTGTTGAAGTCACCCACTATTACTGTGTGAGGTGCGATGTGTACTTTGAGCTTTAGTAAAGTTTCTTTTGTGAATGAAGGTGCCCTTGCATTTGGAGCATAGATGTTCAGAATTGAGAGTTCTTCTTGGTGGGTTTTCCCTTTAACCAGTATGTAGTGTCCTTCTGTGTCTTTTTTGATGACTTTAAGTTGAAAGTCAATTTTCTCTGATATTAGGATGGCTATTCCGGCTCGTTTTCTGGGACTATTTGCTTGTAGAATTGTTTTCCAGCCTTTTACTCAGAGGCAGTGTTTGTCTTTGACACTGAGGTACGTTTCTTGCACACAGCAAAATGCTGGGTCCTGTTTACATATCCAGTTTGTTAGTTAGTTTCTTTTTATTGGGGAGTTGAGACCATTGATATTAAGAGAGATTAAGGAATAGTGATTATTGCCACGTGCTAGTCTTGATGTTATCTTTACATTTGAGTGGTTATCTACTTTTGGGTTTGATGAAAGAAGGTTACTATCACATATTTTCCAGGGAGTAGTTTCTCTCCTTGTATTGTTGATTTCTACCTATTATCCTTTGCAGGGCTGGGTTTGTGGAAAGATATTGTGTAAATTTGGTTTTATCATGGAATGTCTTGGTCTCTCCATCTATGGTGATTGAGAGTTTTGCTGGGTATAGTAGTCTAGACTGGCATTTGTGTTCTCTTAGAGTCTGTATGATATCTGCCCAGGATCTTCTGGCTTTCATAGTCTCTGTTGAGAAGTCTGATGTGATTCGGATAGGTCTTCCTTTATATGTTACTTGGCCTTTTTCTCTTACTGCTTTTAATATTCTTTCTTTGTTTACTACATTTGGTGTTTTGATTATTACGTGACGGGGAAGTATTTCTGTTCTGGTCCAGTCTGTTTGGAGTTCTGTAGGCTTCTTGTGCATTCATCGGCATCTCTCTCTCTTTAGGTTAGGGAAGTTTTCCTCCATACTTTTGTTGAAGATATTTACTGGCACTTTAAGTTGCAAATCTTCACTCTCATCTATACCTATAATCCTTAGGTTTCGTCTTCTCATTGTGTCCTGGATTTCCTGGATGTTTTGGGTTACACGTTTTTTGCATTTTGCATTTTCTTTGACTGTTGAGTCGATGCTTTCTATGGTATCTTCAGCACCTGAGATTGTTTCTTCCATCTCTTGTATTCTATTGTTGATGTTTGCATCTATGACTCCTGATTTCTTCCCAACGTTTTCTATCTCCAAAGTTATCTCCCTTTGTGATTTCTTAGTTGTTTCTACTAAGTTTCTACTTAGTTGTTTCCACCAGCAGTGGAGGACGAGTGTTCTTCTTTCTCCACATCCTCGACAACAACTGCTGTCTCCTGTGTTTTTGATCTTAGCCATCCTGACTGGTGTGACATGGAATCTCAGGGTTGTTTTGATTTGCATTTCCCTAATGACTAAGGATGATGAAGATCTCTTTAGGTGCTTCTCAGCCATTAGATATTCTTCAGGTGAGAACTCTTTGTTTAGCTCTGTACCCCATTTTTTAATAGGGTTACTTGCCTCTCTGGAGTTTAACTTCTTGAGTTCTTTGTATATCTTGGATATTAGCCCTCTGTCGGATGTAAGGTTGGTAAAGATCATTTCCCAGTTAGTTGGTTGCCGCTTTGTCTTTTTGACAGTGTCTTTTGCCTTGCAAAAACTTTGTAATTTAATGAGGTCCCATTTGTCTATTCTTTTTTTTTTCTTTCTTTTTTTTTTATTTTATTTTTTTAATTTACATTCCAAATCACTTCCCCTTTCCCGTTTCCTCCCTCCCCGAAAGTCCCATAAGCTCCCTTCCCTCCCTCTTTTCTCCATTCAACCCCCTCTCATTACTCTGTCCTGGCGTTCCCCTACATCCAGTCTTTCCAGGACCAGGGGTCTCTCCTTCCATCTTTTTAGAAATTTATTGATATGCTGATTGTGTATAGGGTATTCTGAGATTCTGGGTCAATATCTCCTTATCAGTGACTGCATACCATGTGTGATCTTTTGTGATTGGGTTACCTCACTAAGGATGATATTTTCAAGTTCTGACCATTTGCCTAGGAATTTCGTGAATTCATTGTTTTTAATTGCAGAGTAGTATTACATTGTGTAAATATACCACACCTTCTGAATCCACTCCTCCGTTGAGGGACATCTGGGTTCTTTCCAGCTTCTGGCTATTGTAAATAAGGCTGCTATGAATATAGTGGAGCATGTGTCCTTATTGCATGCAGGTAAAGTCTCTGGGTATATGCCCAGGAGTGGTATAGCCGGATCCTCCAGGAATGTCATGTCTAGTTTTCTGAGGAACCGCCAGACTGCTTTCTTGTCATACAGATCTTTCACTTGTTTGTTTAGAGTCACGCCAAGATACTTAATATGGTTTGTGGCTATCGTGAAGGGTATTATTTCTCTTACTTCTTTCTCAGCCTGCTTATCCTTTGAGTATAGGAAGGCTTCTGACTTGCTTGAGTTGATTTTATATCCGGCCACTTTGCTGAAGTCGTTTATCAGCTGTAGGAGTTCTCTGGTGGAGTTCTTTGGGTCGCTTAAGTATACTATCATATCATCTGCAAATAGTGATAGTTTGACTTCTTCCTTTCCAATTTGTATCCCTTTGACCTCTTTTTGTTGTCTAATTGCTCTAGCTAGAACTTCAAGTACTATATTGAAAAGATATGGAGAGAGAGGGCAGCCTTGTCTAGTCCCTGATTTTAGTGGAATTGCTTCAAGTTTCTCTCCATTTAGATTGATGCTGGCTACCGGTTTGCTGTAAATTGCTTTTACTATGTTTAGATATGGGCCTTGAATTCCTGATCTTTCCAAGACCTTTAGCATGAAAGGATGCTGAATTTTGTCAAATGCTTTCTCAGCATCTAATGAGATGACCATGTGGTTTTTTTCTTTGAGATTGTTTATGTAGTGGATTACATTGATGGATTTCCTTATATTGAACTATCCCTGCATCCCTGGGATGAAGCCTACTTGATCGTGGTGGATGATCGTTTTGATGTGTTCTTGGATTCGGTTGGCAAGAATTTTATTGAGTATTTTTGCATCGATATTCATAAGAGAGATTGGCCTGAGATTCTCTTTTTTGTCGGATCTTTGTGTGCTTTTGATATTAGTGTAATTGTGGCTTCATAGAACCAGTTGGGTAGTGTTCCTTCTGTTTCTATTTTGTGGAACAGTTTAAAGAGTATTGGTGTTAGGTCTTCTTTGAAGGTCTGATAGAATTCTGCACTAAAACCATCTGGACCTGTGCTTTTTTTGGTTGGAAGACTTCCAATGACAACTTCTATTTCTTCAGGGCTTATAGGACGGTTTAGATGGTCTATTTGATCCTGATTTAATTTTGGTACTTGGTATCTGTCAAGGAAATTGTCCATTTCCTCAAGATTTTCTAGTTGTGTTGAATACAGGTTTTTGTAGTAGGATCTGATGATTTTTTGAATTTCCTCAGTTTCTGTTGTTATCTCTCCCTTTTCGTTTCTGATTTTATTAATTTGGATACTATCTCTGTGCTCTCTGGTTAGTCTGGCTAAGGGCTTATCTATCTTGTTGATTTTCTCAAAGAACCAACTCCTCGTTTTGTTGATACTTTGTATGGTTTTATTTGTTTCTACTTGATTGATTTCAGCCCTGAGTTTGATGATTTCCTGCCTTCTACTCCTCTTTGGTGTATTTGCTTCTTTTTGTTCCAGGGCTTTCAGGTGTGCCATTAAGCTGTTAGTGTATGCTGTCTCCCGTTTCTTTTTGGCGGCACTCAGGGCTATGAATTTTCCTCTTAGCACTGCTTTCATTGTGTCCCATAAATTAGGGTATGTTGTGCCTTCATTTTCATTAACTTTCAAAAAGTCTTTGATTTCTTTCTTTATTTCCACCTTGACCAAGTTATCATTGAGTAGAGCATTGTTCAGCCTCCATGTGTACGTGGGTTTTCTTTTGTTTTTTTGCCATTGAAGACCACCCTTATTCCATAGTGATCTGATAGGAGGCATGGGATTATTTCTATCTTCTTGTATCTGTTGAGGTCTGATTTGTGACCAATTATATGGTCAATTTTGGAGAAGGTACCATGAGGAGCTGAGAAGAAGGTGTATTCTTTAGCTCTAGGATGAAATGTTCTATATATATCAGTTAGTTCCATTTGGTCCAAGGCTTCAATTAGATTCACTGTGTCCCTGTTTAGTTTCTGCTTTCCTGAACGATCCATTTCAGAGAGCGGGGTGTTGAAGTCACCCACTATTATTGTGTGCGGTGCGATGTGTGCTTTGAGTTTTAGTAAAGTTTCTTTTACGAATGAGGGTGCCCTTGCATTTGGAGCATAGATATTCAGAATTGAGAGTTCTTGATGGTGGATTTTTCCCTTGATCAGTATGTAGGGTCCTTCTGTGTCTTTTTTGATGACTTTAGGTTGAAAATCAATTTTATCCGATATTAGGATGGCTACTCCACCTCGTTTCTTGGGGCCATTTGCTTGTAAAATTGTTTTCCAGCCTTTTACTCTGAGGTAGTGTTTGTCTTTGACACTGAGGTGCGTTTCCTGCATGCAGCAAAATGCTGGGTCCTGTTTACGTATCCAGTCTGCTAGTCTATGTCTTTTAATTGGGGAATTGAGACCATTGATATTAAGAGAGATTAAGGCATAGTGATTATTGCCATCTGCCATTCTTGACGCTATCTTTATGTTTGAGTGGTTATCTACTTTTGGGTTTGATTCAAGAAGGTTATTATCTCATTTTTTCCAGGGTGTTGTTTCTCTCCCTGTATTGGAGGTTTCCACCTATTATCCATTGCAGGGCTGGATTTGTGGAAAGATATTGTGAAAATTTGGTTTTATCATGGACTATCTTGGTCTCTCCATCTATGGTGATTGAGAGTTTTGCTGGGTATAGTAGTCTAGGCTGGCATTTGTGCTGTCTTAGTGTCTGCATGAGATCTGCCCAGGATCTTCTGGCTTTCATAGTCTCTGGTGAGAAGTCTGATGTGATTTGGATAGGTCTTCCTTTGTATGTTACTTGGCCCTTTTCTCTTACTGCTTTTAGTATTCTTTCTTTGTTTAGAACATTCGGTGTTTTGATTATTATGTGACGGGAGGTATTTCTGTTCTGGTCCAGTCTGTTTGGAGTTCTGTAGGCTTCTTGTACGTTCATCGGCATCTCTCTCTTTAGGTTAGGGAAGTTTTCCTCCATAATTTTGTTGAAGATGTTTACTGGCCCTTTAAGTTGCAAATCTTCACTCTCATCTATACCTATAATCCTTAGGTTTGGTCTTCTCATTGTGTCCTGGATTTCCTGGATGTTTTGGGTTACACATTTTTTGCATTTTGCATTTTCTTTGACTGTTGAGTCGATGCTTTCTATGGAGTCTTCAGCACCTGAGATTCTTTCATCCATCTCTTGTATTCTATTGTTTATGTTTGCATCTATGACTCCTGATTTCTTCCCAAGGTTTTCTATCTCCAAAGTTGTCTCCCTTTGTGATTTCTTAGTTGTTTCTACTTCCTTTTTTAGTTCCTGGATGGATTTGCTGAGATCCTTCACTTGTTTGTTTGTATTTTCCTGTATTTCTTTAAGGTATTTTTGCATTGCCTCTTTCAGGATTTCTTCCTGATGACCCACGTTCTCCTGCATTTCTCTGTGCGATTTTTGTGTTTCCTCCTCATGGGATTCCATCTGTTGATCCATTGTCTCCTGCATTTCTTTAAGCAGTTCTCGTGTTTCCTTTGTAAGGGCATCTAACCGTTGATTCATTTCTTTAAGCAATTTTTGTGTTGCCTCCTTATGGGCATCCGTCTGTTGACCCATATTCTTCTGCATTTCTTTATGCCAATTTTGTGATTCCTTTGTGAGTGCATCTACCCGTTGATTCATCTCGTTAAGCGATTTTTGTGTTGTCTCCTTGTGCGCCTTCATCTTTTGATCCATGTTCTCCCGCATTTCTCTAAGCGATTTTTGTGTAAGGGCTTCTAACCGTTGATTCATGGTCTCCTGTAACTCTTTATGAGATTTATTTGTGTCCTTCTTGTGATCCTCTAATAGGATCATGAGAAGTGATTTTAAATCCAGATCTTGTCTTTCGGGTGTGGTGGGGTATCCAGGACTTGCTGCTGTTGGAGAGTTGGGTTCGGATGGTCCCACATTACTTTGATTTCTGTTAGTAACATTCCTACGTTTGCCTTTTGCCATCTGGATACCTCTGATGTTAGTTGGTCCTGCTGCCACTGGCTGTTGTTTGGACCTCCTGTGAGCCTGCAAAGCTATTTCTGCCCCCCCTGGATTGCCAGGATTCCCCTGGCACCGATTTCTGGGGCCTGCCTGCTCCTGAGTGACTTTGGAGCCCTAATGTGCCTTGCCCCAAGTGATCTTATATTGGGGAGGCCTTGCACATCCAAAGGCTCAGCCTAGTGGATTCCTGGAGCAGAGGTCGCCAAAGGGAGGCTGGTAGGCTCCTGCCCTGTGCAGGGGTGAGTGATCTCTCCTGGGGGGGGGGGGACAGGGCGTCCCTCTGCCAGGCAGAATTCACACAGCAGAGCTGGTGCGCTGGTTACTGCAGATCAGCCCCGCACTTGGGAGCCGCATACACACAAGCCGCCCGAGACCCAAGTGATATTATGCCTGTCTGTCTCAGAACCTGGCTGTCCCAACTTCCCAGTCACTGGAGCAAAGATGGCGGAGGGCACTCTCCGCGGCGCTGCTCACCCTGCAGACGCGATGGCCTGCCGATCTGGCACCCAGACGACCACAGCGCTGACCCGTTCTCGGGCACAGACGGAAGCCCCAACAGGCCGTGTCCCAAGTGATGTTATATTGGGGATAGGGAGCTTGGGGTACCTGTCTCTTCAGAGCAGTCTGCGGGAACAGAGGTCGCGGAAGGAAAGCTGGTAGGCTCCAGCCCAGTGTGGGGTCCCTCTGCCAGGCAGAAGTCCCACAGCAGAGCTGGCGCGCTGGTTACTGCAGATCAGCCCTGCACTTGGGAGCCGCATACACACAAGCCGCCCGAGACCCAAGCGATATTATGCCTGTCTGTCTCCGAGCCTGGCTGTCCCAACTTCCCAGTCACTGGAGCAAAGATGGCGGAGTGCAATCTGCACACTCTCCGTGGCGCCGCTCTCTTTATTTCTTTATGAGATTTATTTGCGTCCTTCTTGAAATCCTCTAATAGCATCATGAGAAGTGATTTTAAACCCAGTTCTTGCCTTTCTGGTGTGATGGGCTATCCAGGACTTGCTGCTGTTGGAGAGTTGGGTTCGGATAATGCCATATTGCCTTGATTTCTGTTAGTAACGCTCCTACATTTGCTTTTTGCCATCTGGTTACCTCTGGTGTTAGTTGGTCCTGCTGTCACTGGTTGTTGGTTGGACCTCCTGTGAGCCTGCAAGGCTATTTCTACCCTCCCCCCCTGGATTATCGGGATTCCCCAGGCACCGATTGCTGAGGGGCTGCCCTGCTCCTGAGTGACTTTGGAGACCTGATATGCCTTGCCCCAAGTGATGCTATATTGGGGAATCTCTGCACATCAGAAGGCTCAGCGTAGTCAATCCCCAGAGCAGAGGTCTCCAAGGGGCGGCTGGTGCACTCTCTCCCTGTGCGGGTGCGCTCTTTCCCAGTGTGGGTCCCTCTGCAGGGCAGATGTCCCACAGCAGAGCTGGAGTGTAGGTGTCCACAGAACTGCCCAGCTCTTGGGAGCAAGGAGGACACAAGCTGCCTGAGTCCCAAGCGATATGCTTGATTATCCCTGCGCCTGGAGCTCCCAATTGCTCTGTTGCCAGAGCAAAGATGGCAGAGTGAAGTGAGACTTTCTTATTCTGCTTTAGGAAAATGGATTCTCAGTTTGTTGGTTGCCGCTTTGTCCTTTTGACAGTGTCCTTTGCCTTACAGAAACTTTGTAATTTTATGAGGTCCCATTTGTCAATTCTTGATCTTAGAGCAGAGGGCTAATATCCAATATATACAAAGAAGTCAAGAAGTTAGACTCCAGAGAGCCAAGTAACCCTATTAAAAATGGGGTACAGAGCTAAACAAAGAGTTTTCACCTGAAGAATATCTAATGGCTAAGAAGCACCTAAAGAGATGTTCAACATCCTTAGTCATTAGCGAAATGCAAATCAAAACAACCCTGCGATTCCATTTCACACCAGTCAGGATGGCTAAGATCAAAAACACAGGAGATAGCAGTTGTTGGCGAGGATGTGGAGAAAGAAGAACACTCCTCCACTGCTGGTGGGATTGCAAGCCGGTACAACCACTCTGGAAAGCAGTCTGGCGGTTCCTCAGAAAACTGGGCATGACACTCCCAGAGGATCCGGCTATACCACTCCTGGGCATATACCCCGAGGCTTCCCCTGCATGTAATAAGGACACGTTCCACTATGTTCATAGCAGCCTTATTTATAATAGCCAGAAGCTGGAAAGTACCCAGATGTCCCTCAATGGAGGAATTGATTCAGAAGATGTGGTATATTTACACAATGGAATACTACTCTGCAATTAAAAACAATGAATTCACGAAATTCCTAGGCAAATGGTCAGAACTGGAAAATATCATCCTTAGTGAGGTAATCCAATCACAAAAGAACACACATGGTATGCAGTCACTGATAAGGGGATATTAACCCAGAATCTCGGAATACCCTGGTCAAAATTCGCATATCAATAGATTTCCAAGAAAATGATAAGAGAGACCCCTGGTCCTAAAAAGACTGGATGTAGGGAATGCCAGGACAGAGGAGCGAGAGGGGGTTGAATGGGGAACAGAGGGAGGGAAAGGGGCTTATGGGACTTTCGGGGAAGGAGGAAATGGGAAAGGGGAAATCATTTGGAATGTAAATAAAAACACTTAGAAAATAAAACACACACGCACACACACACCCACATAGTCACACACACACACACATAGCCCCTGCCACACACACACACACAAACACACAAAAGGAAAATGAATTCTCACTAGGCATGGTGGTGGTGCATGCCTTTAGTCCCAGCTCTTGGGATGCAGAAGCAGGCAGATTTCTGAGTTCGAGGCCAGTCTAGTCTACAGAGTGAGTTCCAGGACAGCCAGGGCTATACAGAGAAACCCTGTCTTGAAAAACCAAAAAATAATTTTTTTTTAAAAAAAAATAGGAAAATGAATTCCCTGTATTGGATTATCAAATAGGGGACTCTTCCATGGCAGAGTAATTCTTGGTTCCTCAGCAGCAGTTAGCTGCCCACAATACTTTGTTTACAGGTAGAAGCATGTGAAACTTCCCCTCCTACATTAGTATAGTATTATGAGGAACTCATAATAATTCTGCTTTGTAAGTGATCAAATTGTATGTTTCAAGGGGGATTTAAACTTACACCCTCACTGTGAGGCAATGGCTGGAATTTACAATATAAGCAATGACTTACGAAATAAGAGAGCAGGTATCACCATTGGCATTGCCATCGTTTGGGTCTTGTTTTGACAGTCATTTTGTTGAACTAATGTTAAGTGTAACTTTGCTGTCATTTCAAGAGACTTCATGATCTTACAAGAGACGTCATGATCTTCTGGCCCTCATAGTCTTTCCATTCTTCTTCCAAGATGTTCCCTGAGTCTTAGATCTAGGCTTTCTCTTGTGCTGCAATCGTGTATACACAAGCCATGGACTCAGCAGGTTGCATGTATATATTTATACAAGTATGTTTAACAAATGTGATTAAAAAAAATACACCGTTGATTTGAGGAGAAGGTGAAGATGGAGAACAGAAAGGGAAGAGAAATGAAAATGAATTCTCCCAACAATTAGGATGGGTGTGGCTTTAATTTTACCCAAGTCAGGTTTTCTAAGGAAAGCACTGGACTGGTAGTCATTGCCTTGAATGCAGCCTCATGGAAAACTGGGTGAAGCTATGCCCAACTCCCAAACCACAGACACTACCAGGCAATAAGCAGCTGCATGTGACTTGCAGTTGCCAGAATTGTGGTAAAATTTTACACAGCAGTGAAAAACAATGTACCCATGGTGATGTATTTTATGAGAACAGAGGCAAAAAGATAAAAAAATAAGACAAAAACAACAACAACAACAAAAACCCTTTGCTGATCCAAAATGCTGCCTAACAAATTCATTTTGAATCTAGATAACTAGAACTGCTACCCATGCCCTTGCATTTATTGTCCTAAAGTGTCAGGATAAAGCAATGAAAATATCCACTAAAATAACTGAATTACACAGCAGAGACAATAGTGAAGAGCTCGTTTTGTGGCACCTCTCCATCTGGAAGGCTAATTTTAATGATAAGATTTCTTCTATTTTACTCCTTAAAAAATAGTCATCTGTAAAACAAAATTATTTTGACCTGTTTTTGCTTCCTCTTTTAAATTAGCTGTTGCTCTTTGATGTATCTAATTGTAGTAATGACAGAGAAAAAGAAACTATTTTGACCTTGGAAAAATGCTTTTAACAATTTTTAGAAGTTACAGTTGTTTTTTATACCAATTAGTTCACTAGTGGAAAGTTTATTTTTTCCCTCCCTTTGAATATTTTTTTGAATTATTTTATTAAATTAATTTATTTATTTACACTCCAGATATTGGTCCCCTTCCAGGTCCCCTGTTCAGAGTTTTGTACCCATTCCCCTCCCCTTTGCCTCTGACACAGCGTTCCCTCACTCCTACCCCTTCAACCACCCTCTCACCTTAATTCTTCCAGCTTCCCAGTTCCCTGAGGCATCAAGTCTCTAGAGAGTTTGGCATATCTTCTCCCACTGAGGCTAGACAAGGTAATCCTCTGCTACATATGTGCCAGGGGCCACAGACCAACCCATATATGATATTTGGTTGGTGGCTTCTTCTCTGGGAGCTCTGAGGGGGTCTGGGATAGTTGATAATGTTGACCTTCCATGAAGAACATCCCCTTCAGCTCTTTCAATGCTTCCCCTAAGTCTTCCATAGGGGTCCGCAACCTCAGTCCAATGGTTGGCTGTAAGTATTTGCATCTATCTCAGGCAACTGCTGGTAGAGCCTCTCAGAAGACAGCCATGCTAGGCTACTGTCTGCAAGTACAACATTGCATCAGTAATAGTGTCAGAGTTTTGTTCCTGTGCATGGAATGGATTCAAAGTTGGGCCTCTCACTGGATGGCTTTTCCTTCGGTCTCTGCTATTTTTGTTCCCACATCTTGAGGTTCCATCTCCCTAATGGTGGGCATTTCGGCTAACATTTTTATGTTCAGAAGAGGCATTTATCTTAAGAAACAGTGGATACAAAATATTTATAATTAGATAGACTTAAACTTTGAAAATATCTTACTAAATTAACAACCTGTAGCTTTGAGGCTTAGAACATTATTCATTTGATACCATTAAGAAAAAATTGTTTCCCTTAGTAAATATCAAAACTCATTATTCTCCAAAGGCATGTCTAATAATAACAGAATTTTGTTCTGACAAAATGGAAATGGAAATATATATGAGTGTAAAATTTTTAACAGGGTGGCTATTAACTCAGATGGTAGATTCTGTCCCTCAGTTCTCAAATTCCATCTCTGTTATCAGAGGTTCTAGTTTAGCGGGTCCCTATGGCTTGAGAAATGAGGGCAGAGAAAAACAAGAAGCTCATGCCTCTGAGATTTTGTTAAGCCTCGCTGTAGATTCTGAGTGACTCTCCAGTTTGAGAGCCACCCCTCCCCCATCTTATTGAATCTCATCTCAGTAGGTCTGTTGTAAAATCCAAAGATTCCTGGTGCCTCTGGAGTGACAAGAACTCATCTCTTGTTACCACCTTTCAAAGGAAATGTTGCTGCTTCTTGTTTCTAGAATTCTCAATAATCAGTATAAATCATGTTGGTCATCTGTCTCCTATATCAATAATTGGAGTCCCTTGAGAGTAGGAGGAAGAGAATGAGGAGCAGGTAAATGCTCCAGTGTGTGAGTGCCTTGTGGTCTAGCCTGTACTCAAGCTTCCAGACTCAGGTCTGTAATCAGACCCCTGAGAAACGCTCTCCTTCCTCAGGAGAGCCATGGTACACTAGATCTTCACTCTTATGGTGCCCTAGCAATACTGCTTCAGTGTGCTTCTTTACCATTTCAAACTGACTTTTCCTTTCACTGTCATGAGGCATGGGAGTGTAAAGATTTCACCTGTGGTACTTTAGTGCTACAATGTGGTTTGGACTCATTCTCAATACATGCCAGAAACAGAAACGTGTCAGCTATGGAGACAATTTAAGTTGAAAAGTATGTAAGAGCAAAGAAAGGGCCTATGGGTGATGTTATAAATCCAAATGGTTTATTTTTTTCAAGTTGGATTCCCATGGCCTTTTATGAAACCAATCATTTCTCCATCCTTCTTGTTTATCTTTTAGTATTAATGTTGAAACAGCCCTTTGATGTTGCTGCATAGTCATATAGCTGTCAATATTCTTCTTGATGTGGAAAAAGTTGTTTGAAATATGAGTATGACCATAATTCTATACCTTAGTCTCTTATTTGATAATAAAAGTCAGGCCTGGTAGTATTCCCCCTTAATCTCAGCATTCAAGAGACACAGACAGATAGATCTCTGTGAGTTTGAAGTCAGCTTGGTCTACATAGTAACTTTCAGGCTACCCAAACATGCCTAGTGAGACCTTTAAAAAAACAGTTTTAATTACTTTTCTAAGGTAGACAAAGCCATATGAAAGAATGAATTATTCTAGGAAATCAAGGAAATTTGTCAGGTTGGGGGCTTCTATTAGGTCTTATACACTAGAGTAGAAACCCATATTTAGGTCATTTGCTGTAATACTTGTATCAACATTTGGGATGGGCATAGTCCCCTACAAAGATGTAATCAGTGTGAGAAATAAAAATTATGCAGAGAATTACAGTTGCTCAACATTTTCACTAAAATTTGAAAGCAGACATTCACTACCAAATTCCTGTGACCTGATCCATTAAAATCTTGTACTGACTTGGAACGGCTCATGTCGAGTGATATAAGCAGTGTGTGTATGCCTGAGAACGACCTTGGGTGCTGTTCTTCAGGTGCTACGTCTCTTTCTGTTCTGGAAGTTACCAAGTAAGTTAATATCAGTGGTCAGCAAGTTGCAGGACTCTGTCTTTCTCTGCTATCCCATGCTGAAATTATAGGTTTGTGTCACAACATCTGGCCTTTTCCAATTTGGGGCTTGATGACTGAGCTACAGTCATAATACAAGTCACCCCACTCCCCATACCAGTCTTTCAACATGTCAGCACTTGCACCTACTGTGGAACAATTTTTTTTGTATAACTCATATATTTTGTTTCACAACATTTTGAGTATTCTGACACATTTTTTTTTTATAGCGGATACCACCTTACACCCAGTGTTCATCCCAAGTCCTTGAGACCTAGCAGTTTTTCATTTCTAAAATTCTAAATATTAAATAGTAACTATTAGAATATTTTGCCAACTTTGTAAGCTATACTAATAGAGTGAGGTATCATTATTTCATATATACAATAATTTATATTAATATATATGGTTTCTCTACATATGAAGATTTAGTTTATGCACCATCATCTTTTTTAGTTTTCTTTCATCATTGATTTAAACTTCTCAGATGAACGTTACTCAAAATAGGTCTAGTTTCTACTCCCCAAAGAACTAGAGTAGGTATAGAGTAGAGTAGAGTAGTCTCTTTGGCCTCAATCATCTCCTTTTTTGAAACAACCTATGTCCATGTCTATGTATTTCTAAACACCGTTTATCTTCCTAGGGCCACATGGTCATATTACTGTGCATTGAGTAAACCTTGGTAAGAGGAAGATGCTGAGACATGATAGCAATCGCATTTTCTAAAGTATAGGGACAAAAGGAGGTGTTGGCCAGCCAGTCAAGCAGTGATGCCCTAAGCCTTATGTCTACAGGGCATGTCAAAACTTAGTATGTTTTAATTGAAGCACAGGAAGCTCTATCTACACAGTAGGTGATTTCCAGCTTTGAAGTCTAATTCATCCTATTGGGGAAATAGAGAAAGACCCTTGCCAAAAACATGGAAATAGAGATATAATTCATTCCTGTGAAAAATTGCTTGATAATACTTAGTTGTCTTTCAGCTCATAGTTAATAAATGTTAAGGATAGTATCTCAGGTCTATAAAGGGACTGAAATGCAAGTAGTAGAGGCAAGAGACAAATGATGGGGGAAATCAAGATGCAAATCTAGGTCTGATGGCAAGGAAAATGGATGAATGCTGGAATTAAAGGATGAAACCAGCCACTATCTAGTTTTCTATCTATTAAACACTTACCAAGTCATATTTGTGTATAAGAAACATCTTAGACAAAATAAAAGTATCATTGTTCTTTAGAGTCAGGAAGAAGGATGACTTCTAAAACTTAAGTTGAACACTATTACCTGGTATTATGGAACAAAATTAATTGAATGAACATTTGTAGTTCTATCTTACACAGCCTCAGATCACATGCACCATGACATTGTAAAGAAGCAAGGGAACTACAGCTTCCTGTGTCTGCTCTTTGGAGAATAGTTTTGCTGTGGAGGAATTGGCACTGAGATGTTGCCCTGGATTATGTGCCAGCGTAACATTTGTTTTAGTTACAGGCATAGATTGGCACATGAATAAATGCAACTTCAAAAGAATGTAGGACATTGGGCATTTAGTAGACATGAAATAAGACTCAATCCATTAGTTAGCTGGTTTTGATGTCCAGCTTCTGATGTATTTCCTTCCTGATATAATCTAATTCCCAAATTGACCAGTAGCCACTCATATTGAAGAAGTAAGTGTGGATATGAGGGTCTCTGTGGTGAGGGAATGGTAGGAAGAAGAGAAACAAGGAGAGTAATAAATCCATTTCTCCAGAGCATTTTTATAATAATGTTTTAAAATCACTAATTACATCATCCTTCCCTTCTCTTTTCTCTTTCTAACTCTTCCCAGGAACCTTCTTTCTTTCTTTGAATTCATGGCATCCTTTTGGTTTCCTAAATAAACATAGCCAGATCCATGCACTCTAATGTGAATGGTGTTTGGAATCATTTATCATGTTTCTCATTCTCTTGTGAACTAATGTCGGGAGGTGATCTGTGCACAGGCAAACTGGTTCTCAGATAGAGCAAAAACTTTGCACCCTGAGACCCAGTAAGGGGATGGTTTCCACCTACAACCTTGTGGGCGGAGCTTCCACCTTCATGGGATGGAAGGAGTTCAGTCACTGCACCCTGGACTCTGGATCCTGCCGCAGTTGCAGCCCCCTAGGTGGCTATCAGTCACGTAGTTGCAGCACCAAGCCTTCCCCAAATGTAAATAAGGTTTCCCCAAGCTCTCAATCCAAGCCAATGAGAAGTACCTGCTGCCAAACCCTGGAGCACCCCCAAATTGTATATAAATCCTATCCTGAATCCTATAGATAATAAAGGGTGTTTGAGGATCACTCTGTGTCTGGGAGATTCTGTCACAAAGAGCTGTAACACATGGGAAGAGGTTCTCTCTCCCAAAACACCGCTGGTTGCTCCATCGCTACCTTCCCCAGCTAGGTGGCCTTAGTCAGCCTCAGACCAGATCAGGCGCAGAGCAGTGCAGGCAACCAAGATGGTAGCTGCGACAGCAGTGGAGGCAACAGTGGTGAGACTGCAGGAGCGGCTTCTCTGCCTTCCCCCTCCACCAGAACCTCACACCCTCTGCACAGAGGCCCGCAAGCTAACACTGCTTGGGCCTCAGCATTATGGAATTAAGGGAATAGAACATCTACTGGGAAGTGACATTAACTGGTCCCTATTTGTGGAAACACATGTAACATCTAATATGAGTCCTTAGAATGAGCCAGTCTAGACTAGAGGCCTGATTGAGACAAATTGAGATGAAAAAAAAAAGTTAATAGACTCAGTCTCTATAGGGTGGGGCATGGAAACTAGGTAAGGAAGAGACTCACTCAGTATAGCAGGATCCTTACTTGCACATTATGACTCAAGAAGAAAGAAAACACTAGTTCAGTAGTTATTTTGGTCCTATTTGCTCCTTTAAGCTATGCAGATTTGATTTTAAAGAATGCTGTGTTGATTGATTGAGCGTGTATTTTTAGAACATACATCTCTCCAATGCCTACTTCACCGCTTTGACACAAGATCTGAGATGGAGAAAGCAGATGCTCTACAGAACTGACGTTAAAGGAAAACTGAATCCTAGCATATTTCTTATGCTGTATGCTGGCATTCCCTTTTAGAATATGTATCTGGTTCCTTCCATTTTCAGAAACTCTAGAGGTCACCAAGATCTCATGTCACCTTGATCTTGCTCATCTCTACCCTCTTTGCAAACTGCTTCCTTCTTGCTGTAATCATAGCTTCCAAGCAGGCTAGTTGCCTTCCCATTAAGGCTATTGGTGTTTCCCTTGCTCAGAAAACATGTCCTCCAAAGTACTTCCCACCATTTGCATTTTTACTTTGTCAAGATAGTTCTCTCAGAATAGGAACTCTGCTGTTTGGGTCCCTTTCATTTTCTCAGCATTTGCAGTTGCACCTGGCACATAAAAGGTATTCCACAAATTATGACTGAATATTTGCACGGTTACCAAGGCCTATGATGCATGTGTCTACCAAGACTTGCCAAGGGCAAACCTCCTTGTTGTTTTGTGTTTTTTAGTATCTAATGAGACTGAATCTGATTTGAAGGGCTCCAGACACACTCTGGAGCAACTGAGATCAGTAAAGGCAGAAGAAACAAAGGGAAAGTTGCTGTTGTATCATTTTTATGGTACCCACTCACCATTATTCCTAACATTGCTAGATCATAAACCTGTTGAAAATACTTCATCCCAGACCATAATAGAAACTAGCCCAGAGCTGGCCATGTGTGGATATTCAATGACATTCATCAACAAATAGCTGATTTTCTATTGGAATGCCACAGCACATAGTTGAAAGAATTTAAAAATAAAATGTCTACAATGATTCTGTACAGTACAATTTAAGTTCTTTTTGATTTTAAAAGGACTATTATGTCATTTCTGAAATTTAAAAAAATCTTAGCACTATTCTGAAACACAAACCACCATGATTTTCATTCAGATAATTGGAATGACCTATCACAGGTCTATGAAGACGAAAGAGTTAAGACATGCCATGCCTTTAATACTACTGAGTGAGGTCAGAGTTCTGAGCAGTCATTGCTACCAACAGTACCAGAACTTTTATTTTCTGTCTCTCTCTGTCTCTCTTACTGTCTCCCTCTCTCTCTCAAATTATTATTATGTTATTATTATTATTAAATTAAAAAATTGTTTTTCTCTGATACATTGCATCCCAACCACAGTTTGCTCTCCACTCAGTCCTTCTGACCTCCCCTCCCCCTCTCCTTCCCTCCCCTTCCTTCCCCTCCCTTCTCCTCTCCTCTCCTCTCTCCTCTCCTCTCCTCTCCTTCATATCAACTCTCATTCCATTTCCTTCAGAAAAAATCAGGCCTCCCAAGGATACCAACCAAATACAGCATAACAAGTTCAATAAGACTAGGCACAAAGCCTCATATTTAGACTGGGTGAAGCAACCCAGTAGGAGGAAAAGGGTCCCAAGAGCAGACAAAAGAATCAGAGATAACCCTACTCCTGCTGTTAGGATTCACACAGGAATACTAAGCTACACGATCACAGCACGTATGCAGAGGACCTAATTCCGACTCCCAGAGGCTCTGTGGTTGACACTTGAGTCTCTGTGAACCCCTATGAGTCCTGCTTAGCTGATTCTGTGAGCCATGTTCTCCTGGTGCCCTTGACCCTCCTGCCTCCTCCAGTCCTTCCTCTCTCTTGTTAAGAGAATATTAAAGGAGTCTATTAATGGTTCTCTTTTTCTCCATTGTCTTTGCAAATAAAAAGTAATGTTTTAGCAGCATGATTCATAGTATATGTTTCTTTGTCCAAGGAGGAAACATAATATAAATTTGTCAGATAAACAAATTATTCCATTGGAATTCATTTTTTGTTTATAGAATATGAGACAGAAACTTTTTTATCTTTTGAGAAGTTGCTGGTTGGTACTCAAGTTGGCGCAGAGAGGGAAGGGAGGTAAAGCAGCTTTGGTGAAAGAGCTTGAGCCTTAGGGAACGACAGTGCTGGGCTTCAGTCCTGCTTCCTAACTAGATTTGTATAGAATGGCTTGTTAATTTCCATTTCTCAGCTTGACCTTTATCTCAAGGACTGAGAAAGAATCACCCAAAACAAATAGCACTGATTTTATACTTTGTACTACCAAACACACCTGGCCAGTCACAGCGGATTGTTCATTACTTCCCACAATGCCTGATGACACATGCCTGATGAAAAACAGTTTAATGGAAAAAGGACCTATTCTTGCTCACAGTTTGAGAAGATCATATAATCTTGGCAGGAAAGTCTGATATGGAAGGTACTGGGGAGAGAGAGAGAGAGACAGAGAGAGAGAGACAGACATAGAGAGACATACAGAGACACAGAGAGACAGAGAAACAGAGAGTGAGACAGAGAGAAACACAGAGAGACACAGACACAGACACACACACACACACACACAGAGAGAGAGAGAGAGAGAGAGAGAGAGAGAGAAGAGTAGACAGCTAGCTGGTCATAGTAAGTCCACAGGAAGCAGAAGTAATGAATGCTGGTGCTCATCTCTCCCTCTTCCTCTTCCTTTTTCTCTCCATCTCCCCTCTCTTTTTCTTTTTAGTCCAGAATCCCAGTATATGAAATGGAGCTGCCTACAATTATGATGAAGGTCTTCTCTCTTTAATTAATCTAATCTAGAAAATTCCTCATATACAAACTCCAGTCTTTCTTGATCTTGTTACTTTGAAAATTAATAAACCATCACTGTAGCTATTATTATCATTCAAGAAACCACAGTCGTGTCTTGTAGGAAGTATAAAAATTTAATGAATGCAACATATGCAATACATTTTCTTTTTTAATGTGATTCTTGGATTTAAGAGCATGGACAGTAAAACAGGGTAAGCTATTTAGCATTTTTTTCTTGATTTATTTATCTTAAGAAAGACTATCATGTATTATTTTGAAGAATTTGACTGGTTTGACTTGTAACCCACAAAGTAAATTAGGCATTAGTGAAAAACTCTTCTTGTCATGTTAAGTCACAGCTGTGTCAATGACTCTTCTTTACTTTGGCCATCCTTGTACTGAACAAGCATGACGGAATAGCAGACTGCAGATTCTGGAGTCGGGTCTCAGCCTCCACATCTCCGTTAGCAGTGGAATCACAGAGAGGTCTGGAGGCCGTTGGTAGAGCAATTTGCTTCTGCATAAAATGAACACAATAATCTAAGTGCTCTCAAAGGCCTGTTGTGAGATGAAAATGGGGTAATGTATGTATAAGTGATTTGTAAGCTGTCAAATGCTGTACAATTATGAGGTGATACATGAGTCATAAATCAACAACGATTTATTGATTAAAGCTGCAGTGAGCAACTAATTCTATCACTACCTGAGGCATTTAGCAAGTTATCTTCGCATCATAATTTCACAATTGACACTGCCTGACTTAGAATACCTTTACAAATAATTATTTTGGGAAAATGATCTCTAAGATCCCCTATATCTATCTATCTCAAGTCTTACATTTAGATTTTTTTTTGCTTTATTTATGATCTTTGAGATTTCTGCTTATGTCAGAGTAACATTAAGGACAAATAGCCAGTTTGTGGTTTTGTTCTATATCTTACCTGAGAATTCTGAGAGAGTACTCATTACTCAAGTCAGAGAAGAATGCTGAAAAAGGACATTTTGATTCTTTATCAGAACTTTTTTTTTTTTTTTTTTTATCAGAACTTTTAAAAGCCAGTGTCAACTATGTGATCTGTGGCAACCATCTCAGTCACAGTCACTTCAGAGAAACTATACTGTTGTCACAAAGTGGGCCTCCACAGTGACACACTTCCTCTAACAAACCACACCCACCCCAGCCAAACCACACCTCCTAATAGTGTTACTGTCTATGACCAAGCATTCACACACGTGTGTCACCACAGAAGAAGAGTTCAGGTGGCAGAGGACTCAGATGAATGGGATGGTTTTGTTATCCACAAGTTTTAAAACTATCAGGAGGAAATAAAAATGGCCAGACTCTGGTACAAGACAGGAGCCAAGGCATTTCTGAGTTGGTAAGCATGGAGTGATTGATAATAATGTTATCCTGCTCGCTCTTTTCTCTTTGAGGCAAGTTGTTTTGAATACCATTCTTCCACACCCTCCCAAGTGCTTGGACAACAGATCTGCACCACCATACCTTGCTTTGGCACGTGTACTTTTATGCCCACTGCCTTATTTTATTTATGAAGGTCCAACTATAACTCTTTTTACTTAAGAGTTAGTATATACTGACTTACATACTTGATCAGTATTAAATAGGATTTCCTTTTAAACTAATTCCATAGAATTTTATCCACCTATACATGTAAATTTCCATACTTTACACCCAATCTCGTCTTACCCTCCCTCCACTCCTCCCAGTTCCTCCCTTTCATCTCCCCTCCCTGTTATCCTCCTGCTTGTAGGCTTTCTGTTGTTTCTATTGTTGAAAATCAGCTTTAATCCAGGGTGATCTAATAAGATACAGGGTCTTGTATCTTTTGAGACTTGCTTTTCAAGTACATGGTCATTTTTGGAGAAGCTTCCACGAGGTACTGAGAAGATGGTATATTCTTTTGTTTTGGGTGAAATGTTCTATAGATATCTGCTAGGTTCATTTGATTCATAGAATTTGTTAGTTTCATTATTTCTTTGCTAATTTCAGTCTGAATGACCTGTCCATTGTTGAGAGTGGGTGCTCTCCACTATTAATATATGGGGTTTGATCTGTTATTTAAACTTTAGTAATATTTTGTTTATGAATGTGGGTGCCATGGCATTTGGGGCATATATATTCAGAACTGAGATGTCATTTTAGTGGCATTTTTCCTTCAATGAGTATAGAGTATTCTTCTCATCTCTTTTGATTAATTTTGATTGAAAATATGTTTTATTAGATATTAGAATGACTACTCCAGTTCTCTTCTTGGGTGTTTGCTTGGAAAATCTTTTACCAGCCCTTTATTCTGAGGTAATGTCTATCTTTGTTGTTGAGATGTGTTTCTTGTATGCAGCAGAGTGATGGATCATGTTTTTGCATCTATTCTATTTGTCCACATCTTTTTATTGGGGAATTGAGTCCATGGATGTTGACAGATATTAATGACAAATGATCGGTAATTCCTGTTACTTTGATGTTGGTGGTAGTGTGTGTGTGTGTGTGTGTGTGTGTGTGTGTGTGTGTGTGTGTACTTCTCTTCTTTTAGTTTCTCTGGTGTTTATTAATTTCCTATGTCTTCTTGGATGTCGCTAAATTCTTTGGGTTGGAGTTTTCCTTCTAGTATCTTCTGTAGGGCTGAATTTGTGAGTAGATATTGTTTAAATTTTGTTTTGTCGTGGAATATATCTTGGTTTCTACCTCTATGGTGATTAAAAGTTTTACCTGGTATAGTAGTGTGGGATGGCATCTGTGGTATCTTAGAGACTGTAAGACATCAGTCCAGGTCCTTTGACTTTCAGAGTCACTGTTGAGAAAATTGGTATAAGTCTGATAGGTCTGCCTTTATATGTTCCTTGGCCTTTTTCCCTTGGAGCTTTTAATATTCTTTCTTTGTTCTATACATTTAGAGTTTTGATTATTATGTGGTTGAAATATTTTCTTTTCTCGTCTAATATGTTTGATGTTCTATGTGCTTCTTGTATGTTTAAAGGCATTTTTTCATTAGGTTATGGAGATTTTCTTCTATGATTTTGTTGAAAATATTTTCTTGATCTTTAAGCTGGGAATCTTCTCCTTCTTCTACTCCATATTCTTGGGTTTGGTATTTTCCTAGAGTCCCAGATTTCCTGTATATTTTATATGTCAGGAACTTTTTAGATACAGTATTCTCTTTGACCTATGTATTGGATTTTTTCTATTGTATCTTCTATGCCTGTGATTCTCTCTCATCTCTTATATTTTGTTGGTGATGTTGTGCCTATTCTTCTCTTACCTGGGTTTTTCATTTCCAGGATTGTCTCAGATTGTGGTTTCTTTATTGTTTCAATTTCTATTTTCAGATCTTGAACAGTTTTTGCATTTGCCATACCTGTTTTATTATATTTCCCTGTATTTCTTTAAGGGATTTATTCAATTCCTCTTTAAAGGCTTCTATCATCTTTATAAAATTGGATTTAATGTCATTTTCTTCTACTTCTCTCATGTTAGGATATCCAGGACTGGCTGAAGCAAGATAGCTGGGCTCTGGTGGCTCCATATTACCTTGCCTGTTGTTGATTATGTTTTTAATGCTGCCCTTTAGGCATCTGGGTTTCATAGTTATCATCAGCTTGGATTCTAATTTCTGAGTTTATATTTGTTGGATGGGTCTTTTGGAGATATTTTTCCCCTTTGTTTCTGTTTTCTCTCTATCTACTGGTCTGGGTGGCCTGTGGTTCCAGTAACTAGCTAGTCTTCACATCCAATAAGATGTCTCCTCTGTAATTTTTGTGGCCTGCAAAATCTTCATGGATTTTGGTGCTAACCTTCCTTCTGGGGTCCCTAGGAACAGTGTGGCCTGGGGTACTTGTTTCCCGCGGGCCTCTAGGAAAGCAGGTGGCATCATGGACCATAATATCGAGCACATGCTGTGTGTTTTATGGCTATTGGGTGGGCTTTCAGGTGAGTTGGTAGGCAGGGGCTTGTGGGGAGGGGCTTACCTTGTATCCCTGGTGCTAGACAGGCAGGCCTCTGGGAAAGCAGTCAGAGTTGTGGGGCAGGATAAAAATCTAAATCAGAGTTTTTCTTTCTTGGTAGCACCGAGATTTATTGGAGCGTCCTAATATAGACGCTGGGGCTTACCCTTTGTGCTCTTGATGTACAAAACCCGGATATTTGGCCAGTTTTTCTTGAGCAAGGACAACCAGAAATTGACAGCCAGGTGGATGTTGTAGACCAGAGCATCATCGGTCATCTTCACGTGGCCAACAATAACAGCCAGACACAGCAGCTTTTTTATCTGGAACTTGATTGTAGATTTCACCTCATCTGTTCTGGTTACTATGCTTTCATGCCGTGTGTCAGCAGGGAGTGGAACTTGCCTGCCTTGTTTAGTCCTGGGCCCATGATAAGTGGGATCTGCTTGATCAGAGAAGTAGAGGCCAAAAAAGCATCATATTTCTTGGCCAACTTTTGGACCATCTTTTTGTTCGTATTAAGGTTCTTACTAAGCTCCTCGATGTTCATGTGAAGGATCCCATGACCTTGGCTTTAGCACAGTGTTGCTGGTCCCCAGGATGCACACCCAGAACTTGGGCCAAGGGGTGGACTTAGGCGTGAGAACTGATTGTCCTTCAGAGGGTCATAGTTCTTCAGTCTGATCTACAACTCCATCATTTCCAGAAATTTGCAGCGCCTGTTCTGGTGCCTGTGCCGGACTTCCTGCAATGCCTCGACCAGTGTGTCATGTGAGGCTTTGCTGCTCCTACCATGAAACCTGGAAAAGCTAAATCAGATTTCGCTGAGGTGGGGGGTGTGAGGCGGGGGTGCATAAGTCAGTCGGGTGCTAGAGAGCACCCTCTCTGAGGCAAAGGGGAAGGAAGTAGGGGTGAAGAACTCCGGAAGAGGGGACCAGGAAGGGGCAACATTTGAAATGTAAATAAATAAAATAAGTTAATAAAACCCCATTATTTCAGTGCAAAGAATTATATACTAGTGGAAAAAAATTATGTTCCATTAAAAATACAAGCACATTCACTTATAAATATAAGAATTAGGTAATCAAGTGAAATGTTTTTAATGAACAACTTTAGGAAAATGCAAAATATAGAATTACAAAATGAACTTGAATATAACTATTACCCAGGTTCCAAAATTACTGGAAGATTTCCATTTAGATAGTCTCTGATCTGCCCTACCTATACCATATTACAGTTAAAATCCTAATAGTACAGAGCGAAGAAAGAGACATTCTGAGTTTCATATGAAACCAAGCTCATCAAAAACCTGCCATACTTGTCAGTGGAAACCCTACAGAAAAGGAAAACATCCTTAGATGAATTTGATGGCTTGAAATGAAGGGATTATTAAGTAAGATTAGTGTAGCCACCAATGCTATCCTTCCGAAGAAAAACAGAAAGAAAAGCCTTAATAAGAGTAACTAAACCAGTAAGGCTAGCATTGCAGAAGATACTCAAAGGACTATGACACAGAAAGCAGGAATGGAGATATACATTATCAGGAGATATTAGGAAAAAATAAATCTCACTACTAGGATAGCTAAACAAATGAGGATTAGAAAAGAATCAACATTAATTAAAATATATTTGTATTAATTAGTTGAACACCTTATAAACGGATATAACATTTGGATTTACAGCTCTTCTTCACATATGTTTCCCAGATCTATCACTCACTCATATTCTTTCTCAACTTCATGACCCTTTTCTCTTTTTATAACCCAACGAATCCAATTTCTGTGACCCACATATGCATGGAACATGATGACATACCTCTGATGGGAAGAAGGGAAAAATTAGTAAGTACTTTTCATTAACAACTCTAGTCACAAAAGATCCGCACTTTCCAATAAAAATGTGGATTGGCTAAATGAATAAAAAAAAATCAAGGCCAACTCTTTGTCATTTGCAAGAAGTAGTTATTATTTGGAGAGAGGAGTGTGAAAAAAAGATGGTAATGTGGACATGAATAAGGTCAAATTGACTTATACACATGTATCTAATTCTCCTCTCATAATAAGGGATATCTCTTTTCAATTTAAGATTATTATTTGGTATTAGATTTTTTTTCAATGTTTTCTTCAGCAAATTTTAGATACTTGCTTAAAAAAAGTCTCAAAGCTCCACATACTTTTAGACAGAAGGTACTTACTTCCTTGATATAGTGAAAAGTGTTTTCTTGTATTTGTGCTATAATTTGTCCAACCAGTCCTTGCTCCATTTTTTTGCCATTATGTATAATGTCACAAGGAATAACTATATATATTTGTCACAATATTTTTTGCTAGTATATTTTTCTCCCCCTTTGTAAAGTAAGAAAAATAAAAAGTATCTCTAGATTTGTTTGGAGTAGAAGATGTGATAAGGGATCTGATATGTTTGGTGTTGTGTCTGGCACATAGTCATCTTGGCTGCAAGTAACTAATAATGTCAACGTGAGAAAATTTATTACAGTGTATTATGAAAAGACCATGGAGTGGTGTGTGTACTTGTCTGTGTTGAATATAATAACTGAGGGTGAAAGAGGTTAGGAAAAGTGATATTTTACTTAAGGCTACTTAGAGTCCAAAAGGAGTTTTAGTTAATGGGAGCTTTTCTGAAGATCAGATTATGAAAGAAAAGAATGATTTTAAGTGCAATAAGTAGAACTTGGGGCATAAAGGACACTAGCCATGATGGTGACCTGATTTGGGAAGCAAGTGTTGGACCCTGAAAGGACTTTTCTGTTATTGAAGTGCCCAGTATTGGAGAGCTGGTAAAGGATTTACAGCATGGAGGGGCATGAATATGATTTTAAAAGGAATAAACAATTTTTGCTATGGTATCCTCTGTCATGAATGAAATCCAGACAAGAAAGGTGAGGGACCAGCTATGACTCTGACCAGGCATTTTAAACACTAGTGACACGGTATGCCACCATCTCCATTTTATCAACGGGAAAATAAGGTTTAAAAAGTCACTTAAATTGGTCGAACCATAAACCAGTCAAAGGAAGAGCCAAGATATTAACCCTGTTAAAAATCTGTGCCTTCGACACTTTACAGTTTCTCAGATTCACACGTGTTAAATATCTAGCTGGTATGAAGAGGAACTTGTCATGAATAACTTGACATGGGGTTGGTACAATTCAGGGTATATTAACTCTCAAATGTGCCACTGGGGCATTGAGGAAACAGTAGAGACTGGAAGGTCATGCCCACTTTTCCCTGCCATCCTCTCCTGAAGCAGGCTATGAGACTTACTCCAAATACCTGAAAAACTCAGGGACATAAAGAGCATGTAGAGACACTGAAGAGAACCTGACCAAGTATGTCTCTCCAGGTCCCTATGGTATAGTTACTGTTAGTCTCTATGGTGGGCTTCTTCATCAGACCTACCACGAGAAGCATGGTTGCTTTCCTTTCCCTTTCAAGACTCTAGTGTCATGTAAAGATCTGTACATACAGTAAGGTTGTCTCTGGCTAATCTGCCTTTTGATCTAGAGCCCTTCCTACTGACTCAGTGAAAGCTAATCTGTTTTTTGATCTTGGGCTCTTCCACTAGACTCAGTGGCTCAGTGATATGCTAGTAGTACCAGGGATTTTCTAGTAGCTTTTAAAATGAGATCTTCTAAGATTAAAGCACTTTAAAAAAGGAGAAGTTGTAGTTTCTAGAGGGAAACTATGCAGACTTTAATTTTGACATATTTTTTCCAGTACATTTATTAATGACTTCCCTTTTTGTTTTGGTTGCATGACAAGATAAAAGTGGTTTGACATGTCTACATCCTGCTCATAATCTAATAGAGAGGAAAGGAAATACAATTAGAGTTGACCAAAGCTGGTGGTAACCCGCCAATGCTAAAAAAAGCCTTGAGATCTAGCTGAGACTTGTAGAAAAATCTCTGGAGAGAGAAAAACATTACTTCTATGTATCTATGTTTGTATGTATGTATCTATCTATATCTCTATCTATCTATCTATCTATCTATCTATCTATCTATCTATCTATCTATCTATCTATCTATCTATCTATCTATCTATCTATCTATCCATCCATCCATCCATCCATCCATCCATCCATCCATCCATCCATCCATCCATCCATCCATCCATCTATCTATCTATCTATCTATCTATCTATCTATCTATCTATCTATCTATCTATCTATCTATCATCTATGTATCTATCTGTATCTATGTGTCTATGTATGTATGTATATATGTATGTATGTATCCGTCCATCCATCTATTCATCCATCCATCCACCCAAGTTTGTTCCATTTGTTTATTCTATGAGAAAAGTCAGATTTAAATTTAATTTATGGTACTCTTTAAAAACAAAATAAAACAAAACTTTACCCTTCACCCTTGCAACCTCCCCCAACTGAGAAAAAAATCCCATTGTGGAAGTTGTAGTGTGTTACAGTGTTTCCCATAGTAAGTCCTTTTGCCCACTCTTCTTGGCTTGCAAATCTTCATTATGTTGAGTTATTAGTCTGGTACCAGGATTCTGGCTTCTGCAACACTAGCAATACTGGATCCTTGCATGGTCTATAGAATCTGTAGGAACTGCTCCTTCATATACTCTAGCAGTTCATCAGTAGATGTTGGGTGTAGATGTTGGGTGGGCCAGTTCAAAGTCCCTGATCTGGGTTTAAGAGGTACTACAGCTGGTTAGCCCACTTGCTCTCACATTCTTATGCCCTCCGGGCCAGCCTACCAGAGCTGCCCCCTGCCATGGCCAGCTCTACCCTATTGCTAAAGCAAGGTTCAGGGCCTGCTGTCCCCAAGTGTTGCAGCTTGTGAGGGGCATGGCCAGCTCTTCTGTCTACCATAGATGGCCAGAAATGAGGGAGGGGAAAGGGTATCTATCTCTCATCTAAACCACCACCCAGAAGACAAGAGGCAGGGCCAGATCTCCTGAGCACACACCCTGTTCTTGCTTAACTGCAACCCCACATCCAAGGCCAGTCCTACTGGGCTGTCCAGACAAAGTGCAGGCCCAATTCTCTAGCACTCATGACCCCAGAGCCAGCTCTCCCATGGTGCCTATCTGAGGAATGGGGCCAATTCTTCACAGCTTGCAGACATCAACATATCTGTAGGTGACAGCCCAGACCAGGGAAGTCCGCCTGGTCTTTGATAGAAACAGATCCCTGCTGCTATAAGGTCCTGGACCCAGACATGGCCCCTGATGGCAGCTCAGGCCAGGACTCCATTATGGCCCCAGGTGGCATGACATTAGGCAGTTCCTCACTATCCTCAAATCTACAGTTCTGCCTTTCTTCATTGTGCTTACATCTTTCTGTTTCTCTTTGTCTTCCATTTCTCTACCACTTACTTGCTCCTCTTAGTGGTGCCAGGGTCTCTGAGTATCCGGGGTCATTTCAGAAGTGGTCTAAGGACTAAACTGCTCCATTCATGTATTGTGGAGACAGTGAGAGCCATCTCTGCATGATCTGCTCCCAAAACCTACATGGCACCAGACTGGTGGTCATCTCAGTCTAGCTTCCTGTCCAGGCCCCATGGAAATGGTTTGGTGGTTGTCTTGGGATCTCTTCTCATCTGCCTCCACCTGACAGTGGCCCCTTGTAAGAGTTGTCTATGCAAAAACTTTCCTTGCCCCCAGGGACCTGTGATCCAAGGATGGTTTCTTCTAGTCTCTGGCTTGCCCCTTGTCCTGGAAGTCTGTCCAGGCTTGCTTGACACCAGACTGGTGGTAGTCTCAGAGAAACTCCCATTTCTGGAGCCCCTGGTGTCAGACTGATAGTCTTCTCAAGGCTGCTTTCTTTCTTTCTTTCTTCTTCTTTTTTTTTTTTAGGGAATTTAAGCTTCTGGTCATTCAGATGTTCATAGGTCAGAATATTAAGGGTAGACATAGCCTCTCTGCTCTCGACCACTTCTTGATACACATGTGACACAGCAGCCACACCTGCCAGCCTCTATGGGTAGGAAGTTCATGTTTTAAAGAATTACTTTAAGACCCTTTAAAAATTCCTGTTGGAAGCTTCAAGCTCAGTCAGATAATCAATATGCTCAGTTTAGTTGAAATTGTATATAAAAGTCATACATTTTAAAATTTCTACTAGGCCAATAAAATTGCACTTGATATGTTCTGACACTTGTCTGCAAAATGGAAGCTTAAGCCAGTTTGGATTTGCAGGTGTTTCCTGAGGTAGTGTGACTACTGCTCTGATCTTCAGGTGCTCCTTGAGATAGTGGGACTACTGGTTTGTGTTTCCTGAAAGGACCAAACTGAGCCTCTGGCCTGAGAACAAATTTGTCTGCTTTCTGCCCTGCCAAGAACTGGCTGTTCTCAAGTTGTGCCATAGATCACTTAATTTCCTATTTAAATTGAAGGGCTAAATTATCTGTAAAGTCTCCTCAGTTCATTACATTATTTGGATTTAATATCATTTTTGTGAAGCCCTTGTTAGCAGAGAAGACAGTGGCAGCATCTTCATTGTACCTCTATAGAAAAATTTACTGGATTAAAAAAAAAAAAGTAATGTTCTAATTTTAAAAGCCAGGTCACGGTGTCCTGATACTAAATGTGGCTAAGGGCAGTCAATTTTTAAAAAGAGGAGAAAGACAATGAGATAAAGGGAGGATAAAGAGAAAACAGGGGAAGGGAATGAAAATTATTTATTCCACAGGAGAAGAGTTTTAAGAAGATCCCTCCAAGGACTTGACATGTGGCATTTAAATCGTGAAGGTGGGTGACTGCTGATGAATTCCATCAGAGACTACAGCTAGGCAAGTCTCCATGTAATGGGAAAGAAAACAAGGTTGTTCTAAAATAGTGGCTCATGATCTGTGAGTTATAACCCCTTTGGGGGTCGAATGACCCCGCCACAGGGACCACCTAAGACCGTTGGAGAACACAGATATTTGCATCACAACTCACAACAGTAACCAAATTACAATTATGAAGTAACAGCAAAAATAATTTTATAGTTAGGGGTACTGTATTAAAGGATTGCAGCATTAGGAAAGTTAAGAACCATTGTTCTAGAAGATTGACCAAAGTCTTGATAAGGAAGGGTGTGCTTTTATGTAGTCAGCGGCGACCTGAAATAGAGCTCCAGCAAAGTGGCTGGAAAAACAGGACCAGCAAAAGTGTGTGGAAGCTGAACACAGTTGAGATTGGGGAGTCAGCAGAAGAGACACACAAACCTTGGAGAGCTACAGGCAGAATTCTGCATTTCTGTCCTCTTAAAGACGGTTCCTAAAAGCCATCTAATGGCATAGGGAAGATTTTTCTAAGAGAAAAGAGCGATGCCTCTTGACTCCTTCTGAGCACAGAGCATGTGATCTTTCCCCCAGGGAGTCTTGCCTGCTTGTTCCAGTGAAGACTAGTGAGGGTGAGGTAGCTGGAGTTTCCAGGGAAGGTAATAATATTATATTCATATATGAATATATGTTCATAATGAGTGATGATCTTCTAGCAAACTTTTTATGCCAGAAACAACTTGAGTTGTAGAATGCTTTAATTGGATGGCTAATAAAAATTAACCTTGTTTCACTGATCTGGCTATTATCAGACCTAATGGTGAAACTTCTCTACTGACAGAAGGGGACAGGAAAAGTTGTAAGACACACATGTGGCTTAATGTGAGAGGAAGACTCACAAAGCCACAGGGAAGGCTTAGAAGGATTTTCTTAGAAGGTTAAACTCCGCAAATCTTGGTCATTTAAGTATGATTATGTCATATCAACCACAGGTACAGATTTATTGTCCATTAGCAGAAATGATAATAAAATATGATGGTACATGAAAATGGGGATGTAATCTGGGTCACACAAACCACCTCACAACTAAACTAAATATCACAGACACGAAACGCTTCTCCATTTATCCCTCTGCTTCAATTGCGTGTCTCTTTATTCATGTATAGACTGTCCAGCACTTAGGATGCTTTTAATTTAGTTTGGGTGTATGAAATTAAGTCCATAGTAAAGCCGCATAGAGAAAAATGTATCTGTGAGCCAGAAGCCTCACAGTTCTCTCCATTGCTGTCCCATTTCCTGCCACACTGATCCATCAGAAAGTAGAGAAAATTCCAGTTAAAGTGGATCTCTCATGTTGTGACAGCATTTCGTGCTACATCTTCAGTAACATTGTATATTTTGTGGGAGTGGATAATTATCTGATAACATTAAATGAAAATGAGTATAGTATAAAATTAAATAAAAATTACATTTTACTGGCAGAGGGACCCCGCACTGGGCTGGAGCCTACCAGCTTTCCTTCCGCGACCTCTGTTCCCGCAGACTGCACTGAAGCAACAGGTACCCACGCTCTATCCCCAATATAACATCACTTGGGAAACGGCCTGTTGGGGCTTCCGTCTGCGCCCGAGAACGGGTCAGCGCAGTGGTCGTCTGGGTGCCAGATCGGTGGGCCATCGCGTCTGCAGGGTGAGCAGCGCCGCGGAGAGTGCCCTCCGCCATCTTTGCTCCAGTGACTGTGAAGTTGGGACAGCCAGGTTCTGAGACAGACAGGCATAATATCACTTGGGTCTCGGGCGGCTTGTGTGTATGCGGCTCCCAAGTGCTGGGCTGATCTGCAGTAACCAGCGCGCCAGCTCTACTGTGGGACTTCTGCCTGACAGAGGGACGCCCCCTCCCCCCCCAGGAGAGATCACACACCTCTGCACAGGGCAGGAGCCTACCAGCCTCCCTTTGGCGACCTCTGCTCCAGGAATCCACTAGGCTGAGCCTTAGGATGCGCAAGGCCTCCCCAATATAAGATCACTTGGGGCAAGGCACATTAGGGCTCCAAAGTCACTCAGGAGCAGGCAGGCCCCAGAAATCGGTGCCAGGGGAATCCTGGTAATCCAGGGGGGGCAGAAATAGCTTTGCAGGCTCACAGGAGGTCCAACCATCAGCCAGTGGCAGCAGGACCAACTAACACCAGAGGTATCCAGATGGCAAAAGGCAAACGTAGGAATGTTACTAACAGAAATCAAAGTAATGTGGGACCATCCGAACCCAACTCTCCAACAGCAGCAAGTCCTGGATACCCCACCACACCCGAAAGACAAGATCTGGATTTAAAATCACTTCTCATGATGCTATTAGAGGATCACAAGAAGGACACAAATAAATCTCATAAAGAGTTACAGGAGACCATGAATCAATGGTTAGAAGCCCTTACAAAGGAAACACAAAAATCGCTTAGAGAAATGCTGGAGAACATGGATCAAAAGATGGAGGCGCACAAGGAGACAACACAAAAATCGCTTAACGAGATGAATCAACGGGTAGATGCACTCACAAAGGAATCACAAAATTTGCATAAAGAAATGCAGAAGAATATGGGTCAACAGATGGATGCCCATAAGGAGGCAACACAAAAATTGCTTAAAGAAATGAATCAACAGATAGATGCCTTTACAAAGGAAACACGAGAACTGCTTAAAGAAATGCAGGAGACAATGGATCAACAGATGGAATCCCATGAGGAGGAAACACAAAAATCGCACAGAGAAATGCAGGAGAACGTGGGTCATCAGGAAGAAATCCTGAAAGAGGTAATGCAAAAATACCTTAAAGAAATACAGGAAAATACAAACAAACAAGTGAAGGATCTCAGCAAATCCATCCAGGAACTAAAAAAGGAAGTAGAAACAACTAAGAAATCACAAAGGGAGACAACTTTGGAGATAGAAAACCTTGGGAAGAAATCAGGAGTCATAGATGCAAACATCAACAATAGAATACAAGAGATGGAAGAAAGAATCTCAGGTGCTGAAGATTCCATAGAAAGCATCGACTCAACAGTCAAAGAAAATGCAAAATGCAAAAAACGAGTAACCCAAAACATCCAGGAAATCCAGGACACAATGAGAAGACCAAACCTAAGGATTATAGGTATAGATGAGAGTGAAGATTTGCAACTTAAAGGGCCAGTAAACATCTTCAACAAAAGTATGGAGGAAAACTTCCCTAACCTAAAGAGAGAGATGCCGATGAACGTACAAGAAGCCTACAGAACTCCAAACAGACTGGACCAGAACAGAAATACCTCCCGTCACATAATAATCAAAACACCGAATGTTCTAAACAAAGAAAGAATACTAAAAGCAGTAAGAGAAAAGGGCCAAGTAACATACAAAGGAAGACCTATCCAAATCACATCAGACTTCTCACCAGAGACTATGAAAGCCAGAAGATCCTGGGCAGATCTCATGCAGACACTAAGACAGCACAAATGCCAGCCTAGACTACTATACCCAGCAAAACTCTCAATCACCATAGATGGAGAGACCAAGATATTCCATGATAAAACCAAATTTTCACAATATCTTTCCACAAATCCAGCCCTGCAATGGATAATAGGTGGAAACCTCCAATACAGGGAGAGAAACAACACCCAGGAAAAAATGAGATAATAACCTTCTTGAATCAAACCCAAAAGTAGATAACCACTCAAACATAAAGATAGAGTCAAGAATGGCAGATGGCAATGATCACTATGCCTTAATCTCTCTTAATATCAATGGTCTCAATTCCCCAATTAAAAGACATAGACTAGCAGACTGGATACGTAAACAGGACCCAGCATTTTGCTGCATGCAGGAAACGCACCTCAGTGTCAAAGACAAACACTGCCTCAGAGTAAAAGTCTGGAAAACAATTTTACAAGCAAATGGCACCAAGAAACGAGGTGGAGTAGCCATCCTAATATCAGATAAAATTGATTTTCAACCTAAAGTCATCAAAAAAGACACAGAAGGACACTACATACTGATCAAGGGAAAAATCCACCATCAAGAACTCTCAATTCTGAATATCTATGCTCCAAATGCAAGGGCACCCTCATTCGTAAAAGAAACTTTACTAAAACTCAAAGCCCACATCGCACCGCACACAATAATAGTGGGTGACTTCAACACCCCGCTCTCTGAAATGGATCGTTCAGGAAAGCAGAAACTAAACAGGGACACAGTGAATCTAATTGAAGCCTTGGACCAACTGGAACTAACAGATATATATAGAACATTTCATCCTAGAGCTAAAGAATACACCTTCTTCTCAGCTCCTCATGGTACTTTCTCCAAAATTGACCATATAATTGGTCACAAATCAGACCTCAACAGATATAAGAAGATAGAAATAATCCCATGCCTCCTATCAGATCACTATGGAATAAGGGTGGTCTTCAATGGCAACAAAAACAAAAGAAAACCCACCCACGTACACATGGAGGCTGAACAATGCTCTACTCAATGATAACTTGGTCAAGGTGGAAATAAAGAAAGAAATCAAAGACTTTTTGAAAGTTAATGAAAATGAAGGCACAACATACCCTAATTTACGGGACACAATGAAAGCGGTGCTAAGAGGAAAATTCATAGCCCTGAGTGCCGCCAAAAAGAAACGGGAGACAGCATACACTAACAGCTTAATGGCACACCTGAAAGCCCTGGAACAAAAAGAAGCAAATACACCAAAGAGGAGTAGAAGGCAGGAAATCATCAAACTCAGGGCTGAAATCAATCAAGTAGAAACAAATAAAACCATACAAAGAATCAACAAAACGAGGAGTTGGTTCTTTGAGAAAATCAACAAGATAGATAAGCCCTTGGCCAGACTAACCAGAGGGCACAGAGATAGTATCCAAATTAATAAAATCAGAAACGAAAAGGGAGAGATAACAACAGAAACTGAGGAAATTCAAAAAATCATCAGATCCTACTACAAAAACCTGTATTCAACACAACTAGAAAATCTTGAGGAAATGGACAATTTCCTTGACAGATACCAAGTACCAAAATTAAATCAGGATCAAATAGACCATCTAAACCGTCCTATAAGCCCTGAAGAAATAGAAGTTGTCATTGGAAGTCTTCCAACCAAAAAAAGCACAGGTCCAGATGGTTTTAGTGTAGAATTCTATCAGACCTTCAAAGAAGACCTAACACCAATACTCTTCAAACTGTTCCACAAAATAGAAACAGAAGGAACACTACCCAACTCGTTCTATGAAGCCACAATTACACTAATACCAAAAGCACACAAAGATCCGACAAAGAAAGAGAATCTCAGGCCAATCTCTCTTATGAATATCGATGCAAAAATACTCAATAAAATTCTTGCCAACCGAATCCAAGAACACATCAAAACGATCATTCACCACGATCAAGTAGGCTTCATCCCAGGGATGCAGGGATGGTTCAATATAAGGAAATCCATCAATGTAATCCACTGTATAAACAATCTCAAAGAAAAAAACCACATGGTCATCTCATTAGATGCTGAGAAAGCATTTGACAAAATTCAGCATCCTTTCATGCTAAAGGTCTTGGAAAGATCAGGAATTCAAGGCCCATATCTAAACATAGTAAAAGCAATTTACAGCAAACCGGTAGCCAGCATCAATCTAAATGGAGAGAAACTTGAAGCAATCCCACTAAAATCAGGGACTAGACAAGGCTGCCCTCTCTCTCCATATCTTTTCAATATAGTACTTGAAGTTCTAGCTAGAGCAATTAGACAACAAAAAGAGGTCAAAGGGATACAAATTGGAAAGGAAGAAGTCAAACTATCACTATTTGCAGACGATATGATAGTATACATAAGCGACCCAAAGAACTCCATCAGAGAACTCCTACAGCTGATAAATGACTTCAGCAAAGTGGCCGGATATAAAATCAACTCAAGCAAGTCAGTAGCCTTCCTATACTCAAAGGATAAGCAGGCTGAGAAAGAAGTAAGAGAAATAATACCCTTCACGATAGCCACAAACCATATTAAGTATCTTGGCGTGACTCTAACCAAACAAGTGAAAGATCTGTATGACAAGAACTTCAAGTCTCTGAAGAGAGAAATTGAAGAAGACCTCAGAAGATGGAAAAATCTGCCACGCTCATGGATTGGCAGGATTAATATAGTAAAAATGAGCATCTTACCAAAAGTAATACACAGATTCAATGCAATCCCCATCAAAATCCCAACTCAATTCTTCATAGAGTTAGAAAGAGCAATTCAAAAATTCATCTGGAATAACAGAAAACCCAGAATAGCTAAAACTATTCTCAAGAGTAAAAGAACCTCTGGGGGAATCAGTATCCCGGACCTCAAGCTGTACTACAGAGCAATAGTGTTAAAAACCGCAGGGTATTGGTACAGTGACAGACATGTAGATCAATGGAACAGAATTGAAGACCCAGAAATGAATCCACACTCCTATGGTCACTTGATCTTTGACAAAGGAGCTAAAACCATCCAGTGGAAAAAAGATAGCCTTTTCAACAAATGGTGCTGGCTCAGCTGGAGGTCAACATGCAGAAGAATGCAAATTGACCCATTCTTATCTCCTTGTACTAAGCTCAATTCTAAGTGGATCAAAGATCTCCACATAAAACCAGACACTCTGAAACTAATAGAAGGGAAACTAGGGAAGAACCTTGAACATATGGGCACAGGGGAGAATTTCCTGAACAGAACTCCAATAGCTTATGCTCTAAGATCAAGAATAGACAAATGGGACCTCATTAAATTACAAAGTTTTTGCAAGGCAAAAGACACTGTCAAAAAGACAAAGCGGCAACCAACTAACTGGGAAATGATCTTTACCAACCTTACATCTGACAGAGGGCTAATATCCAATATATACAAAGAACTCAAGAAGTTAAACTCCAGAGAGGCAAGTAACCCTATTAAAAATGGGGTACAGAGCTAAACAAAGTGTTCTCTCCTGAAGAATATCTGATGGCTGAGAAGCACCTAAAGAGATGTTCATCATCCTTAGTCATTAGGGAAATGCAAATCAAAACAACCCTGAGATTCCATCTCACACCAGTCAGGATGGCTAAGATCAAAAACACAGGAGACAGCAGTTGTTGGCGAGGATGTGGAGAAAGAGGAACACTCCTCCACTGCTGGTGGAATTGCAAGCTGGTACAACCACTCTGGAAAGCATTCTGGTGGTTCCTCAGAAAACTGGGCATGACACACCCCTGGAGGATCTGGCTATACCACTCCTGGGCATATACCCAGAGGCTTTACCTGCATGCAATAAGGACACATGCTCCACTATGTTCATAGCAGCCTTATTTATAATAGCCAGAAGCTGGAAAGAACCCAGATGTCCCTCAACGGAGGAATGGATTCAGAAGATGTGGTATATCTACACAATGGAATACTATTCTGCAATTAAAAACAATGAATTCACGAAATTCCTAGGCAAATGGTCAGATCTTGAAAATATCATCCTTAGTGAGGTAACCCAATCACAAAAGAACACACATGGTATGCAGTCACTGATAAGGGGATATTGACCCAGAATCTCGGAATACCCTAGACACAATCCGCATATCAATAGATTTCTAAGAAGATGGAAGGAGAGACCCCTGGTCCTGGAAAGACTGGATGTAGGGGAATGCCAGGACAGAGTAACGAGAGGGGGTTGAATGGGGAAAAGAGGGAGGGAAGGGGGCTTATGGGACTTTCGGGGAGGGAGGAAACGGGAAAGGGGAAATGATTTGGAATGTAAATTAAAAAAAATATAAAATAAAATAAATAATTTAAAAAAAATTACATTTTAAATAATTTTCAGTAGGGCATAACAGTGTGTATATGCCAGTGTTTTCATATATGTTGAAGTGTTACACCAATTACTCAATTTCTTAAAACACATGAAGTAAAGATATTCAACAACTTCCATGATTATAATGTTCACTGTAATCCTTAAATCCCTCAGGTTTTTCTAGATTTCTGCATATTCATCTTTTTTTCTTCATCCTTCTCATTCAAAGAAATCCATGTTTATCCTTATAACCCAGACCATGCCTTCTTGCTGGCCTTAGGTTCCTTCCCATGACTTTTTGGTAAGAAGCATTTATTTTCTCTTCTACCTGTTTGTCGTTCTCTATTATGACTTCTACTCAGCCTGGCAAGAAGAAAGACCACATCACCTTCATGCTTTCATGTGATAACAAAAGGGTATCTTAACTTCTACATCCATAGTTTGTTACTGTCTGGTCATCTGTGTTGGTGATCATTTCCTAGGGCTTAATTTCAGTGGACAAGTCTTAGTTCTTGTTATGCTCATGATGCCAGGGCTACATTAGCAAACAGGGCTCCAAATTTCATGCTTTTAAGAGAATAATTTCTTCCTGTCTTTCTCAAGTCTCTCTCTCTCTCTCTCTCTCTCTCTCTCTCTCTCTCTCTCTCTCTCTCTCTCTCTCTCTCTCTTTCTTCTTTCTGAGTTCATGGTCTCATGTGCCTGTCTTTAGCTGAGGGTTTCATTTCTTCCCTTGGTGACTTGGGGTCACTGGACCCTTCTTTATTGATATTGATATTGTCTGGGTTCTCAAATCTACGGAGGTAGGTTTCTCTTACGACGAAAGGCCAGGTGGATGTCCCTGGACACCGTGGGAGAGCAGGGGAGCTGGCCCAGCCCCTTGCCAGATGAAGTGCTCTGGAGAGAAGATTGCATCTTTCCCAGGAAGCTGGCCCTGATTGTGTGTATGTGAGAGAGAGAGAGAGAGAGAGAGAGAGAGAGAGAGAGAGAGAGAGAGCTGGTCCTGCTCCTCAGAGGCTGCAGTAGTTGAGAGAGGGGACCCTGCACCTTGCCTGGGCAACATAGTGGAGCTAACACTGGTGGCAGGGATGCAGGTGAACCAGACCCAAGGGTGTGAGTGTGGGAGAGCCAGGCCCACCCCTTTCATGCTGTGCGGTGGCACAGGGAAGGGAGATATTACCCTACCTTGCCCCCTGCTACCTAGGCAGGAAGAACTGTTCTTGAGGTCTTGAGAGCGGGAAAGAAGGCCTTGCCCCTCCCCTGTTGCAGCACTTGGACGAGTGGGCCCTGTACTTCTCTTGGGCAGCATAACAGAGCCTACTGCTGGCATGAGCGTGGGTGAGCCAGTCCCAGGACGTGAGAGTGGGAAATCTGGATCTGCCTCTTGCAAGCCGCAGTGTTGAGTGAGCTAGCCAGGGGAGTGCCGGAAAGCTTACCCTGGTAGTGTGGGCGTGGCAGGGCTGGGAGGATGACCAGATCAGCTACCAGCCAGGCTCAGATCCAGGGCTTTGAGTTGACTCACCCCAACATCTACCCCATGTATGAGCTGCTGGAGTGTATGAAGGAGCTGGCTGTGCAGATCCAAAGCTATAGGATCTCAGTGACACAGCTCAACCACAGGATCTCTGAGATGGGTATTTATCGTGTAGCAGAAGTCAGAAGACTCAAAACAGATTAATGATTCATTGCAATGGACATTTGCAAGTAAAGAAGTGTGGACAAAGGCTATACTGTGGGGCATACCATAATTCATTACAGATTCCACAATGAGATTTTTTTTTATTTTTTCTTTTGTGGCAGGAGAATGCAAGAGCAGTGGATGGGTACAAAAGGACAGGAAGATGACTATGATTGCAGTGCATGATGTGAAATTCACAAAGAATCAATAAAACGTTAAGAAGAACCAGCCTCCGAATAGTCATTTAAAAGATATTTCACAAATTTGATGCTTCATCAATTTTCCACAATTTTATCTTACTTTATGCAAACTATGTTTGTTGTCTATTACATTCTGCTTTTATAACTCAAAAGAAGATACTTATACCATCATGGTTCATCGTAGGTGAAAAGCTGGATGTATTGAGCGATATCAAGACAGCTCCTGTTCTTGTTTCCTGTCTGATGCTATAAGAAAGCACTGGCAAAAGCAACTTGGGGAAGAAAGAGCTTAATTGGCTTACACTTCCAGTTCACAATACATCGACGAGGTAAGTCAGGAGGGAACCTGGAGGAGGGAACCATGAAGAATGCTCCTTCGACTTGCTCACTAGCTCACCTGCATGCTAGCACTACCTGCATAAGAAACGGGAACATCCACATGGGGTTGTGCTCTTCTGCATCAATTAACAAATGGGATGATTCTTCATAGAAATATAAGCCTACAGATGATCAACATGGTACAGATAGCTATTCAACCGAGAGTCTTTCCAAGTGATTTCTAGTTTAATACTAATATGGGCATCTGGCAAAGCAATGTTTATATAAAAAAAAACAATATATAATATATGTATATATAATATATAATATGTTTAATACATATATATGATGAGCATATATATATATATATGTATGTATTGCTTGTGGAGGATATTTATATAAAATCAGAGGGCTGAATTAGGAAGATATGTTCTTATCCATTGTGAGTGGGAATCATCCAGTTGTAGAAGACCCTGGGAGAGAAGAGCAAGGGGAGAGGAAAGGTGCATGTTCTTTCTTATACTTTTCTCTCCCTCACCCTCCATTTCAAAATTAGAATGTGATTTTTATCCTTATGGGCATCAGAACTCTAGAATCTCTCTCTGCATCCTGGATATCAGGACTCTGAAATTCCAGAATCAATATCTCCTGGAGATTTCATGTTTTTAATCCTTGAATGTAATTATACTTGTTTGTGAAGCTTTGGACTTTTGATTGAACCGTGTTACTAGCTTCACTGGATTTTCAGTATAGAGGACCTGCCATGAGAGTTCTAATCCTGTGCAATCACCTGTGTTCATCCTTTGGTAATTTGTTCTCTTTACACAGTCATACACTTCATAATGTTATTTTAGTGAGTGTCCGACCACATAGGCAAGAGTGCTCCTCTAAGTTTCCAGTGCAGTCAGAGAATTCTTGCTTCTAGTGAGAGAGTAGTCTGCTTCTAATGCTGTAGAGTGATACATTTTCACACGTTTGGTGTGAACAAATCTACTCTTCTGTCACACAGAAGTATAGAATATAAATTATGTATAATATATGATATTACATAATGTTAACAAATAATTACAATATTGGCTTACATAATTATTATTCTGTAAATTTTATCGTTATTTTAAAGGTCCATGTCTACTCACAAAAAGATTTCATTAAAACGGTGTGTCTTTTGATTCTGAATCACAGAGAAACTTATTTCAAAACAGTTCTTCATTATATACATACTGCTGCCACTTATATGACAGGAAATGTATAGACTAATGAGTGGTGTTCATTTTTATTTCTGTATGAAGAATTGTAATTTTAAAAGATTCTTTGAGTGTTTAATACATGTATATGATAAGTATTAGTCAATTTTTATCGCCATCTCTTCAGTATTATTACATCTTCTGGTAGCAAAGGCCACATCTACATGGTGTTTATAGTGTCTCTTGACTCTATCAATACACCATAATGAGTGATTGACCTTTCCCATTTAGGCTTGTGTGGTTATACATACTTGGTGACTGTGGCACAATAATTAAATAGCCCAATGACTCATTTCCTGTATTTTCCATCATTAATAGCACAAAACTATAAGTTCTATTGGTTCTGTCTATCCAGATACTCTAGAGTATATATATGCAATATAGCTAAAGTACTTTAAAAGAAAATACATTTCCTAGGGTTTTAGAAGATTGCCTAAATGAGAAATTACTATATTAATGAATTTAATTATAAATTAGTTAATATGGTTACGGAAGCTGAAGACTCCCCTCATTAGCATTCAGAAAGCCAGAGACTTGGGTTAATCCTAAAGTCATGAAAAATAGAGAAGAGCTATGGACAGCAAGCTAGAGACATCAAATTCTTCATCATTCCCAATGTTTGTTCCAGTCAGACCTTCCACAGATTGACAAAAGCCACTCAAGTTGGAAAAGACAATCTGTTTTATTCAATCTACCAATTCAAATGCTAGTCCTATGTAGAAACATCCTCACAGACACATCCGGAATGTTTGACCAGATAAGTGAGCTCTCTTCAGCCTAGTAATGTTAACTTGAAATTAGCCATCATAATAGTACATCAGGAACATTTACTATATGATGAAATGTTTTATTGCTTTCATATCCTCAAATCTTATTGACATACTACTAGTCATTTTAATTATTCTTCAACAAGAATATGACTACTTTCTAATGTAAGCAATATTATAATGAACATCTGCATAAAAACTGTGGTTACATATTATAAATATAGTGGGGATATGTCTACATATGCAGATACAGTGGAGCACTGTCCTTTTTTGCTCATCTCTGCCTCCTTGCACATCCTTCCTTTACATTGTCTAATGTGATGTAGTCTAACGTATCCTTCACTTCAATCCCATTATCCCAGAACAGAAACCAGATTAAGCTGGAATTTCAGAGGAATTCATCTCAGAGCACAGGGATGCTTCAGAGATGGTCCTGGGCACCATGAACAGTGAGTTGAGGGTGACCTGAGATTTTGTTGACAAACCTGTCATGGGACTCGGACATTTTATGTTGGTATTGCTGAACAGCAGGGATGGGGCAGAGTCTGTAGTGGTTCTCATCTAAGCCTTGTGGATGGAATGTTTCCACAGAATGAGGTCAGGATAGAGAGGAAAAAAAAGGTTACACGATGCAAATAAAGAGGGGTGTCCCACAACATTATTGATTCCTTAAGCAATGTTTCCCATTGTAAAATGAATCCTCAAATTCTTACTCAAGCTAATAGGTCTACTTACTATCCATAAATTGCATCAAATCATAGAGAATGTATTTATAGACTGTAAGAAATTAAATAACTGACTAAGTAATATCATCATGTCCATTTTGAAAATTATATTCATTCACCTATTTTATAGCAAATCACTGGAATTGATTAAACCAAAATAAAGATATACATAATACCAATAAAATATCATTTTAGTAACATTTAAGTGAACACTACTCTGTGACAGGCACTAAGGCTAAATATATATTTGCCAGAGTTAATCATACATGTATTTATTTTCCATCCCTACATGCATTGTTTGCCTAGGAGTATTGACATAGGTATTATAGAACGGGTATAAGCTTATATGTTCATAATAAAGCATGGACATCAGTTAGTGCCTAGTCTTATTGTAACTTGTTGTGTTGTATTTGGTTGATGTTCCTGGAATTCTGGAGGGAAATGGAGGAACAGTGGATCTGAAGGATAATGGAGGTAGGAGGTACTGGGAGAACTGGAGGGAGGGGAAACTACAGTTGGGACGTAATGTAAGAGAGAAGAATAAATTAAAAAGCAAATCACAGACTGCAAGTCATTTCATATGACTTTACTTTTCTTTTGAAATTTTAAGATAAAAATAACTTGCTTACCTCGGAATACCCAAGATACAATTCACAGATCACATGATGCTCAAGAAGAAGGAAGACCAAAGTGTGGATACTTTGATCCTTATTGGAAAGTGGATCAAAATACCCATGGCTCACAGTCAACCGATAGAATGAACACAGGGTCACCAACGGAGCAGCTAGAGAAAGGACCCAAGGAACTAAAGAGGTTTGCAGCCCTGCAGGAGGAACAATAATATGCACTAACCAGTACCTCCAGAGCTCCAGGGACTAAACCATCAATCAAAGAATACACATGGAGGGACCCATGGCTCCAGCTACATATGTAGCAGAAGATGACCATTTCAGACATCAATGAGAGGAGAGGCCACTGGTGCTGTGAAGGCTTGATTCCCCAGAATAAGGGAATGTAAGTCGGGAAATTGAGGGCAGGGAGGTATGAGCAGGTGGAGGGGAGATAGGATAGGGGATTTTTGGAGGGGTAACTCAGAAAAGGTATACCATTTGAAATGTAAATAAAGCAAATATCTAATAAAAAGTACTTGCTTACTTATTACCCACTAACAAAAATGAACAACATAAAATGAAGCAAACACAATGTCTTAGTAAAACTATCATTATTTGTCTTTGTATATAAATACACTAATACTTCAGAGACAGTGTTTATCATTCACATGAGAGCGATGTGATGGTGCGGAGCGCTCTGCAGACACTGCCTAGATGGTGGTGGTGCGGGACTGCTTTCTCTGGAGCGGGACATTTGGTCACTCCACCTTACGTGACCGATGTTCATTTCTTCTGCAAGATGTGGGGCATGTACTGACATTTTGAACCCTGATTTGTGAATTTAGGCTCACAGAGTCTTCTTATCTTCAACACTTGGCAACCAAGGGCATGGGTGAGGCTATCTAGGAAATCTGTGTACCATGCCTGGAAATGAGGCAGTTATGTTCACCCACAACCCACTGGCAAGAGCTCAGTGGCTCTACCACATCTAAATACAATACTGACTTCAAATTGTAGCCCAGTGAGCATTCAAGAGGAATGGGAAAATGATACAGCAGCAGGCAGCCAGTTATATCCTATAGCCAAGAGCTAAAACATGTAGACTGCGGCTTACATATTTATAGAAACGTGAGAATATTGACTTGGAAATAAAATTATAGATTGCTGCTGTGTTTTGTCTTGTCTCTTGAACATGATATTCTGGTACTTCTAAATTGGTCTGAAAGAGAATCAAATATGTCCAATAAAACTTGTTATTATTTAGAAATTTAAAGTTATTGCTAAAATTTTTCGTCACATTATTTTCTCAGGACTTTGTGCCTAACCTTACTTCATTTTAACAGCCTTCTATGGTGGTGGTGGTGGTGGTGGTGGTGGTGGTGGTGATGATGATATATATAAAAAAAACAGACTTTAGAGGTAAGAAGATCTGACTCATAGTATCAATTTTCATTTATGTGGTATCAAATATCAAAAAAAAAATTCTCAAAACTTTCCAAACCTCAGTTTCCTGTCCTGTAAAAAGGAGGCAGATGCCTATCCCTCTGACTTGTCATGAGAAGTAATTAAGTTAAATGCAGAACATGCTGATGTCAGCAGTTCAGGGCCTGCTATACATAGTAACACTCATTCCTTTCTTATACAGTGCTTGCCTTCTCTGGGATGTACTTCAATAATTGCTACTGCAGGCAAACGACCTCTCACTCTAATTAATAAAACATGCCAGCTAGAAATAAATCATAAAATCTGAGCATGCATAAATTGTGGTTTCTGAAATGTTTGTAAAAATCATTATTCTTCAAATGCAATTAACGAATAATTTGATGAAATAAATGACATCATACAATGAGCTCATTGTTCAAGAGATTTCTGAGATTCAGTGCGAGTTTCAGAATGAAAACCCCAATTCTCACTGTAAACTGGATTTAGTGTTTGTAAGAGAAATGAAGTATTTCAACACATTGCTATGCCGTGAAAGAGGTTTGAGAATGAAGAATGATGTGGAAGTAGGTGGACATTTACATAGTCTGCACATTGGAGTGACTACATATGTGCATGCACCTGCACATAGCATGCCCATGTATGCAAATAATTGGGTGTATATTTTTGGGAATTGGTACGTGTGTATTTCTATGTCCATTTCTATGTGTGTTCATGTGAGTGTGTATGTACATAAATAGGTACATACATGTGAACAAGTGTTTGATCGTGTTTGTACATGAGTGTGACCCCGTGCATATGTCGGTATTTGCACAAGTCCACTCACGTGTGTATGTGTGTATGTGTGTTAATACATGCATTTGTTTTCATTTGGTGTGTGTATGTGTGCTGCATGCATTGCTGCTTGTGAATTTTAAAGGTACTTACATTTTTTTAAAAAAAGTAAGGTCTTGTTATTTAGCCTAGACTCTCCTCTCCCTGCCTTGGCATCCTTAATACTGGGGTGGCATGCATGCACTCCCGTGACTTTCCCTTGAAGCTACTTTTTAACAATGTCTCCCACATATCTGAAAGCTAGGGAAGTCAAGACACACATACTGTCACACAGGTAAGTTTTCCCTCCCAAAGGCTAAGAACCTGTCTATTCGCTAGAACTTTGAATAGGATCATCTGAAGACTGCCTGAGTAATTTTCAAAGAACAGTTACCACTGACTCTTGATTTTAAAGGAAACAAGGAGCCCCTCCTTTAAGTCTCCATGTGTTACCATATTGAAGTGTATCCATGTTGAGAATTTAAGATAATATTAAATGAACAGTATTATTCCAGGTTTTCATTTTATTAAAAATGCCAGGATAACATTCTTCTTTGACTTAAGAAAACACAGTCTGTCTCTTAAAGATTTAGGTCTCCTTCTTGATGTTCAGCCATGGCAGATACGCCCTGCAGATCCATGATACTCAGTGTAGCTTTTTCTGTGAACTTCTTGTGTCAATAACTCCATATTTATGCATCTCATTTATTCTGGTTCAGGATCCAAACTCCATATTTTGATGAATGAATCTAGACCAGGATATTTTTTTTGTTTGTTTGTTTTCTTTGTTTTTCAAGACAGGGTTTCTCTGTGTAGCCCTGGTTGACCTGGAACTCACTCTGTAGACCAGGCTGGCCTTGAACTCAGAAATCTGCCTGCCTCTGCCTCCCAAGTGCTGGGATTAAAGGCGTGCACCACCACTGCCCTAGACCAGGATATCAAAAGTGAAGACTAGAAAGGTAATTTTTATTAATTTAATTCATTTTTTTTTACTTATTTACTTTGCATCTTGCTCACTGACTGCCTTCCGACCACACCTTAGAAAAGCGATTTTTAGTGGCAAATGTATCTTACTCAAGACATTAAGATCAACTTACATTATATTGTTTTTTATTATTTACAAACATAAATGGCTGGCAGTTTTGGTTGGCATAAGAACTATTATTTTAATTGCATGCAGATTTTTCTTCTTGGAGGCTGTGTGCTTTATATAGAGCATTGGGTGGACCAAAGGAAACTTGTGTTCCTTTGTGGTGAGGGAAAATGTTGAACTAGTTTGATCAGTTTAGTGACTCTTTATTCATAATTTTAGATAGAGTAGCAGAAAAAAGGAATTGTGGTCTGGTGCCATGTGTACAGGGACATCTCTCCCATTTTTAGTGCCCTTTAAATTAAAAGTGATATTTAAATAAATTATAGGAAAGTTGTAAAAGACTCGCCAAGGTTTCATAGCCAAAATTCATTTTCTTGATCAAATGGTTGCTGAATAATGACCTAAGGATTTAAATAAGGCATTTTTCTAGAGAGAAGCAGTTCTTGTGGCTAGACAAAAATGTTCGCAATTCTTCCTTGAGGTCATTGGAAGTTCTTATGAAGACAAATGATTTGGCAGAAGGAGCAGTCCTCAGAAATGTTGACTTTACCAATTTCACTTTCCTTTCTTTGCAGCTAATGTAGGTCTATTTTTCACTCCTTGGTACTGGGCATCTCTAGTGTGGTTAAAGCAGAACTTGGAACATCAAACGAATGAACTTTAGTTAAATACTTACATTGCTTGTGCAGTGTGTACAGTGCATTTATAGAGGGCACAGAAAATGCTACTTTTGCTTCATAATTAAAGTTGTTGCAATGTGTGACTTAATCCATTCTATGATTCTGACTTTTCTAAAATAGAATTGGAATTCATTTCAAAAGAAAGGTCTAGAAGGAATTCATCCCAAAGTTTTGAAAATAAAAGAGAAAAATGTTTTTTATTTTATTTTATTTTGTCAAGGAAGATGACATTTCCATTATGAGAAGAACATTGAACTATGAGAGATTTTATAGGCCGATGGGTAGTCTGATGTAGACAAAATGGAGCAGCTGACAAAATTGTGTACCTCGGTGTAAGACTTATACATGGGTACAAACAACTTTTATAGTAGATTCCTCATTTTTCCCCAAATACACATTTAGCTTTCATGTGAAATTTAGAATACCTTTTTTTAAAACAATAAATGTATCTTGAATTGTGTCCCTTTATTTATTTAAAATTTGCCTGTGTTTTCTGTTATTATTCTATCATATATTTACATCCTCTTTGAGTTCTTGAGCTTGCGTGTGTGTGTGTGTGTGTGTGTGTGTGTGTGTGTGTGTGCCATTTTAAGTTCACTGTCTTGAGTTTCATCTATGTGGCCTTTTTTTCCGAGACCCTTATTATGGAGGAGACATATGTTTTGTTGGGACCTAGGCATCCTGAGTTAGGTGGTTAGTAGAGCTTTGGGTCCGGATATTTGTACTATCTTTGTAGAGTGAGTGTTTGGATGTCAGCTTGCTGTTACCTAACTTTTCAAGTTTGGGATCACCTGAATAGTGCTTGTGGTTTAGTACTGGAGCAACTCGGTAATGATGGGTATGATGGCTGTCTTGTTTGTTATCTTGACTATATCTAGAATTAATAAAGCTCACACCCGTAAGGGATTTTTTTTTTTACTTAATTCATTTGAAATGGGAAGACCCACTTTTAATCTGGATCTTTTGAGGTAATATATATATATACCTTTAGTCCAGGTCTTATGAGGTGGGAAGATAAACCTTTAATCTGGTCCACACCTGCTGGGAGTCCATATCAAGGGCATGGAAGAAGGAAGCCCGTTTGTTCTCCCTGGCAAGTCCATTTCTTCATGGGCCTTAGAATGTACTTCTTCAGGAATCTGACATATACTGAAGACCGATGGAGGCATCTAGCTTTACAGACCAGACAATTGCTTGATTCTTGGACTTTCCACTGGTAGACAACCATGATTAGACCAGCTGGACCTCAGCCTGCAAGCTATTCTAATAATTTCCCCATTCTGTCTATGTATAGATTCATTCAAGTTCTGCTCCCTTAGAGAATCCTGACTAATGCAGTGTGTTACTGGGGTTTCTGAAGTTAGAACTAAGGTAGGGCTCAGTTAGGGCTAGGCCTAGCTTTTGAGCAAAGTAGTTATCCTTCTCTAGAGTTAAGCATATTCATATTGCAGATTTTTCAAAGTCTGTGGAAAGCTCTCAGGCTTCCATGGATGAAGTGGTGGCTGTTACCTAGGTCATGTGCATGGGAGTTCACATGGTCCTCACATGCTGAGGGTGAGGTCTAGGCTTGGATGGCGATTGAAATTTTTCTAAGTAGGAGGGTTGTAAGTATGACGATTGAAGGCCATATATGTTTCAAATGTGTCCTTAGGTTTACTACTTAGAGATATATCAACCTTGTAGTTCTAGAAGTATCCGTAGTAGTCCAACATGAGATTTACAAAATTAGATTTCTGCAACCATACTGTTGTAATGTATATGATGGTCTGTGCTCAGTTAAACAGCTTTAATATCCACTAATTTTTTTCTCTGTGAAAGGCAAGTACTAAAAGAAGAAATTGGGTTTTGAAGAAAATAGAATGTGCATTTTTGATCAACATCAGGAACTGTCAAGCACCAAATCTTGCCCACCACCTTTTCTCATAACAAAGATGACCACACTCATTTCTTTATGTCCTCTCTGTGATTGTTTGCATCTTATATTGGGGTGACTGTGACAGATCCTATAAATGTCCCATTTGTCCCTTTATATATAGACTGTTACACGTATTTGAATTAGTTCAGTTGCAAATGATTTAATTACTGTAATGTGTTGCTGGATAGTAAGATAATTCAAAACTTAGTGGCTTAAAAATAATCCTCCAGGTTTCAAGATATTGTACAGTCTTGAAGAATGTTTCAAAGCATAATTCTTTTCAAAGATAATATTGACATCCCACCAAAATCAACACTAGTTTTTCTCATTCCTGGTGTGTGTGTGTGTGTGTGTGTGTGTGTGTGTGTGTGTGTTTAAGAACTGATCATGGTTGAACTGACACATTTGACAGAATCTTTTGGTTTGCCAAAGTAGACTGTAGGTTGTATTCTTTGCTAACTGGTGGGTTCTTGACATGCTATAATTTCTATTGTGTTTGAGAGACACTAAGGGCTTTTTATCAAGCCTTGAGTTGATTCAATGACAAGACTGTTCCTGATGTTTCTCTTGAACCAAATTTTTTTAAATTCTCTTTTCTCCTGGGCCCCTTGGCTCTTGTTTTCTGAGATAAATCACTTTCTTTTTTTCCTAAAGCAAAATGAAAGGGACAATTATACCCTTGGTGATTCTTAATGTTCCCAATTAACTAAGTCACTTTCTAGAGTCTGAGCTGAAAACAGAACATTGAATGAACCTTCAATAAATGGAATTTGTTAAGTCAACTTGAGCCTTTTCTTTCTTCAAGAAAAGTCTGGTACTTGAGTACTGAGCTGTGTCACACAGCACTGGTACCCTAATTTAGTGTAGAGTAAAAATAATATTTTCTGTATAGCAACTCTTCTTTGAATTAAATCAAAAGAACTGAACCAAATCAAAACAAACTAAAATCAGCACTAAGTATCTTTGTATCATCTATCTACTTAAAATCTATTTTCCTACCTATCTACTATTTATCTATCTATCAATCTATCTATCCATCCATCCATCTACTATCTATGTATACATGCATTCACTTATGTATTTCAATCACTAAATTAGAAGAAAACAAATGTAAATAGCGATATGTAGTTTAAAATCATTGTTTAGTTATTATTGTTTGTATTGTTATTATTTACTTTGACTACACTTTGAATCCTTAGAAAACAGGCTCCTTCAGTTCTGTCCTTCCTGGTTTTCAGAACTGAATAATGGGGGTTTGAATGAACTCAGGAACTTTTCTCATTGGCTTCATTTTTCTTTTTCACGTTCTTTCATAAACTGGAGGACACTCTTTTGAATTTTAGAGCATTTAATATGCTTTATTTAATAGTTCTTCTAACAAGAATCCAGCCCTTTACTGTCTTTGTTTCCAACAATGCCAGCAGCACACTGGGGACAGGGTAGACCCGGTTTCACCATGGTTTCATTGCAGGCCATCACCCGTGTCCCCTTTTCTTCATAGTTCATTCCTCTTGAGCAAATAAACTCAATCATATCTTTTTTGTAGATCTGCACACATGAAGAAAAAACTTTATGTTTTATAAAGAACACAGAAAGCATAATAGACACACCTCTTTCTTTTGTCGTTTTGGCATGCTCCTGAAAAATGATGTCACTCACCTAAAGAATTAAAGAGTTGTCAATCAGGAAACTAATGGTTCTTTCATATATAGCCCTTTAAATCATAAATTAGCATTTTTTGTTAATTTGTACAAATTTGTTTGCCAGTATTAATAAGTAAAATAATTAGAAGTAACAGCATAAAAAACACTGTGCTAGCCTAGTAGAGAAATTAAATCTGGGAGCATGCATTGTTGAAAATCTAGCCATTTATTAATGCATCTATTAATGACTGTGATAATAATTAAATGTGTTTTTTTGAGACATTTGAACATTAGCACTAAAATATTTAAACATCAATAAATCAGTTTATCTAACATCTATTTGTCTGTCTATCCACTTATGTATCTCAATCACAGGATCAGAAGACAATAAAAATAATATACATCAATCCAAACTATAATAAAAAGGGAACAATAAGAAAATATCAATTATATTCTTTTAAAAGGCAAATACTCTGAAGAATGTTTAAAATCCAATTGTATATCATTTTACAAGACACCTAGCTAAAAATCAACCAATGCAGAGAAGTTTCTTTTAAAAAGATAAGACAGTGGGTTTTTATATAAATGCAAATGGAAGGAGAGTCACTTCTGTTTCCAGTAACCAAGATTCACATAATCAGTAGTTTCACATAGACAATAAATAGATTCACATAGACAATCAGTAGATTCATGTAGAAAATTAGTAGATACACTCAGATAGCAGGCACTATCTGATATTATTAAGTGGAAATCCCCTTGTGATTTCAGCTGTTATTTGTGAAAAAAAGTATAACATTTTAATTTAAAACAAATGAAGAAAACAGCACTAATGAAGAACAATGAAGTTGTGGGGGAAATTAAAGATTGTGCTCACTTATTCAGAAATACACTTGTCTGTGCTATTTGCTTAGACACATTTGATGGAAGATGACTCCAGACTCCAGGGTGAGCAGGCACAGTTAGACCCAGCTTAGAGTACACTGAGCTCTAGGAAGTCCCATGATCAACAGGAAGCCCTAGGTGCTTTCCTAACACAATGCTCTCAGACCTATAGCCTTGCACATTCTAGGCAAGGACTCTGCATCCTTATCCTTAGTTCCCAATTGTTTCAAAGAAAGTTTGTCTTGTAAATAAAATCCTTAAAAATATTTTAAAATAATTACTAAACTTTATATTTTCATCTAGAATTCACTGTCCCACCTGTTATTTTTATCACCCTTTGACTAAATTTCTTTTGTTCATTTGCATATTTTCAGTGCTCAAAATCTGTTGTTATTAGCTTATTATTGATCATTACTTGTTATATTGTTTTAGTAGTCCATTAAGTACTAACAAAATGCATTTTTACACTATTATAGTCTAACTATATAATATTACTTCCTTATATCACTTTCTGTTTGGAACCTTATGGGAGTACATTTTACTGTTGTTTTATTTCTTTTCTGTGGTACCTTATTTAGTCACCCTTTGAGAGTTTCATGCTTATACACTGTATTCTAATCATACCTAGATCACTCCCTCTCCAATTCACCTTAGATCTCTCCCAATTCCACGTCTTTCCGTAACTCATTAAATTCAATCAGTGTTTTCTGTATGTATATAGATGTAGGGCCATCAACTAGAGCTTAGGGAATCTACCCAGGCCACTTCTCTAAAGAAACTGACTGTATGCCAGCATCTTTTGACTTAGTTACAGTTCTCTTGCAGTGAAGAGACATTGTGATCATGGAAACTAATAGGAACAAGCATTTAACATGGATTTTACTTATAGTTTCAGAGGGTTAATCCAAGAACAGCATGGCAGGGAGTATGACAGCAGGTAGGCAGGCAAAGATGACACTGGAGTAGTAGCTTAGAGCTTACATCTGATAAAGCATGACCTGTGAGGAAAGACTGGGCTTGGAATTATGACATCTCAAAGCTCTGCCCTAGTGACAACCACCTTTAACAAGGCCTCCTAATCCTTCCCAAATAGTCTACAACTAGGAACTAAACATCGCTGTGGGGACTATTCTTACACAAACTACCATAGCCTTCAAGGGCTTTAAATATCTCCTCAGCTAGGCATCAAGTCTCATAACCCTCTTCCTGATGCACAGGGGAAATTTTATTGGCTTGATCTTGTGAAAGTCCTATGAAGGCAACCATTGACATTGTGAGTTCATAAGTATGGCAGTCCTTCCTACCCAGAAGACACTGCTTCACAGAAGCTCATCTAACCTCTGATATCATGTAGGGAGGAAGTATGATACAGATGCCCCATTCATTTCATTTCTATATACATTATAATCTCACTATAGTTTGCTCCTTTTTAAAATTATCTCTTAGCTTTTATTACAAAATAGTTTTATAGATATAAGATATAAAAAGTAGTGCATGACTTTGTAGAAGTCATTTATCTTTTCAGTCAGTCCTTAAAATTAAAGATAATTATCAAAACATGAAATTAATGTAATGCTTTATTATTAACAGAATTTTATTAAATTTTCACAAATTATTTTTGTTTCAAACTCTACCTTAATTTTCCACATAATATTTGCTTTATGCATCTCGGTGATTTCCCTCTAGTCATTGGTAATCTATTTTGAATATGATGAGTTTTACAAATGCTAGTCAGTTATGCGAAAGAGAGCATCTTGTTTTTGGTTTGGCTGATGTTTTCCCAGGAGTGCAATGTGAAGTCCATCCCCATTGAGCATCCAATTCTACTCCTGAGGTCCAGGACTGGATGCTCATTCAGTATGGTATCAGGATGAATGACATCAGTATGCTGTGCTGTAAGACCCATCATTTCACTAAAATATCATATGCTAGAGTTTTCCTCCAAGATGTTACTGCTGTCATTCTTATGGTACGTGGGGTTAACTTTTTTTTTTAATCTGTAATTTCTTTAACAACAAAAACTTGGATTTTATTATCATAGCATAGTTACCTATCTGTCCAGTTAGTAGGCATGCTCCTTGTTAAAACTTTTACTTTATTTATTCTTTTTAAAATTTATTTTTACTCATGAGTATATGTGTGTGCCTGCTTGTCTGTAACTGCATCATATGCATGGATGCAACCCATGCAACAACCCATAAGAGTTCAACTCTTCTGTGTTGAACAATTGGAGCTTCAGACAGTTGTGAGCCACTGGATGAGGGTGCTGTGAACTACACCTGGGTCCTCTGCAAGAGCAGCAAGTGCTCTAAACCACGGAGCCACCTCTCCATCACCATGTGTTTAACTTTATAATCTACAGACCAAACACTGCTTTTCATAATTATTTAGGTGAGTTTTTTCTTCTTTACCCCTTCCAGTGTTGTTTGTTATCCATATACAAGGCAATTGTTACCCATTTTGTATTCTTCTTTGGGTCTTCATATCATCAGTAGTATGGTTTTGATGATTTTAAATTTTTAACCATAAAATGGTCTTGCCTATTTTGTTGTTACACAAGATTTTATTTTGTTTCAAATAATCTAACTATACATGAAAATATGTTATGATTTAATTAAGAACGTTTTCACATGTCTCACAGTTGGGGTTTTCTATGAGTTAAGAAAGAATATTTTTATGTTTTCCATGTTGGTGTTTTCTGAGTAAGGAAAACCAAAAGCTCCATGAGAAGATCAACCTTAGAAAGTTCAGGGCACTGGACCCAGGCCCACTCTTTACCACTTGGGGAGCCGTAAACCCTTGCCTGGAGGCAAATGCTTGTAGGCTAGGGGAGGATTTTTCTCCTTTATCTTCTAGCTAGAGTTCATCTGTATTGTGTATTATGTTTTAAATTTGAATACACAGTAATAGGTTTCACATTTTTTCTTTTGTCTCGTTGATGCCCTACACTACCCCTGCCCCATCTCCCTGCTCTGATTCCCTGTTTGTATCCTTTCTCTCCCTGCATTCCCCTTCCCACTTTCCCATCACCTGTGGTCTATGCCCCTCTTGCCCCTCCTTAAGGCCTTTTCACACCTCATGAGCCTTTTTATAGTTGTGTGGCCTCTACCTATACACCTCTTCCATGATAAATATACATGTGTATAAATTATGTTTCCCATCTGAGAGACAACATGAGGCGCTTGTCTTATGAGACACAGTTATTTCACTTAATACATTTTCCAACTGTATCTATTTGTCTGGAAAGTTCAGAATTTCCTTATGCTGTTTAGACCTCAGTTGTGTGTGCGCACTACATTTTTATTATCTGCCCATCTGTTGATGGACATTTAGATTGACTGCATTTTCCTGTTTTGTTGTATAGATAACCAATAAACACAGATCTCAAATGTCTCTGTGCTAGGAAACAGAGTTTTTTAGACAGATTTGTTTCTGAATAACATTTTAAAAATTATTTATTTCTTTATTGTATGAGTCACTTCTTTCCTTCCATGATGTCAAAGCTGGGAATCAAACTCACCTTGTTAGCTTTGAAAGCAAGTGCCTTTACCCACTGGGGCATCTATGTTACCAGTCCCTGAGTAACCTGCACTTTTCAAAGTATTACATAAACTAGAAAAGGAAGAAACATTACCCAACTCATTTGGTGAATGTCACAATTATTATCTTGATACTAAAACTGGATAAAAAAACTGAACATGAGTATAGGAAAACTACAGAGCAAATACTCTGGAGAACATACAAGTATAACTTCTCAACAAAATAGGTACAGACCAAGTTTAAGAACACATGAAGCAGATGACACCTTGTGACTGAGTGGGTGTTACTCTTGGCTTACACCACTGGTTAGTGATGCCCCTCCATCCTCATCTTCACCAACAATTTTTCTCTTTTGATCTGTTGCTCCCTGCTTGCCTGCTATGGGCCTAGAACCTCTTTAGTTGCTATTTTTAATTTTTTTGTATTTATTTTGCATAATTGGTATTGTTTATAATTATTTTTATTTGAACATAACAGCATTCATCATATAATTTAGCTGTTCTAATGCTCACTCTTCTAAAGTCTATATTTTAGCATAACTGTAGGATTATGCAAATGTTTCTCCAGTGATTATTGGCATTCCTCACTACCTCTCTCCTACCTATAGGTAATGACTAATTTGTATATTTTTCTCTGAGTGGCTGACTTTGACATTTACAACATTTTCAAAGCTTATATATGTTGTGACACAGATGGGCACTTCATTCCTGTCATAGGTTGGTAATATTTCATTATATTGATATACTGCAGTTTATTTACCCATTTATTGTTTAATGGATGCTTTGGCTATTTATCTTTGGGTCTGCTCTAAATAACGATGCTATACATACCTGTAGTCAGGGTTCATGTGAAGATAAGTACATATTGAATTTGAATACATGATTAGGTGTGGACTTGTTAGGTCATTTGACAAATCTGTATTTAACCTTTGAAGGAATTACCAGGCTTTTTTTTTTCTTTCAAAATAGCTGCCTCGTCACTCTTACACTTCCTTTAGCATCATGGGAAGGATGCACTGTCTTCACGTTCTTACTACCCTGTTATTATCTCTCATGCTCTGGCCATGACAGTATTATTTTTTATGTACAAAGTATAGATTCCTATAAATATTCTTTTATAATTTGCTTCTTTTTCTACTTTACAATATATCCTGGAAATAGGCCCAACTGATCTTAAGAGGACCTTCGTTTATTTTGTAGTGAAACAATATTTCACTCGTTAAAGAGATCAATGCATGTAGCCAGTATCCTAGTACAGGTACTTGGTTTATTTTCACTGTCTTGCAAATAAACTCAGGAAAATAAGTAACTGTGAAAGAATAATATCAGATTATATTCCTAACAGTGGGATGGCTAAGACAAAAGGTAAATATATTTCTGCTTTGTTAAATCTTGCTAATTCACATTCCCAAAGCCACCTGTAAGCATGAGCTGTGTTTACAAGTGCCTGCCTCTCACTACACTGGTGGAATGCCCTGCTGCCTCCTGACTTTTGCCAGTCTGATATGTTGAAGATGGCATCCTGGGGTTTTAGCTCCCCCGTTGTGCATATTTTATTGAAATTGGGTGCTTTCATGATTTCCGATCCCTTTCTAATCTTCTGAGTGAAAATTTTGTTCTTTAATCTACGTTGCCAAGTGTCAGGTGGTTACGTTTGTTTTGTTTTTGTTTGTTTGCTTTTTTTTTTCAAGACAGGGTTTCTCTTTATAGCCCTGGCTGTCCTGGAACTCACTCTATAGGCCAGGTTGGCCTCGAAGAACTCAGAAATCCACCTGCCTCTGCCTCCCAAGTGCTGGGATTAAAGGCGTGCGCCACCACCGCCCGGCAGGTGGTTACTTCACTAACTTGTTCTTTCCACCTTCCTCCTTCCAGTCCTGTATCCTTTCTCTTTCCTTTTGAGGAACTGCCTCCAACATTTTTCTCAGCTTTCTAAGAATATGTTTACTTTTCCCCCTCGACAGGTATTTTTGTTAGATACAGAAAGCTAGCTTGCTGATTATCTTACCTATCCCTGGCTCACACTATTTCTGACAAGAAACCTTCAGACATTGTTTGCAGGCCTATTTCCAGCCGTGAGTGGTCAATTCCGTATTCTCTTCACTGCCTCTGGAGAACTGTGTTCCGGAGCGTGCAGAAACTATGACATTGAACATTTTGTCCACGTGACAAGTGGGGATGGAGGGTCTTCCTCCCTTCCCTAGAGCGGGCTCAAAGGATACCCCCCCCCCACACACACACACGCGCGCGCGCGCGCGCGCGCGCGCGCACACACACACACACACACACACACACACACACACACAAATGGGGTTTACTCTAACAGCAAGTTAGAAGCAGCTACCCTTTGCTGGCAGGATTGAGAAAGGTCAGACAAACAAGGATAAACTGTATTTTAAAGGCCGAAAGGGGAAAGACATCAGAAACCATTGAACATATTGTAGGACAACTGAAAGGCTCCAAACAGCAAAACAGACAAACCAATCCAGTAGCTCCTGGGCAGAAGGAAGGAAGCTAAAGCCGACACAAGGTAAGCAATTTGGTCTGTTTAAAAAGACAATACCAGGCAATTCCAGCCTGGAAGTCACACAGGCTTCAAACCAAGGAGATTTTGTATGCGTGCTTCCTTTGTCACCACTGGCAAAGGCCATTTTGTTACACTTTCTTCCTGACAGTGCAATATCCAAGTTCTGACTTGAAAGGAGGCTTGAGGCTATTTCAGGAACACTAAAATAAGGAATAACCACAAGTCAGAGCCTGGGGAGCCCTTGGGTGAGACAGGGCTCCATGAGGGGGTTGTCAGCCACCAGAGGGTTAGACACAAGTGTGACAAGACATTCGGGAGGCAGACCACTCAAGTGGGGAGTGATTTACTGGTGAGGGGCCCTACCCTCTTTAAAGAGATATAAAAACTGCGTAGACAGTCACAAACTAGAGGGTCATGGGTAGCGTACATTTTTAGAATAGCTTTCTCTCATTCAGTCTTCCCAGTGCAGGACCCAGAGCGCTCCAGTGGAGGGCTGGTGCAGCCTCCATCCTTCTACAGAGGGGTTAATACTGAACGGCATTAGAAAAGACTAAGTTAGGTCGTTTAATGGCAGACCTTGAATCCCCAGCCTTCGGGAAACTCTAGTACACTCAGGAAACATCCCTTAACTTAGACATCAGTCTCAGCATGGTTTCTAAATGGGAGTCTCTGGACAAAGTGGGAGTACGCCCTGCCTCAGAAGCGGCCTCCACAGGTGGCTTTTTGTCAGACGGGTTCCTCAACTCTGCTCCTCCCCTGCCTCCTGTGATTTCTCTTTTTCAGCACTTTATTATTTTTTTGTACATTGTTTATATGTAAAAGGAAGATTATAAGCTTTCATCTGTTTTTACTATGGTCATTATGTTTGCTTGTGCATTTTTAATGTTTAAAAATCGCTTGTTTTTTTTTTTTTTTTTTTTTTTTTTTGGTTTTTCGAGACAGGTTTTCTCTGTGTAGCCTTGGCTGTCCTGGAACTCACTCTGTAGACCAGGCTGGCCTCGAACTCAGAAATCCACCTGCCTCTGCCTCCCAAGTGCTGGGATTAAAGGCGTGCGCCACCACCGCCCGGCTTGTTTTCTTACCCTTTCCTATGACGCTTCTGTCTTCTGCTTTGTAATAATTTTACTTAACCTAGACGTCTCTTTCCCTTCCCTGATTCCTGCCCCCTCCCTTGTCTATATTCATTTATTATCTTTATTGTTCTCTAAGTAATATGGAACTTCATAGCTTGCTCTGCATGATTTCTGTCATCTTGTTATTGATGGTAATTGGAGATAGACTGGTTGGATTTAATCAAAGTGCATTTCTGAATCTGGTTTCAGTCGGTGTTGTTGCTGTTCTAGTAGCTTATTTCCTCCTTTCCCATAAGCCTTGGAGCACTGGCTGAGGGTTCACTTAGAGCTGATCACTATGAAGGCACAAATTTCTCAAGCAAAGTTTGGGATTTGCCAAAAGTCACATAAAATAGCAACTGAGCATAAGGATCTTTCTGATAGAAATGTTATCGCATGCCTTTTCTTCTTCTATCTTGAGACAGTGTTTTTCAATGTAGCCCTGGCTGCCCTGGAACTCACTCTGTAGACCAGGCTAGCCTTGAACTCAGAAATCTGCTTGACTCTGTCTCCCAAGTGCTGGGATTAAAGGCATGTGCCACCACTGCCTGGCTTCTTCTTCTACCTCATAATTAAAAATTTTTAACAATTAGAAAGTCTATATAGCTCAGTTAATATATCATTTTAAATATCTGATACTTGATAATAAAAATCAACATGTCATAAAAGGACCTCTAAACACAAGACAGGACACTGAATTTAAATACAACAGAATAAGACATTTATGACAATTAAGATGTCACCATTTGTAATGGATTCAGGGTTGAACTCAGGTTGTCAGACTTGGTGAAAAGTGTTTACACTCTGGGTTATCTCTCCAAGCCCATTCCCCAGTTTCTTATTTTTAATACGGTAAACATGATAAATTTAGAAACAGAAGATCTTTGGTGTCCAAAATGCTCTTCCTCATTATCCTTTCTGTCTTTTTTTGTTTCTTTGTTCCTTCCTTCCTTCCTTCCTTCCTTCCTTCCTTCCTTCCTTCCTACTCAAAATCATCTGACTCTTCTTGCCTTTGGCTCTGGAGTGCTACGATCATAGGTACCTACCAATGTGCCCAGCTGCCTCCACTTTCTTTTCTCTTTATGTCCTGGACTTCTTTTAGAATTCAAGAAAGGCTTTATAGACAGTTTTCAATGACCTATCAATCATGCAAAGCAGCAATTCAAACATTGTATACAATAAGAGCAAAGAAGCATTGCTCTGACGCCATAAGATCACTAAAAACTCCATTTATCCATGCCAGGTTGGGTGTCTCAGTGAGGGTTTTACTGCTGCGAACAGACACCATGACAAGGCAAGTCTTACAAAGGATAGCATTTAATTGGGCTGGCTTACAGGTTCAGAGATTCAGTCCATTATCATCAAGGCAGGAACATGGCAGCACCCAGGCAGGCATGGTGCAGGAGGAGCTGAGACTTCTACATCTTCATCTGAAGGCTGCTAGCAGAATACTGGCTCCCAGGCAGCTAGGACAAGGGTATTAAAGCCCACACCCACAAGTCCACAGCTACTCCAACAAGGCCGCACCTCCCAACAGTGCCACTTCCTGGGCCAAGCAGACACAAACTGTCACACTGGGGGTCCAGGATGAAACCCCTATAATATTATTGTCATTGTTTCTGCTCTACTTTTCTAAGTGTGTGAAAAAGGATCATAGATCATAGTAAAGGAGTTGCTTGTTTAGAGTCTACCACTGACTGCCAGAAAGTGGTGTGTGTGTGTGTGTGTGTGTGTGTGTGTTGTGTGTATGTGTGTGAAAGTGTTTTTCATGGCTGAGTATTTATGTAATTGCCTGCATCATTTAAAGTAATTTTATTCAGGCAATTTTAAAAATTCCTTTTGTGTTGTTAAATTGGCTCATTATCAGATATAGTTCAAAACAAGCTAAAAGCTCAAATAGATAATCCAGGTTCTGTTTAAGAAATTATTTCATATTTTTTTAAAATTTCAATGAAGAATTAGGAAACATTGTTTATTGGAACTCTGGCATGTCTAAAAATTATAAAATAATTCCCAACAAATGACTCATAGTGGCATATTATGATGGGCTGAAATATTTCCAGATGACTCTAAAGTTTTTTAAGTGTATCTTTATGTGTTTTTTTTCCTCATAAGTTAGTTAGATTGTCGTATTTCATATTTGATTAACTGAGGCTGGAATTTGGCCTTTCTCAAAAAATAAAGCCAAAATAGATTTTAGTCTTTGCATTTCAAAAATGTGTTGCGTTTTCAAATCAAAGGAATACTTAATATTGACTTGAAACATTTGTCCATTTGTTTCAATGCAGACTTTCTTGGTGTCTCCCCTTATTATCTCCCCAGGTCTGTTTGGCACAGGTACCAAGACAACCTTAAGTTGTATGAATTTATTGCTTAAGAAAAACATGACTGTTCAAAACTAGGAAAAGGTACACTGCATTAAGAAGTTATGCAATAGATAATTTAGTTTCAAATATAATTAAGTCTTGTTAATGTTCACATGTGATAATAAGTGTAGGTAATGTCAAATTTGTTGCCATGGCTTTTCATTTCTTAAACTCTAAACTACTAAGTACAGGAAATTGGACGTGGGTAACGTATCTAAGTCCATAAATGGCAAAGGTTTAAATTACTTTTCTTCTCTTCTTCACAGAGACACTGGTTAGTACTTGATTCCATTTCATCGCTAATAAAGCATTGTTGGAAACAATTTGCTGAGGAACATGGTCTCCTGGAACTACAGCACTGAAAGTTTGATTGTCTGTGTTTACAATAAAATTTTGGTGTGAAGGACTTTATGGACATTTCTCAGTATTTACTGGAGATTTAGGTGGGGTTGACTTCTTTATTAATTCCTTCATAGTTTCAAAACTTGCTCACATCAAACTGAAATTTAGAGAGTAAGGATGGGAAGCAACCTGCTTCAGAGCAGATAATGATCTCAACATTTATCTGATTCCTTAACTACACACCTGAAAACAGTGAAGCTTATAAATTCTGTCCACCTGCTCTGGATAGAAGATGTCCATCCAGCAGTTTTCTTGGCCTTGTGAATGATGAAGGAGAAAGACATTAAGAGAAGACGAAAGAGAAAATTAGAATTAATATTCGTCATGAAAGATTTTAGAAAAAATAGTCTTTCTTTTTTTTAAAATTTTATTTTCTAAGTTTTTTTATATTTACATTCAAAATCATTTCCCCTTTCCCATTTCCTCCCTCCCCGAAAGTCCCATAAGCCCCCTTCCCACCCTCTTTTCCACATTCAACCCTCTCTCGCTTCTCTGTCATGGCATTCCCCTACATCCAGTCTTTCCAGGACCAGGGGTCTCTCCTTCCATCTTCTTGGAAATCTATTGATATGCAAATTGTGTCTAGGGTATTCTGAGATTCTGGGTTAATATCCCCTTATCAGTGACTGCATACCATGTGTGTTCTTTTGTGATTGGGTTACCTCACTAAGGATGATATTTTCAAGTTCTGACCATTTGCGTAGGAATTTCGTGAATTCATTGTTTTTAATTGCAGAGTAGTATTCCATTGTGTAAATATACCACATCTTCTGAATCCATTCCTCCGTTGAGGGACATCTGGGTTCTTTCCAGCTTCTGGCTATTATAAATAAGGCTGCTATGAACATAGTGGAGCATGTGTCCTTATTGCATGCAGGGGAAGCCTCTGGATATATGCCCAGGAGTGATATAACAGGATCCTCCGGGAGTGTCATGCCCAGTTTTCTGAGGAACCGCAAGACTGCTTTCCAGAGTGGTTGTACCAGCTTGCAATCCCACCAGCAGTGGAGGAGTGTTCCTCTTTCTCCGCATTCTCGCCAACCACTGCTGTCTCCTGTGGTTTTGATCTTAGCCATTCTGACTGGTGTGAAATGGAATCTGCCATGCTTATGGATTGGCAGGATTAATATAGTAAAAATGACCATCTTCCCAAAAGCAATATACAGATTCAATGCAATCCCCATCAAAATCCCAACTCAATTCTTCATAGAGTTAGAAAGAGCAATTCAAAAATTCATCTGGAATAACAGAAAACCCAGGATAGCTAAAACTATTCTCAAGAGTAAAAGAACCTCTGGGGGAATCAGTATCCCAGACCTCAAGCTGTACTACAGAGCAATAGTGTTAAAAACCTCATGGTATTGGTACAGTGACAGGCATGTAGATCAATGGAACAGAATTGAAGACCCAGAAATGAATCCATACTCCTATGGTCACTTGATCTTTGACAAAGTATCTAAAACCATCCAGTGGAAAAAAGATAGCCTTTTCAACAAATGGTGCTGGCTCAACTGGAGGTCAACATGCAGAAGAATGCAAATTGGCCCATCCTTATCTCCTTGCACTAAGCTCAATTCCAAGTGGATCAAGGACCTCCACATAAAACCAGACACACTGAAACTAATAGAAAGGAAACTAGGGAAGAACCTTGAACATATGGGCACAGGGGAGAATTTCCTGAATAGAACTCCAATAGCTTATGCTCTAAGATCAAGAATTGACAAATGGGACCTCATTAAATTACAAAGTTTTTGCAAGGCAAAAGACACTGTCAAAAAGACAAAGGGGCAACCAACTAACTGGAAAATGATCTTTACCAACCCTACATCCGACAGAGGGCTAATATCCAATATATACAAAGAACTCAAGAAGTTAAACTCCAGAATGGCAAGTAACCCTATTAAAAAATGGGGTACAGAGCTAAACAAAGAGTTCTCACCTGAAGAATATCTAATGGCTGAGAAGCACCTAAAGAGATGTTCATCATCCTTAGTCATTAGGGAAATGCAAATCAAAACAACCCTGAGATTCCCTCTCACACCAGTCAAAAATAATCTTTCTTAAACTTAAATTCAGCTGGTGTAAAACCCAGAGGGACTCACCTCTGACTCCTTCAAAAGATTCCTTCATCCTCAGAGGAGGATGGTGCTTCAACCTCTCGATTATATTATATCCTGTCCGTTCTTCCAATAAAATGCTTCATTAGTGACTTTTAGACAATATGCAATGCGGTTATGATGAAAGACCCAGTCCTTGGCTGCAAGGAACTTACATGTAACTAGCAACAAAAGACTGAGCTTGCAGTTTAAGATGGAAGTGCTCTAGTCCAGGCAGTGATGAAGGATATAAGACTTAGTTTGTGTTTTTAGGAAGGGCTGGCACTGTCTAAGTGATGGCAGCAAAGTAGAGGTCATTGTAGGCAGAGATTGATCGAATCAAGTTGTGAAAGTGCATATTACAGGAGAGGAATATGCTCTATCAGGAGAGGGTAATGCACATTTTCACTGACTTCTGATTCTGACACCGTTACCATGGTATTTCCAAGTTACTCCACTGTTGCTGTCTGTCACTCATAGACCTGTAGCTTACAATTCTTATAAGCTTCTTTCTTCTTGTCATTCATTTCCATTTCGAAATTATTTCCTTTCTTAATTCTGTTCCCACCTTTTAATTTTGTTTATAGCCCAATAGAGATCACTCCAGGATGTTGATAGAATTGTTTTTATGGAAGCCCTTGAGTCCTTTCTTTACATCTGGTGAAGACAGATGAGATCTGGCAGTAGTGGGGAGGGGTTCATGGTGATTTTGGTGGTGGCATTTCTTCTGAATGAAATTCTCACCTTTTAGCATATGCTCATTTTCTCAAAGGGGATATTTATTGTTAAGGTTTATACTATTAACAGCATGCTAGAAGGTTTTCTATTTTGTGGAACAGTTTGAAGAGTATTGGTGTTAGGTCTTCTTTGAAGGTCTGATAGAATTCTGCACTAAAACCATCTGGACCTGTGCTTTTTTTCGTTGGAAGACTTCCAATGACAACTTCTATTTCTTCAGGGCTTATAGGACGGTTTAGATGGTCTATTTGATCCTGATTTAATTTTGGTACTTGGTATCTGTCAAGGAAATTGTCCATTTCCTCAAGATTTTCTAGTTGTGTTGAATACAGGTTTTTGTAGTAGGATCTGATGATTTTTTTGAATTTCCTCAGTTTCTGTTGTTATCTCTCCCTTTTCGTTTCTGATTTTATTAATTTGGATACTATCTCTGTGCCCTCTGGTTAGTCTGGCTAAGGGCTTATCTATCTTGTTGATTTTCTCAAAGAACCAACTCCTCGTTTTGTTGATTCTTTGTATGGTTTTATTTGTTTCTACTTGATTGATTTCAGCCCTGAGTTTGATGATTTCCTGCCTTCTACTCCTCTTTGGTGTATTTGCTTCTTTTTGTTCCAGGGCTTTCAGGTGTGCCATTAAGCTGTTAGTGTATGCTGTCTCCTGTTTCTTTTTGGCGGCACTCAAGGCTATGAATTTTCCTCTTAGCACTGCTTTCATTGTGTCCCATAAATTAGGGTATGTTGTGCCTTCATTTTCATTAACTTTCAAAAAGTCTTTGATTTTTTTCTTTATTTCCACCTTGACCAAGTTATCATTGAGTAGAGCATTGTTCAGCCTCCATGTGTACGTGGGTGGGTTTTCTTTTGTTTTTGTTGCCATTGAAGACCACCCTTATTCCATAGTGATCTGATAGGAGGCATGGGATTATTTCTATCTTCTTGTATCTGTTGAGGTCTGATTTTTGACCAATTATATGGTCAATTTTGGAGAAGGTACCATGAGGAGCTGAGAAGAAGGTGTATTCTTTAGATCTAGGATGAAATGTTCTTTATATATCAGTTAGTTCCATTTGGTCCAAGGCTTCAATTAGATTCACTGTGTCCCTGTTTAGTTTCTGCTTTCCTGAACGATCCATTTCAGAGAGCGGGGTGTTGAAGTCACCCACTATTATTGTGTGCGGTGCGATGTGTGCTTTGAGTTTTAGTAAAGTTTCTTTTACGAATGAGGGTGCCCTTGCATTTGGAGCATAGATATTCAGGATTGAGAGTTCTTGATGGTGGATTTTTCCCTTGATCAGTATGTAGTGTCCTTCTGTGTCTTTTTTGATGACTTTGGGTTGAAAATCAATTTTATCCGATATTAGGATGGCTACTCCACCTCGTTTCTTGGGGCCATTTGCTTGTAAAATTGTTTTCCAGCCTTTTACTCTGAGGTAGTGTTTGTCTTTGACACTGAGGTGCGTTTCCTGCATGCAGCAAAATGCTGGGTCCTGTTTACGTATCCAGTCTGCTAGTCTAGGTCTTTTAATTGGGGAATTGAGACCATTGATATTAAGAGAGATTAAGGCATAGTGATTATTGCCATCTGCCATTCTTGATGCTATCTTTATGTTTGAGTGGTTATGTACTTTTGGGTTTGATTCAAGAAGGTTATTATCTCATTTTTTCCAGGGTGTTGTTTCTCTCCCTGTATTGGAGGTTTCCACCTATTATCCGTTGCAGGGCTGGATTTGTGGAAAGATATTGTGAAAATTTGGTTTTATCATGGAATATCTTGGTCTCTCCATCTATGGTGATTGAGAGTTTTGCTGGGTATAGTAGTCTAGGCTGGCATTTGTGCTGTCTTAGTGTCTGCATGAGATCTGCCCAGGATCTTCTGGCTTTCATAGTCTCTGGTGAGAAGTCTGATGTGATTTGGATAGGTCTTCCTTTGTATGTTACTTGGCCCTTTTCTCTTACTGCTTTTAGTATTCTTTCTTTGTTTAGAACATTCGGTGTTTTGATTATTATGTGACGGGAGGTATTTCTGTTCTGGTCCAGTCTGTTTGGAGTTCTGTAGGCTTCTTGTACGTTCATCGGCATCTCTCTCTTTAGGTTAGGGAAGTTTTCCTCCATAATTTTGTTGAAGATGTTTACTGGCCCTTTAAGTTGCAAATCTTCACTCTCATCTATACCTATAATCCTTAGGTTTGGTCTTCTCATTGTGTCCTGGATTTCCTGGATGTTTTGGGTTACACGTTTTTTGCATTTTGCATTTTTTTGACTGTTGAGTCAATGCTTTCTATGGAATCTTCAGCACCTGAGATTCTTTCTTCCATCTCTTGTATTCTATTGTTGATGTTTGCATCTATGACTCCTGATTTCTTCCCAAGGTTTTCTATCTCCAAAGTTGTCTCCCTTTGTGATTTCTTAGTTGTTTCTACTTCTTTTTTTAGTTCCTGGATGGATTTGCTGTGATCCTTCACTTGTTTGTTTGTATTTTCCTGTATTTCTTTAAGGTATTTTTGCATTGCCTCTTTCAGGATTTCTTCCTGATGACCCACGTTCTCCTGCATTTCTCTGAGTGATTTTTGTGTTTCCTCCTCATGGGAATCCATCTGTTGATCCATTGTCTCCTGCATTTCTTTAAGCAGTTCTCGTGTCTCCTTTGTAAGGGCATCTATCCGTTGATTCATTTCTTTAAGCAATTTTTGTGTTGCCTCCTTAGGGGCATCCGTCTGTTGACCCATATTCTTCTGCATTTCTTTATGCCAATTTTGTGATTCCTTTGTGAGTGCATCTACCCGTTGATTCATCTCGTTAAGCGATTTTTGTGTTGTCTCCTTGTGCGCCTCCATCTTTTGATCCATGTTCTCCCGCATTTCTCTAAGCGATTTTTGTGTTTCCTTTGTAAGGGCTTCTAACCGTTGATTCATGGTCTCCTGTAACTCTTTATGAGATTTATTTGTGTCCTTCTTGTGATCCTCTAATAGCATCATGAGAAGTGATTTTAAATCCAGATCTTGTCTTTCGGGTGTGGTGGGGTATCCAGGATTTGCTGCTGTTGGAGAGTTTGGTTCGGATGGTCCCACATTACTTTGATTTCTGTTAGTAACATTCCTACGTTTGCCTTTTGCCATCTGGATACCTCTGATGTTAGTTGGTCCTGCTGCCACTGGCTGTTGGTTGGACCTCCTGTGAGCCTGCAAAGCTATTTCTGCCCCCCCTGGATTACCAGGATTCCCCTGGCACCGATTTCTGGGGCCTGCCTGTTCCTGAGTGACTTTGGAGCCCTAATGTGCCTTGCCCCAAGTGATCTTATATTGGGGAGGCCTTGCACATCCAAAGGCTCAGCCTAGTGGATTCCTGGAGCAGAGGTCGCCAAAGGGAGGCTGGTAGGCTCCTGCCCTGTGCAGGGGTGTGTGATCTCTCCTAGAGGTGGGGGGGTGAGGGGGCGTCCCTCTGCCAGGCAGAAGTCCCACAGCAGAGCTAGCTCGCTGGTTACTGCAGATCTGCCCAGCTCTTGGGAGCCATGTGCACACAATCCACCCAAGACCCAAGTGATATTATGCCTGTCTGTCTCAGATCTTGGCTGTCCCAACTTCCCAGTCACTGGAGCAAAGATGGCGGAGTGCACTCTGCACACTCTCCGTGGCGCCGCTCACCCTGCAGACGCGATGGCCTGCCGATCTGGCACCCAGACGACCACAGTGCTGACCCGTTCTCGGGCACAGACGGAAGCCCCAACAGGCCGTGTCCCAAGTGATGTTATATTGGGGAGAGAGAGCTTGGGGTACTTGTCTGTTCAGCGCAGTCTGCGGGAACAGAGGTCGTGGAAGGAAAGCTGGTAGGCTCCTGCCCAGTGCGGGGTCCCTCTGCCAGGCAGAAGTCCCACAGCAGAGCTGGCGCGCTGGTCACTGCAGAACAGCCCAGCACTTGGGAGCCGCATACACACAAGCCGCCCGAGACCCACGCGATATTAAGCCTGTCTGTCTCAGAGCCTGGCTGTCCCAACTTCCCAGTCACTGGAGCAAAGATGGCGGAGGGCCGCTTTCCAACTTTAATTTCAATTTGTGTATGATTGTATAGTGTTATCGGGTGTACCAAACTAATGAGAGACCAGTTTCAAAGTCACCCAGGGAATGGGATTGGTTCACTAGTGAATATTTGCAGACAGGGAAGACCTTTGCTGATGTACGCAAAACCAAGCAAGACTGCTTGCTCCCTTACAACATACATCTAATAACTCTGCATTTCTCTCTAAGCATAGAAGCTCCCACAGACACTCCATTTCACTTTATAATTCTTAGGCATCTCTGGAGCCTTGCTCACATGGACGTATATTATTTATGCAGAGAGAGTAAGTTGAGGGATGCTTTTGTCATGGGTTGAGCATCTTCTTTATTTAGATGTGACTAATGATAATGTAGTCAAATGATTGAGAGGATGGCCAGATTAGCTGTCAATGAGGAATTAACTTCATCATTTAGAAAAACACAAATCAGAATTCATCTCATTTACTCATTTAATTGAAAGATAAGAATTACTTATGTTTACCATGAACTATTTTATGTTTTGAAATATGTGTGTGTGTGTGTATACATACACATATATGTGTGTGGTTATAGAATAAGTAAACCGAGCTAAATAATATTTGTATTACATTGTATATCTTGTAAAACAAAATAGAAAGCTTAGAAGAAAGAAAACCTTGAAACAGGAAGAATGTATGTAGAAGATAAAAATATAATCTTACTCAACTTACAAGAGGAAGTAAAAGTGTAATACTCATAATTAAATATCATTTATAACCAGAGCTTCTTTTTCCGTTTAAGAATTGACTAATGTTCTTGTTTGTAATTGTTTGTAATGTAATTGTTTTAAGTGAGTTTTCAAGGTTAGTTTTCCAGTGAGGAGTGCTGTTGTAGCATTTTCACAGGTACGTGTCAGTAGACTTGATGTTCATCTGTCTCCCTCCCAAAGGCCTCCCCTCATCCTGCCCACCTTCTCCTGCTTCATCATCTTCCTGCAGTTGCTCTAGCCTTCTGCTTTCTTATCATGTTTTAATATTAAAAATTATTCCACTCACTTTCTTTCTGGAATTTGTCTTAAAAAGACTGGTTCTTTCTTGGTAGTTCAACTTGATCTAGAATGTCCAATCCTCCTGCATCATACACTAAAGTGCTGGGATTACAGGTGTTTACTACCATACCTGATTTTTATAATTTTTATTTTAGACTCCAGGGTGTACTTTAATTCAAATACAAGTCAGAAGCTATAATAATATAATTTTCTTATTGAGCACCATCAGTTTTCTCTCTCTCTCTCTCTCTCTCTCTCTCTCTCTCTCAAGAAAGTGTCTCATTAAGTATCTGAGGCTATCCTAGAACTCACTGTGTAAACCATGGTGGCATTAAACTCAGAGATCTGCCTGCCTCTGCCTCCAAAGTGGTGGAATTAAAGAGAAGAGCTACCATGCATGGCGTTTCAATTTGGATTTTAAAAAGCCAACCAATTATGTAACCTTTAAAAGAAATTCTTTATTTGAAAATATCAGAGGGGGTTGAATGGGGAAAAGAGGGATGGAAGGGGGCTTATGGGACTTTCGGGGAGGAAGGAAACGGGAAAGGGGAAATGATTTGGAATGTAAATAAAAAAACTTAGAAAATAAAAAAAAAGAAAGAAAATATCAGTCATCATTTTGTTATTATAAAAAAAAGACCTAAACATTACTATAAAGAATATACAGAACATAGGGATGGAATAGAGAGCTGTCTGTAGAAATATAATATATCTAGAAATAGAAATATCTGGTATTTCCATTTATTTCCTTTCTCTGCTTTATCAGTTTTATGGATTTCAAATCAAGCTATAAATATTATTTTGCTCTCCATTTTGTCTTTACAGTAAGAAGCAATCTTTAGACACCCTTTAGTGGAGTGAATGCTTGATATTTGTGGACTCTCGGGTGTGTGGAAGAAAAACAAGAACCCAGATCTGAATCTGTGGAATGCACACCAGGGGGAAAGCTACAGGAAGAACCCTAGGGAAGTCAGCTGCAGGAAGATTTTCTAACAGCAGTGATGGAAGAGAGGGGCTGGGTCATGGATCTCCTGGGTCACAGCCAGCGGGGAAGGAGCCAGAAAGCTGGGAAAGCAATTGAATAAAAAATAATGAAAGTAACACAGCCCAGTGCTTTTGGTCATCGGGCTCCTGGCAATGTCATTAGCAAAGGGTTTCCTATGCAGATCAAGGGAGAGGAGATGCATGAAAGACCTGTCAGGTAATGGAAAGAGCCTGTGCTCTAATTCTGTGCATATGTACAAGCAAAATTTCCACTGTGTTTTTGGAATATCAAGTTTAACCAGAAAACAGGGAGCGTAGGTGCATTATTTTGGCACATGTTTATAATTTTATTTAATGTATTTGGTCACGTCATGAATTTAGCTTCCTTCTCCCCAGGACACTGTAGCAGAGACAGGATTTTTATGACTGATATATGACTATCAAGAAGTGGTATGTTGGTAAGCAACTGACCACATACCCCAAGTCCCTGTCTAAGATTATACCTGACATAATAATTATTACTGTAAACTCACGAAGACTGCAGTTATCGAATGTATCTTATGGAATGAAACCAGGCTCATATAATTCCCTGATTCTAATTAGACTGTGGAAGATTCTTAGAATCAGCCTTTGGATTAATTTCTTTGCTTGAATTTTTTTCCCCCTTGGGGTCAGAAAGAATGGACAGCTGTGTACACTGACTGTGGGGAAAGTCACTATATATTCTAAATAGAAATTTTAGAAGGTGTTTCTGGAAATTTCTGGAGTTGACTTTTTCAACCTTATTTTTTTGAATGACAACTTAAAACAAGCTTCAAGGAAGTGATAAAAAAAGGTCTTGGGAAAACAAGAAACAAAACAAAACAAAACAAAAACAACAAAAACCATTGTCCAGTGTGAATATGATTGAAATATCTTAAAGACACTTGGGGATATTTGGAAGATCAAGTGTACTGCGTGTGGAGCTATCCTAGGGCTTGTGGACCTGGGTTCTATAGAAAGCAGGCTAAGAAAGCCATGGAGAGCAAATCAGTAAGCAGCACCCCTCCATGGCGTATGCATCAGCTCTTGCCTCTAACTTCCTGCCCTGTTTGAGTCCCTGGTCAGATTTTGTCTTCTCACAGGTCAGTTTATGACAGACTTTACTTTTCTCCTAAAAAGCCTTAATAAAGTTTATTTTTCTTGAAGTTTTGATATATTTTATTTATTATTTATTTACTTATGTATTTATTATTTAGTGTGTGTGTGTGTGTTTAAAACATATACATGCAAGTTTCACAAGGCATATGTCTGGAGGTCAGAGGACAACTTACTGGATTAAATTCTCTTCTTCCATGTTAGTCACCAGGAAGACTGAAATCAAATAATCAGGTGTGCTGATAGGTGGTTTTTTTTTTTCCTTTCAAAGAATACATTTTATTCTTGACAAGGGTTATCGTCACATTTAGCTCAGGTTAACCTTGAACATATTGGCCTCTGGTCTCTGGGTTCCAAGTGCAGGATCTGTTGTTTTGAAATAATTGTATTAGGTGTTGCTTAGATATTTTTTCTTCTCCATAAACTCCCATTTGCCACCGTCCCTATAACCCAGTTTGATGATTTTTAGGTTTCCTGACTTTATCCTCACGTATGACTGCTATCATGTCTTAATGTGTGTTTGCACACAGCTTGTTGTGAGCACTGCATTGACTCCATGAAGACTTTCCATCCACATTCTTCCAACACTTGTAAAAAGGATTTTGTTAAATGATTTAATTTGTAGATAACAAGATTCTAATTTATTTTTGTTTATTTGTTTTCCAGCATTGAAAATGAAAGCAAGAGATTTACAGAAGATAGGTACCCTACTATTGAGCTACGTTCTCTGCCCTAAAAAAGGTTCTTACTAAAAAAAAAAAAAAAAAAAAATTGAATCTGAAAGTGTGTGTGTGTGTGTGTGTGTTTAAAACATTAGAGTCTCAAGTATGAGAATAAAACCACAATATTTTTAATCAAACATATATACAATTTAGCATTTATATAAAAACACAATAGTTCCTACTGTCCAACAGTGTGAATATATTTTCAGCAATTAAGAACTACCAGCTGAAAGTCATCATTTGGTACTGTATTCTTAGAATTATGGTTTTGGAGAAAACATAAAAATGAAGTAAATATTGTAGATGTCATTTGATCCTGTATACAAGAATAAACAGAAATTTCACTCTCCCTTGGGGTCTATTAATTAAATAAGAACTGTTCATCGAGAGCTCCTGAAATAAGGTGGAACTTAATTGTTATGCTGGGTAGATTTATGTCAACTTAATAGAAGGTAGAGTCATTTTAGAAGAGGGAACCTCAGCTGAGAAAATGTCTTCACCAGATTGGCCTGTGGGCAAGCCTGTGGTGTTATTTCTTGCTTGATGATTCTTGTGGTAGGACCAAGTGTACTGCGTGTGGAGCTATCCTAGGGCTTGTGGACCTGGGTTCTATAGAAAGCAGGCTAAGAAAGCCATGGAGAGCAAATCAGTAAGCAGCACCCCTCCATGGTGTATGCATCAACTTCCTCTAACTTCCTGCCCTGTTTGAGTCCCTGGTCAGACTTCCTTCAATGATGGACTGTTTGTTACCTGAAAGCATAAGTGAAATAAACCCTTCCCCTCCCCCTCAAGTTACTCTTAGTTAAACACAGCAATAAAAATCATAGTTAAAACAATTGTTAACTAAGATTTTTGAGACACTTGCAGACATCCACTTCCAAAGAAGATTATGTAAACAATGATAGACAAGATCAGCTTTATTTTGTTTAGTTTCTTTATTTTTCTGTAGTTATTAGATCCCAAATAAGTATAAAAGCAGGGTTTATGAATTTTATTTGGCTAAGTGTTATAGAATTTAAATGAACAGATTGTTCTTCATTCTGTTGTATGGTTTCAAACTAATAAACATTTTACTGAAGCATAGATGAGCTATTTGTTTTAATCTCGCATTTATGATAATAAAACAAATTAAAATGGATAGGTGTCTAGGTGTCCACTCTAATTCTGCTCATCTAATCAATGCATAAAGAAGCTTTGCATATTATACATATTAAGTACAATTTCTTTTTAGTCAAAGTATTTGTGGGAAATCCTACTGAATAAAGCTGGACCCTGGGACTTCTTTTAGAGCTTTTGGAGAAATCTGATTACATCATATGTATATGTACCATTTATCTGTATCATATATCATAGGAATCTTTCTTAAATTCTCAAAATAGATTTAAAAATGTATAGTTGAACACAAATTTGTAAAATCATCCCTGCTGTGACCCTTACTAATAGGATTCTAATTCATCATTTGGGGTTAATTAAGGAGATACTGGTGTCGCTAGGGTAGATTATGAAGTGAGATTGTTATGGATTTTTGTTATGGTTTCTTTTTACTTTGTTCTTGCTTTTCTCTTCAGCACTGTCAAATGCTAACGTAGTGATTTTCCAGGCAATGCTGATTCAGGTGTGTTTTTTAGGTGACACATAAAGAAAATATGTAACCAAAATGTTTGACCTCAAGAAAGGTCAGGTGCCAAAGATCAGCCTTGGCATAGAGTGATTCTGTGAGGAGTGTTTGGGAGTGGTGAAAAGAACGACTCAAGTCAAGAAAGTCAAGTTGTAGATCCAAGCTTTTCCAGTGTGCTTCTTTCTGGAGATTTGTCTGTCCTTATTCTGCTTCCTTGCCATTCTAAGAGATCTCTCTGCCCATGTCCTGTGTGTGTGTGTGTGTGTGTGTGTGTGTGTATCTTTCAGTTCTTTCATATCTTTCATCACCTGCAGAACACAGGTCCAGTCTTTTATTTTGCATATCAACCCCATCATTTACGTCATTTACTCCGGGTTTCCTTCTGATTATCCTATGAATCAGCATCCCAGGAACTCAGCCCTTCAATTCTTCGGAGACAGCAACCATACATTTTTCTTAACATTGCAAAAGAATTCAGAGAACTGCCTGCCTTTGTTAGTCACAGAGGATAAACTAGTTTGGTGGGACCATGCCCTGAAATTAGCATTTCGACCACACCTGGACTTGCTGTGTCCCAGGCAAACCTTGCCTGCTTTCAAGATATATATATATATATACTTAACTCATGTATTTAGAGCTCTTTCTCACAGCCTTAAGAGCTGACCCGAAGGTCCCAACATTCACCATTTTGTAGAAACATTAGCTACACCTTTGCCTCCTGGACTCATGTAGTTTCAGAATATCATGCAGTCATTAACGTTAATAGAGAGCACATTCCTCTGAGGGATTTGAAAATATGTACATTATTATGCAAAAAAGCCTTACTCCCATGGCAGACATTGATTTCCAATGGAAGCTCACACTGGGGGCCCTGAGCCCATGTCCCTCTGTCCCCACCAGGGCCACACCAGACTCAACAGTCAGGTGTTCTGATGAAAGGTAAGGAGACAGATGGAGGTGAGATGCTCAACAATTAGGTGGAAAGTCAGAGTTCTAGACAGGGGAAAAGGGAGAGAGGAATGTCTGTGGGATTTTGTCTTTATCAGGACCCTTGGGTTTTCTTATAGGTGTGGATTGGAGGTCTTAAAGAAAAACCATGATGGAGGAATGGATTTGTATGTCTCTCATGTTCACTAGGCTCAGAAATTGTGAACAGTGTTGTTGGATTTTTGAGTCAGTGGAATGAGAAATTTATACCAAAACCACAAAGCAAAGGGAAATTTTAAGTAGGTCAGAGGTTATAGATCTACTGCATTTCCAAAAACTTAAATCAGGATTAAAAATGGATATGGAGGCAACATTTATATTTAACAAGTTTATAATTGATAAATTGATAGCCAGGTAGCACTTCTTGAATTTTAATAAATGCTGATTCTTGCCAAAAGCTTTCAGTTATGAAGCCTTTATTTCTTATAATGAATAATTAGAACATCATCAAACAGCCTATGTAAACGTAAGAGTTTTCAATGCTGGATGTGCTCTGGGGCAGGGAAGCAGAGGCAAGCGAATAGGCGGGCTGGGGAATCCAGTGTACTACCAGCTCTAAAACTAAAACTATTTTTCCCCAAGAAGTGCTTTGAAAATAGAATGGTCGGTGTAAAGAAAAGGAAAAGTTGATAGCTCTTTCTTTGTCAGCATTTGTTCAGCATGTCCAGATTGTTCTTCAGTATTTTGTACTCATTAAATTCTTGAAACCTATTTCATAGCAGCTAATATTGTATATGTTCTTGTATTCTACCTGTGATTTATATACAGTGTATACACACAAAATTCCCTCAAAATAAAAATACTACATATTGATTTTTCTCTATTCCTGGTTTTTAATGTAATTGAGAACTTTGAAAAAGTACTGTACAAACCAAACTTGGGGTTCTGTTTTTGAAAAGAGAATCATAAGCTCTCCACTAGAGATACAGAAATGAAAAAGGGAACCCATGTTATATGACAATCACTCAGGGCAGTAAAAAGTAATATTTCTTACTTAAGTTGAATAACTCAATAGTCTTAGATATGCATCTGTCTCCTTCCCAATTGTCCCCGTGTTACCACCGTGCCTTATAACCTGCACAACAAAGTCTACCATAATTAACCTCCACTGTGAAATTAGAGACAGGTCTGAAACAAACCCTCTTGCTCTCATTCATTGCCTCTCTTCTGTGGAATAACCGTGGGACTCTGAGTTAGTATGCCACGGGGGATAATCTAATGGGAAAGGGATTTATTAGCATGTGCCTGCATATATCTTATTATCTTTTGAAAGTCTTAATGATAAGCAGTCACTTCAAGTTTTATAGCTTGTGATCTGACACATGTAAATAAAACTCAGAATTCTTGAAAGAAAATCATAAAAGTAGCATATTGCAATCAAAGAACAGATGTTTGTGGCATCAGGCTGAATAGAGATGGCCTCAATTTAAGCCATCTCTGAAAATGACAACAGAACACAAATTATGTGAGTATCTAAAGGGGGTAATTTAATTAGAACGATGTTGAAAACGTGGCTTTGCAAAAATTTTTAAGAAAAAAAAATAAAAGAGATTTCCCTTGAAAGAAGGAATCTATTCAAGTCTGAATTAGAAAAGTCGTCCAACGTAACAAAGATTTTTGGATTACAAGTTGTATTAGTTTTCTTATTGCCATGGCAATATATGTTGACAAAAGCAATTTAAGGGAAAGGGAGTTTGGGCTACATTTTGAGGATGCACTATTGTAGATAAGAAGTTGTGGCTGAAGGAGCATTAGATGGTTGGTCACATTGCAATCCTAGTGAAGAAACAGTGTCAGATGAATGCTGCTACCCAAATGATTTTCTCCTTCTTTTTCTTTTTCTTTTCTTTTCTTTCTTTTTTCTTTCTTTTTTTTTGCAGTCTAGTACCCACTTTAACCTAATAACTATAATTAACTTAATCAAAATAATCCTCCTCTATATACATACCCAGAGGCAAACCTAAGTTAGACCTTTCCTTACTGGCCTCACAGAGGCTCATCTAAATGACTTTTCATGGGTATACCCAGAAGCTAACCTAATCTACAAGTTTGTCTACAAGGTGACTCTAGATACCATCAAGTTGATAATCCTTTTTATCACCCACACTAGTGTTAATAAACCTTAGCAACTAGATAGCTTTCTCTTAATTAGATTGTTAATGAACTTCAACTCAACTGTTGAAAAGTTTACTTGCTGTTTGGTTCTTGGTAAGTCCAATCATCAACTAAAGTGATATTAATAACTATATTTAAAACAATACCTATTTAACAAACATAATATTTGTCAGTATCTGGTAAGGTTCCAAATTATTTTAAATATTTTTTAGAATGTCTTCTCACTTTCTGTCAGGACTGAAAGGATATAAGCAACCATCCTCTTATATACCACAACTATTATATTGTTATTTTGTCATCTCTAGAGTATTGCAATGATATACTACTTTAATTCATTTTTAGAGAGTTCTATCTCATTTATAAACTCACAACCTTAAAAGAATTTTAATTTAGTTCCCATTATATGACACATGGTCCTAAGAAATAGAGGCTCACTATGAACTTAGCAAACAGAATTCCTATATAATTTATAGGATTATAAAAGTTCAACTTAAATACTAACTCTAATGTTTATATTTTAATTCATTTTATCACTTGTTTTCTATTAACAATATCTGCACATTTTGCAAGATCTTTTGTCAAATAATTTCTAAGGTAAGAATATGTGTGTGTGTGAGTGAGTGAGTGTGTGTGTTTTTCACCCTGTAAAGTTAATCTTGCAAACTAAGCAGTGTTGTGGATAGCCCTGGGCTTCTATTTTGATGCTAATTCTACTCCTCAGAGGGACTGCAGTTGAGGAGTTGCCTTGTGAACTTTCCCCCTACCTTAACTTTTCAAATAAAGGCTTGAGCCAATGATTGGGCAGGAGGAAGGGGGAGGAGCTGAGAGTTTGGGGGAGGAGAAAAGGATGGGGGGGGTGGTTGAGGGGGAGAGCTACGGAGGAGGATGGACCAGAAGGGAAAGGGGAAAGGAGTTACAGGGGTTCCACTAAGGCTGGAGAGAAGCTTGTGGCCTGGAGAAGTCACAAGTTTTATGGGATAATATAAATGGGAATAGAGTAGTGTAGTGGGAGATCTGCCCGAATTAGGCTTATAGCTTGTATTGTTACTGATTGAGTTGAGATTTCTTTTACAGGGTAATTGGGTTGGAAACAAAGTAGCAACAAGCAGTGCAAATTCTCAGGTATTATCTTTCTAGGTTCTGACTTTTTTCTCCTCATCCTTAGCCAGGGTGCACTGGTTCATCCTGGTCTTTCAAATGGATGCTGCATATAATGTTTCATGGCCTCTATACCCACAATTGCTATTTGTACATACCTATCGCTGGATCTCCTGACATACAACCCCCATGATCATATATGTATTCCTCACTCCACAAAGTACTTCAGGAGGTTAACTCTATATTTGTCCCTGTGTCAACACTAAGTAAGGAGAGAGGCCACTATTGATGTAGAAGTTGTGGAATCAAGCTAATGTAATATGATCTATTGGGCTGACATCCATAGCTGGGCATTCTCCTAAGAAGATAAGGAATCCAATGTGTGTAGTATGTATCCCATGTGTGTTCCCATGCTTGCAAGATTTGATTAAAGCTCAATTGCCTATATTAAATTTCATCTAAACAAAAATCTGTATAGGAATACTCAAGAGTAATACAACTTATATGATTGGACATTATAATGAATATTTAATAGACTGGGTTACACAATATTAATATAAATATGTAAAACTCTACATGCCTAAATAAGTGAAACTTGTTCAACCTGTATACTATCTTTGTTAATATGTGTGTGTGTATGTGTGTGTGTGTGTGTGTGTGTGTGTGAGAGAGAGAGAGAGAGAGAGAGAGAGAGAGAGAGAGAGGAGAGACAGAACAATTAGTGGGGAAAAGGCCATAAATTTGTAAGAGATCAGAAAGGTAAATGGGAGGGTTTAGGGGGAGGAAAAGGAAGGGAGAAATGGTGTAATTATAATCTCAAAAAATATCTTAAAAACTAATATGTGGAATATGTTGTAGTTTTAGCTTGTCATATATAAATTAAACCAAAGTATACTTTATAATAATAAAAAATCCACAACTGGTATATAAAACATATACAAAATATAGAATATAACACATAATTTTAATATATTATATAAGAATATATAAGAGATTCACTAGATTGACATATCTAATAGGGGTTAGGTAGTCCAATAATGACATTCTGTACACTAAAGAGGTTGAGAAGGCCATAGCTGCTTAATGCATGAAACTGAATGACCCAGTGGTCTCAGCCTAGTGCTGAGGACCTGAAGAATCCCAGTACAACTGCTGCTGAAGATGGGATCCATGCCAATAAAGAATGATAGCAACAGTAGCAGAAACAGAATAGATGTACTTAACAGCAAGAAGAGAAGGCAGACAGGCAAAGCAACAATATTTTTTCCTCCTACTTTGTACTTGAGGTGCTATTGAGAATTGAATATTGAGAATATCTCCTCCCCTCAGTCAATGCTTCTTGGCAATGCCTTCGCAGACCTTCCCAGTGGTATGTCACTTAGTTGATTCAAGATACAATGTCAACATCAAGTCAAGTTGGCATTCAGGATTAGCCAAGACTCTATCCATCAAAGTGCTAAGGATGGAGATCCCCTCAGCTTGGAGATCGTTTCTGAGAGAAGGGATATTTGAGAAAGGTGAAAAGAATGATTCAAAGTCAAATCATGGGTCCAAGCTGGCAGCCTAGGTTCTGCTGAGATGACTTTCCAGACTGTTGTCTCTTCTCTCTCTCTCTCTCTCTCTCTCTCTCTCTCTCTCTCTCTCTCTCTCTCTCTGTGCGTGTTCTCCTTTGCTTTAGACAGATTTTTCTTGTTATTCTAAAAACTCTGTGGTTGAGACAGCTCTTTCTGTGAATAAAAATTTTAAAAGCTATCTGGATATCTCATGGGTTTTCTGACCAAAGTCAGAAAAGCTGCTATAAAAAATTATAAGATCTTCTGACCAAGTCAGAAATCCTGTTAGAAGAATATTCTTGAAGAGGTGTTATTTTTTTTTCTCTCCAGACATCTCAGCTCTCTCTAGAGAAAAATTTTAAAGACCTGCCATCACTTTCTGCTAGCTCATCTTAAGCAGACCAAAAGCCCAGGCTTTTTATAATGTACATATCAATTTAGTCATTTACTTCAGATTTCCTTTTGATTACCCTATGAGTCAGCGTCCTGTGACCCCAGACCTTTGATTATTAGGAGACAGCAAGCATACAGTTTTTTGTTTTTTGTTTTTAACTTTGCAAAAGAATTCAGAGATCTGTCTGCTTTCTTAAGTACTGAAGATAAGCTAATTGATTGGGATAATGTCTAGAAATTACCATTTCTAGCACACCTGGGCCTGGACTTCCTCTGACCCAGGCTGACCTTCAACTTGAGACTCTGCCTGCTTTTATACCTGTCTTTGTATCTTTCTGACAAACTGGCGTAGAGTATAGCTACTGCTGTTCCTTTAGATCTGTGAAGTGCCTCATAACTCATATCACATCCTTATACTTTTGCATAGTTGAGAAATTATACATTTTCAAACTCCTGTATTTAGAGCTCTTTTCCACAGCCTTAAGGGCTGTCCTGAAGGTCCCAGTGTTTACCACTTGGCTGAGACATAGCCACACCCTCGACTCCTGGATTTGTGCTGTTTCTAATTATCATGGAGTCATTAACATTATTAGGGAGGCCATTCCTTGGAAGGAAAGAGTTCTCCACTGTTAATACTGTTTCCAGAAAATATGTACCACATCATTACACAAACAAACTTTATGCCCACAGCAGTCATAGACACTCATGGAGACTCACACCAGGACCCTGTCCCAGGGGCAGGAACCATGTCACTCTGTCCCTACCAAGGCTACACCATGCTCAGCATCGAAGTAACGGTTGCTCAGTAGCAGAGATGCAGAAAAAGAGGCAGGTAGGAGATAAATGCTGCATGTCTTTATTCCATAATGTCCTCCAAAATAACATTCTGGTGGTCACACCTTTGAGACTCACATATTTGTCTTCCTGAAAGATGTGTTGCTCTTGTGTGGGAATTTCAAGTTATTCTAGGCATAACATACAGAGCTCTGGTTCTACTCAGTCGGGTGTTTCTCTGGGCTAGTGGACATGTTTCATATTATAGCACCCTAATGCCATTAAACTATCGTGATATCAAATAGCCTCTCTACAATCCCATGCTTATTTAGTTACCATCAAATTACAGTTTGATTTTCCACTTAGTTCTTCCCACAGGCTACCATCTGCTGCTTATGTAGATGATGAATTCCATTGATATTTGTGCAATGATTTTTCCAGATGCTAAAGACAGTGGCCATTGGATATTATTTGATCTTTTCTTTCCTTCCTTCCATTCTTCTCTTACTTCTCTCTCTAGTCCACCCTCATCTTTATACTCCTCATTCCACTCCACTTGTTTCTACTTTTTTCTCCCTCTGTTCTTGGTGTTCTGAAGAAGGTTTTACTAACAGCCTACTGATTGTGTGACTTCCCTACCTCCACCTCAAATTCCTGGATTACAGGTGTGTACCTCCATGTCTGGATAATTTGACTTTTATTTTTCTTTTCGTTAAATAGATTTTTATTACATAAAACAACTGTTACATTTATATATATTCTCAATATATTTCCCCCCCTGCCAGTTTCATTCAGATCCTTTCTTCCTCCCTAGCCACCCAATGTTTTCTTTCTCAATAAACAAAGTAATAACCCAATATGACAAAATACCCCAAATCTAGAAAACAAAATCGAGATGGCCTCAAAAGAAAAAAAAAAAGCAAAACCCTCACCAAACTGTAACCAAACAAAAGCACACCCAAAAAAGACCTGTGGAATCCGTTATTTGTTGGTCAATTACTCCTGAGCAGGAGATTTGCCCTGGAGTGGTTGATACAACCAGTGTCATTCCACTGAAGGAAACTAATTTTCCCTCTCTCAGTAGGTATAGATGGCAGTTCTACTGTTAACCTCTACCTTAGTGGCTAGGTTTCGACGCATTTATCCATTCTTTTTTTTTTTTTAATTCAACCAAATAAAATGTAATAAGATAAAACAAAAACTATCACCTCAAAGTCAGACAAAATAGAGAAAAAAAAAAGAAAGAAAAGAAAGGAAAGGAAAGGAAAGGAAAGGAAAGGAAAGGAAAGGAAAGGAAAGGAAAGGAAAGGAAAGGAAAGGAAAGGAAAGAACCTAAGAGAGGACACAGAGGCAGAGTCCATCCTTAAACACACTCAAGAAACCAATAAACTGGTGAAGACCCACGCAGACCGGCTGCTTCAGTTCCTGTGAGTTCTTGAGACCTTTGCTTATGTTGGCTTAGAGGGCCTTGTTTTCTTGGTTTCTTGTTTTCTTGGTCTCCATCTGCTCTGCGCTGGCTCTTACATTCTTTCTGACTCCTCTTCCCTGAGGTGCCCTGAGCTGGAGGGGAAGGATTTGAAGGAGACATTCCATTTGGGATGAGTGTTCCAAGATCTCTCATTCTCTGTATAGTGTCTGGCTGCAGATCTCTTTATCTGCTCCCGTCTGTGGGAGAGGAAAAGCTTTTATTTTTTCCCCATTAATTTATTTTTTTAATTCATTTTACATACAAATTGCGGGCCTCATACTGCTCTGTCCTCCATCGCCCCCTATCCTTCACCTCTAAGAAGGGGGAGATCTCCCTGGATAATAACCCACCCTGGCACCTCAAATCACTGCAGGATTAGGTACACCCTCTCACACTGAGGACAGACAAGACAGCCCAGTCAGGGAAACAGGATCTATAGGCAGGCAACAAACAGAGTCAGGGTTAGCCCTGTTCCACTTGTTGGGAGATCTCCATGGAGACCAAGCTTCACATTTGCCACATATGTTCAGGGGGTGGGGGTGGGGGGTAGGGGTAGGTTCAGCCCTTGCATGCTCTTTGGTTGGTGGTGGTTCAGTCTCTGGGAGCCCAAAGGTCTAGGCTAGTTAACTCTGTATGTCTTCTTGTGAAGTCCCTATCCCTTCTAGATTCCTTCATCCTTCCCCCAATTCTTCCACAAGACTTCCAGAGCTCCATCTAATGATTGGCTGTGTGGTCTTTGCCTCTGTTTCAGTCAGCTTCTGGATGGAGGCTCTCAGAGGACAGTTATGCTAAGTAAGCTCCTGTCTACAAGCATAACAACAGTATCATTAGTAGTGTCCGGGATTGGTTCTTGCCCATGGGATGCATTTCAAGCTGGGTCAGTCATTGGTTGACCATTCCCTCAGGTGCTCCATCTTTGTCCCTGCACTTCTTGTAGGCAGAACAAATTTGGGCCGAAGGTTTTGTGAGTGGCTTGGCGGGGGGGGGGGGTCCTTACTTCTCCACTGGGAGTCCTGTCAGGCTAGAAGAGGTGGCAACTTCAGGCTCCACAGCCCCCACTCCTAGGAGTCTCAACTAAAGTTACCCTCATAGACTTCTGGGATCCTCTGCCATCTAGGTCCTAAAGACCGCCCCTGCCCCCTTGGCCACTGATTTCTCTTTGTTCTATGTTCTCTGGCCCTCTCTTCCTGGATTTCCCCAGATCACTCCCTTCCCATCTCCTCTCCCACTCAGGTCTCTTGATCCATCCACACCCAATGACAGTTTTATTTAAGGGTAAGCTTTCCTGATGATGGTTGAACAAGGTCTGTGAGCAAAGCAGAATATCATTAGGGGTCATTTTATCACCCTTCCTCCCCCTCAGTATTATTTGATCTTGCCATAGGTCTCTGTGTTATCCAGTCTTAGGTTTTTGATAGACAGTATTTGTTGGATAGGGATTCCTTCTCACAGAGTGGACCTGAATTCAGCTATCAGTTGGTTACTTCCAAAAGCTTTATGCCACCATTATCATAGCATATCTTGGTATTACATTTCTTTTAATAATGTGCAGAGTCCCTTCTCATAACAAAAATACTAGAATATGGGTGTGAAGGCTCTATGTAGACACCAGCTTACCTGTTTAATGAGTTGTATATGTATTGTCTTCAGCAATGAGGCCTTGCTGTCAGTTTTTTTTGAGAACAACCTATTGTTTCAGAAACAACCTAGGATGTTTGATGACTCCTGTGGGGCTCTTTTGGCCAAGAACTCAGAAGTAATCAGAACCCGGTACTAAAAGCTTCATTTAGTGACAAGACATGCCTAGTTGTATCTCTCTCTCCCCCATTTGTCAATTTAATTTGAATTGCCTTCATCGACATATGCACATATTTTACGAGGTTTCTACTGTATTAGGTTTCCACACCACCTCCAAATGCCTCTTAACTTTAGCTCTCTCTCTTCGTAGCCTCTCCCACACTCCTCCCCTTTCTATTTCCCAAACCTGACTTTTCTTAAATCCATACTTATTTGCTGATTATTTGCTGATACAATTGCTCTGCTCAGCAGAGCAGTTACACTCTACATTTTAAGTCAGGATTTGCACATCTTCCTGCATATGAGGTAGGGGTCATTTAATCTCTGATGAATCAATGTTTCTCTAACCACTATGAATAACATCCTGATTTCCAGTTACATACAGTTTTCTGGAAATGTTAAGTTGACAAATGGTCTAGGTCCTAAAATCCCCCTCACATGTGTGTGTGTGTGTGTGTGTGTGTGTGTGTGTGCGATTAGAAAGAAAATTATGATGGGAAAGAGAGATATAAAGGGAGACGGGTCAGAGAGAAGAAAATGAAAAGAGCAAGGATAATGACTGTATGAGATACAGGAGCAGAAGTGGGGCTATTGGAGAGAATGAACAAAGAGGGAGGCAGGGGAGTAGGAGGGATGGACATGAATAGAACAAAGTACATAATGAAACTCATTATTTTGTATGCTAACTTGAAAAGTGCATTGGAAGAAGCGGAGAGCATTTATGTATGATTCAGGGCAAGCCTCTAGAGTTACTTCCCTAAAGCATTTCCCAGGACAGTCCCAGTTTTCTCTTTATGGCACCCAGAACACCTTCACCTTTCTTGACTCATTTTTACTTTACCTGCTTTAAGAAAGGCCCGAGCCTCTGTTCCTCACTCCAGAGTTGTTTTATTTCTTTGGCTTACTATGTATCTAAATCCCTTCTCTACATGGCTGACACTTTTTAGATGTTATTAAGATGACCAACTAAATTGATGGTAACTGGTCCCATAGCTGGTTCTTGGACAGTATGATAACTATAGTGTGTCCTATTCCTTGGGACTTTTGATTGAAGGATTTTGATAGAAAAAGAAAGCACTGTGAATCTTATCTCTTGACCACCTAGTATGTGATCCTCTGAATGTGCTCCTCTAGTATTTTATATTAAGAAAGACATATATTAATACATTTCAAGTCCTGCTTTGATGAATGCCTGAAGTTTTCTCATCTTTTGAAAATGTTTCTTGGACTCTTTTTCTTTCCTCACTCATGTGTATGGTTAGATTCACTTTCTCAGCAACTTTTTTCATCCAACATGGTCTCATTTTTTTCCCCTTTCTGGTGATCCTCTACATAAGATCATTAATTGTAGTTGAGAAATTTGTATTACTGAAGTTATGTCATGCCAGCAAGAGAGACTGTACCCCTTAAGATCAATACAGCAAAGAATGAGAAATGAACTAAAAAGGAAGGGTATTTTCAACAACAGAAGATAATTAAAATAGTACTTAATAATGTGAAGTACCACTTGACTCCATAATTAAGTTAACTGGTACACAATGGAGACTATTTATTTATGTATTTGTTAGACAACTTTTGTCCTACCGCACAAAAGATGGGTAGCTGCAGCAGAGGTCATATAGTATGCAAAATATTTACTGTGTGCCCCCTTACAGATAACATTCAGAATCTCCTGCAACCCATGATAAGGAGGGAGAAAGGATTTAACAGAATCATCAAAGAGAAGTAAGAAAGGGCATGGAAGAATTTTATAGCAAGTTCCTGGTGAATATTTGACAGGGTTGTATGTCCAAATCCATTTCAGAAACTACATCCAGTATTTGGAATAGTTTACCAGTTTGAGTTCCAAAGTAAATTATCAAGGAAAAACAATCCTATTTTAGTGCTCAAATTTGCTAGACAATAATAATATATTCCTTTTGACACATTGCTTGTGATCGCTAATGACTCTCAAGTTGAGAATATATAGAATTACTCATGCAGAACATCTGTGCACACTTGTAAAAGTTATTCTCAATTATTTTAATTGAAATGGAGCTGGTACCTTCTGCAGAGTCCAGATATAATGAAGTTCTGGGGAAAAGCCCTTTTTCTCCTTTTCCCTGCTGATTGCTGCTGGTCCCTCCATCCTTTGACTGCTGGAGACACTGATACCACTGTTACCCCATCTTTTGCTGATAACGGATATCAGATTATTCAGCTTCCCAAATGTTCATTCAAGACAAGTGATTCTCTCACACTCTTCTTGAATATCTCAGCATCAGATTGGGACCATAAGATTTCATAGACCAAGCCTCATTAATATGAAGATAGCTGTTGGTTGAATACCCAGAGATTATTGTGATAAGCCACAGTAAAACCCTGTTTCAGTGTTTATTCATTGCTATCAGTTTTGTTCTTCTAGAGAACCCTGTGTTATACATTATTTATCTTTCATATGAAACTTCGTGATTGGAGGCAGAAGGAAAGTCATCCAATCATTAGCTCCAAAATGTGAGGACAGAGGAATGTCAATATCTGTGTACACAAAGCTGCAGATTAAGTGTTTTAATTACTTTTAGAACTTAAAGAATGGGCAGATTGACTTCTTCAAGGTGCAAAACTAAAAACAATGAAGAAAAGCAAACCTTTCTGCAGACAAAGATAGCTAAGTAGGCAGGTGGGTAGAAGGATTAACTAAGCAGACAAGCTGACTGACAGATTTCAGAGCTCTATTCCCTTCCCTGGAATTTTCTATTTACTCTCTCTCTTTTTTGTGCTCTTTTCCCTGCTACTTCATTAACATGAACTCACATAGAAGGAATCACATAGAATACAGAGGACAAAATGCCAATACCTTGATTTCCAAGTTTCTAAATAGACTCTTGAGAATTATATCAGAGAGATTCTGGAAAGCCCGAATGGTCACATATTCTATTTCCAAAAGGCTCAAGCATGAAGGCAACCAGATTTTGCTCTCACAGATATTTTGGAAATAGGCTTTGGCCTAGAGACCAAGTGGGTCATCTAAGCTGGTGTATGTTGGCGGAGGGGTGATGCATAATGCACAGGGTATCGCTCTGTTCTAGGAACTTGAACAAAGACTCTTTGGAGAAAGAGTCTCCTCTGGAGTAATGTGGGACTGAGATCAGTTGAGGAGAATTCGAGAACCTAGAACTATGATGTGACTGAAAGGTGTTAGGAGGGACTGTGTCTTGTGCTTCAGAGACTGACTGGAGAGATAAGAAGACTTGTAAAAAAGTGCTGTGTTAGTTGTAATCTCTAAGAAACTGCAGTGGTTTGACTAGGAATAGCCACACCTCCACCCCTCCTCAAATATTTGAATGTGTGGTCAGTAGGAAGGTACAGTACTACTTGAGAGATCAGAAAGTGTGGCCTTGTTAGACGGGGCATGGCCTTGTTAGAATGGATGTTGGAGTAAGTGTGATCTTCTTGGAGTAAGCGTGTCACTGTGGGTGAGCTTTGGGGTTTTCAAATGCTCAAGCCAGGCCCAGTGTCTCTCTCTTCTTGCTGCCTGCTACCCTTGATATAGAACTCTCAGCTATCTCTGAAGCACCATATCTGCCTGTGTCTCTCTTCTTCCAGCCATGTTTATAATGGACTAAACCATTGAAGATGCAAGGTAGACCAATTAAACGTTTCCTTTACAAAAGTTGCAATGGTCAAGGTGTCTTTTCTCAGCCATAGAACACTGCCTAAGACAAACGCACAGCAGCCATAGTCACTGTGTTTTACGAAGTTCTGTAGAGTTTTAGTTGAATGGCTAATTGTTGTCCTTCTCCCTCAAACAGGGTGTGGATTTGACTGACAGACACCTGGAGTCCCAAGTGGAGTCTTCCAAATGGAGAAGCCATGTCAAATGGAAGAAGTCAAAATAAGGATTGTGTAGAGTTTTTCCTTAAAGACCAACAAAATGAATGTAAAATAGAACATGAGTAGATGATCTGTAGTAAAACTGTACTTGAACTGATCAGAACAGCTTGGATATGGTTGTGGAGATTAAAAAGAAGCAGAAAACCAAATTGATAGAAAATGCTATTTTTTGAACAAATTTAACATGGGCTCTAAGATTTATGATAGGAATGAATTTACATTAAATTGAAAATGATTAACTTCTTGCCTGCAGATAAAAGGATTGTCCCGAGATTAAAAAGCAATATTTAAAAAAAAATGTAGCCGAAGTTTTGTGCTCTCAGCCTTGGCTTTTACCAATACATTCTTATATATTAAAAGGATTTCTGACAGTTCTTCTCTAAACAGTAAGATTATGATTATTTTCTTGTTTGTATAGATTCCATTCCACAACATAAAATTTTACAATGAATAAGCTATAGTGCTTTGGATTGCCTATGGGTACGTGTGTACATATTGTGCAAGAGAATTTGGACTATGTTTTCTATGAACTTTGAACATGAACCTTGGCCATGACTATACTCTGGCAAAAAGAAGAGTGTAATTTCTTTGAATATTCACCCGGTAGGTGTCTGTTACACCAGGCACTATGGGGCACTTGAAAGTACACATGAAATTCAGAAACCTGGGGAGAGAAAGACCGAGTTAGAGAGTGGTGTGGATTTGTTATTGCTGTCACTGTCCGTCATCCAGGTTCACTAGCTAGAGAGAATGTGGCTACGTGTGGATGAGCGGGTGGCGCTCATGAGTAAGCTACATATCTCCTTCTCCTGAGCATTGTTGCTGCTCTTCTAGAGGACCTTCTGATCTACCACATCAATGAGTCATCACACTGCTCGTCTATTTTAGCACTGAAAACAATGAAGAAGAGGAAATTTCATCTCAGCTTTTCTGCAGAGGATATACTTTTAATCCTCTCCTTAAATAATGAAAAGAGCCTTGAAGCTGATCAAGAGTTTCTTTTTATGGTCTAATGGAGAACTGTTTTTCCAATAAGTTTAAAATGCCTTTATCAATATTAATTTTCTAACATATTGATGATGGTGTGAACAATTTATTATTGTAGAATATAAATATTTTGAGGACACAGGAAGTCTTCTGACTTGCATGCTGAGGGGAAAGTGCTTGCTCAGAATATTTAACAACTGACTTGGAAAGCAGATTCACTAAACCTAAAAGTTTGCTATTTGTGAGTTGATCTAATAATACATTTATTAGAATAATAAATTATATATTAAAGGACATAAAAGATACATATTTTGCTGTGTCTCTGCACATGTGTGTGTCTGTGCACACACGTGTGGGTTTGTGTTGTGATGAGGGTTTGAGAATTTACAAGCATATGTTAGCAAGTAAATATCTTGGGAAATGTAGAGGTATGTTTTTTGAATAGGAGACTCAAGAAATTCATGTCAGTTTTCATAAACCTAAATGAAAAGAAGTTGGAATTGAGATATTTTTTCTTTCTTCTATTCAGGTGCATATTTCAGGTGTAATTATTACCCAAAGGGGCTATATTACATGGTTGATTTAGGTTGGTCAAGCAAAAAGAATTTTATACTTCAAAGTTCAGTTGGAATAGGCAATGACAATTTATATCTTTTCTGCCAAGGAAACAAGGGGATTTGGTAAGAATATTAGATCAAATGATAGCTCAAAATCTTTCAGTATTAGTAATAAAATTGTCAGCATTGAAAACTATGACTTGAAATAAGGGAACCTATACAGATTTCATAACAAAATACCCAAGTCTAGAGTTGGATCATTTTTTTCTACCTTGACAAATTCATTGTTTCTATTTTCTTTTTTTGTTGTTGTTTTTTTTTGTTGTTTTTGTTTTGTTTTGTTTTTTTTCAAGACAGGGTTTCTCTGTATAGATCTGGCTGTCCTGGAACTCGCTCTGTAGACCAGGCTGGCCTCGAACTCAGAAATCTGCCTGCCTCTGCCTCCCAAGTGCTAGGATTAAAGGCGTGCGCCACCACTGCCCAGCTGTTTCTATTTTCTTAATAAGGTTTGTTTTGTGGGACTTTTCCCCTCTCTTTTCTCTATTCTTTTATTTCTAGATAGAAATATTTTTCTTTATGTATTTATGTATTTATTCATTCATTCATTTATTTATTTATTCATTTCCCAAATGCTGTCCCTTTGGTTCTCCCTCATGAGTTCCTCCCCGCATCCCCCATCCCCTTCACCTCTGAGAGAGCACCCTCTATATCCTCCCCCTCCCATACCCTGGTGCATCAAATCCTTTAGGATTAAGCTCATCTTCTCCCACTGAGGCAAGACAAGGCAGTCTGGTTGGAGAAAGATACCACAGTCAGACTACAGCTTTAGGAAAACACTGTGCTCTAGTTGTTGGGGGCTGTATGTCTGCTACATATGTGCCACACCCCTCATGCTAGTCTCTCTCTCTCTCTCTCTCTCTCTCTCTCTCTCTCTCTCTCTCTCCCTCTCTCTCTCTCTCTCTCCTCTCTCTTTCTCCTTGTTCTTTGGTTGGTTGTTCTTTGTGACCCTGGGTATCCTTCCTCCACCCCACCCTGGTGCTCCGTTTCTGCAGGATTAAGTGCATCCTCTCCCATTGAGGCCAAACATGGCAGCCTCCTGCTACATATGTGCCAGAGGCCTGTGACCAGCACCTGTATGCTCTTAGGTTGGTGACTCAGTCTCTGGGAACTCTCAGCAGTCCAGGTTAGTGACACTGTTGTTCTTCCTGTAGGGTTGCCATCTCCTTTAGGGCCTTCAATCCTTCCCCTAACTTCCGTAGGGGTCCCTGATCTCCATCCAATGTTTGTCTGTGGGTATCTACATCTGTCTCGGTCAACTGCTGGGTGGAGCCTCTCAGTGGGCTGCTATCCTAGGCTCCTGTCTGCAATCACAACACAGCATCATTAATAGTGTGAAGGATTGGTACCTGTCCCTGGGATGAGACTCTAAATGGACTGGTTACTGTCAGACAATGAATGCTTCAGTCTCTACTCCATCTTTGTCCCTACATTTCTTTTAGACAGGGCCAATTTTAAGTCAAAAGTTTTTTAGGTTGGTTGGTGCCCACATCCCTCCACTGTGGGGCCTGTCTGACTACTGGAGGTTGTCACTTCAGATTCCATATCCCCACTGTTGGGCACTTTGGCTAAAGTCACCTGCATTGACTCCTGGGATCCTCCCTCATCCTGGGTCTTGGGGACTTCCTAGAGAATTGCCCCAACCCCCAGCCCTGGAAGCTGCATATTTCCATTTATTCTCCTGGTCCTCTAGGCTTCAATCCAGTCTCTTCCTATGCCTGATCCCACCCCCATATTCCCCCTAATCCTCCCCCTCTCCCACCTAGATCTCTCCCTCCTTCTGCCCCCCATGACTATTTTGTTCCCCCTTCTAAGTGGAATTCAAGCATGATAGGAATCTTCTTTAACAGGAGTCAAGCTTACTGACAGGTATGTACATACAAATACCATCACAATGACAGCTTTTTAGACAATGATACGGTAATGCAACATTTGGGTATAGATATTTAGCAAATGCTAACTTGGGTATAGATGTACAGCAAATGCTGTACCTAATATTTTGTTGCCTCATCATCAATTTTGCATCTTTAATAATTTAATCCCTGATCCTTCAAAGAGCTCTCTCAGTTCAGGAGTTAGGGTACTACTATTATTTGTGATATTGTGGGTTCAGTATTACACATGCAGAAGATGTCAAACCAGACCAGTAGGAATAAATGAAAAAATGGACAGGCCCTTATTTAAATCAGAGGGACAAGTAAGGAAGTAACACCTGTGGGACTTCAGTGGAGAAAGGTCCTATTACTGGGGTGTTTTTCAGCTAAGAGTATCACTATAATAGATTCTGAGAGACTGTTATCAAATGTTGACTATACTAACTTTTTTTTTCAGGCTAGAGTATAGAAAGTTAAAAAAAGCAACAGCTCTAGACTTAATGATCTGGTTTTTGTCTCATCACTATGTAGAAAGATTTGTTACCACTGTTTAAAAAGAAATATGAAAATCTCAGCCCTAAAACCAGTTGCAATTATGTTGAAGTAATTTTATTATTTTAACTTAAATTCAGTTTTATTTTATGTGTATGTGACTTGCCTGTATGTATGTGTGTGCAGCATGTGGGAGCCTGGTGCTCAGGGAGGCCAGAAGAGGGTATCAGATTCCCAGGAATTGGAGATACAGATAGTTGTGAGTTCCCATATGGTGCTGGGAACAGAACGTGAGTCTTATGCAAGAACAAGTACTCTGAATCATGGAGTCATTTCTTTAGCTGCCACGTGTCTGTGTATTTAAAAACATCACTAAGTGCTTACCGAACAGGTCAAATATAGCTTCACCACATCAGGAACTGTGTTAAATATGAATATAGAAACACCAAATGGAAAAGCTCTCTCTACCTTTTTGGTTCTTAAACATGTGGATGATCAATTGAACAAAAGTAAATTGTCAAATTAATCATCAATAAGCGAGTGAAGTGTAGCAAGGGATTAAAGAAAGCAAGTGCGATAACTTAATGGGGTTATGCTAGACTCAGGACCACTGGGAAGGTGGTATCAAATTTTAGAGCTAGAGGAAAGTTAGGGATTAGATTGAATGCAGAAAGGAACTGCAGAAGGAGCTGCAGGTAAAGCTAGAGGTAGAAGCAGCACCAACCTCTCCAGTCTCACAGGCTAGGCTGACAATTTGATTCATTTTCCTTGCGAAAGTATTGAAACCATTTAATTGGGCTGTTACAAGGTTAAATGGCCAGTTTTCATTAATCTAACTGCTAGTAGCTAAATAGATTGGAAAGGCATAAAAATATGCACATATTTTAAGTGGTATAGGAATTATTAAAAAAAAAAAAGCCTGGTTGGGGAGATGGAGATATGGACCTATTTGAAGTGTACATATGTCCCCAGGAAGCGACTGCTTGATAGGCATGTGGTAATAGAAGGATTATCCCTAAGCCAAGCAATAACTGCCCTCTAGGGTGGCTTTAACTTTCAAAGCCAAAGATGCCTAAGAGAAATGTCAATTATTCTTGAGTCCATATTGGTTTCCTAGAACTGCTGTAACAAAGTGTCACAAACCAGGTGGCTTAAGGAACAGAACTGAACCAGTTGAGCAGTTGTGGAAAGACTAAATTAAATTCTAGAATATGAATGTCTTAGGGTTTTACTGCTATGAACAGACATCATAACCGAGGCAAGACTTATAAGAACAACATTTTATTAAGGCTGGTTTATGGTTCAGAGGTTTAGTAGTCCATTATTATCAATCAAGGTGGGAACATGGCAGCATCCAGGCAGGCATGGTGCAGGAGGAGCTAAGAGTTCTACATCTTCATCTGAAGGCTGCTAGCAGAATACTGACTTCCAGGCAGCTAGGGTAAGGGTCTTAAAGTCCACACACACAGTGACACACCTACTCCAACAGGGTCACACCTTCTAATAGTGCCAATCCCTGGACTGAGCATATACACACCATTACAGTGGATGTCAGGATTGGTTTCTTCTGCAGACTGTAAGGAAGAATATTTCTGTCCTGCTCTTAACTCCTTCCTTTGGTCTGTAGCCACTTTTGGTAATTTGCTTCTGGACATATCTCTTTGATGCCTTCCTTTCTCTTCCCACAGCATTTTTCTCTGGATGGCTTCACAGACTTCATTTAGTCCAAGCCCCTGTGTCCAAATATCCCTTTAATAATGATGGGTGGTCCTGGTGGCCTATAGACCGACACTACTCCATTGTGATGTCATCCTAATTAATTGCAAATATAACAACTCTGTTTCCAAATAGATCCTGAGACTTGAGTTTCTGTGGTTTGTAGCCTCAATACAGGAACTTTCAGGGGAACGCAAGTCAACCCACCAGTCCTTCTTAGAATGCAAATCATGTCCTCATACACAGCAAGCTGGCTGATGACTCTGCACAATCAAGCCGTTGAGTGCTCTTGCCTGTGCTATCACGCTCCCTTTCAAGGAATCTGAAGACATTTTCCAGTGGTGAGAAGTGGTAGCCCGAAACTTCCCATTACATCAAGATGGTTGTTTCCCTTGTAATAACATTACTGCTGTTATCTTGAGTCTTACAAAAACTACAGGCTTATTTTCAGACATGCAGTCACCAGCCCTCTCTTTAAATGCATTCAATCAATTGCCTATTGAACATATTTGGGAAAAAAAATCAGCATCTGAAAGAAAAATTGGTATCTTTTGTCATTTCTCCCCCCCAAATTTATGACAGCTTATATAGTATTGAGTTTATATTAGTCAGCACAATTAATCTAGAGATTCTTTAAGTACCCATGGGGATATGCATAGGTTCAATGCAAATGCTTTGCCATTTTACACACAGGCCTTGTGTATCCATTGGTTTGGAAATTGCAAATAGAAGGACTGGTTCTGGAATCAATTTGCCATGGATACTAAGGGAAGACCCTATAAGTGTAGAGTATAGAAAATAAGCCATAATTCTACCACCTAAAATAACTAACATTTAATGTGGAGCCATGCTGATTAAAACTAGAAATCACGGAGGATGGAAAGAGGGCACACCTCTTAAAAGACTACTGCTCTTGCAAAGGACCTGAGCTCTGTTCCCAGTACCCATATCAGACGGCTCACAAACCCCGTAACTCCAGCTCCAGGGAAACTGACACACTCTTCTGGCCTCCTTGGGCACCTCTACTCACACATGCTTGTAGCACCCTCTCCATAGACACAATTAAAGATAAAATAAATCTTAAAAATTTTAAGTCATCTGTACAAAAAATTCACATTTTAATTTTTCCACTGTTCACTAGTAATGTATCTATAACAACATGTGTCAATGCTGTTTTTTGTTTCCGTGACCAAGTGTATGATATCTTGTTACCAGATAAGTTATAATTCATTTAATCATTTTCTCTTGTTGCTTCTTGGATGATTTCTATGTTCGTATTATATTAGACAATGAGGAGTTTTGTGTTTAAATCCCATGTGCTACTCTAATTATTTCTGTGTAGATTCCTAGAAGTGGGGCTGCAGGCCATATTTTAAAAGCTATTGATATTTACTGCAAATATAAGTTCCCTAAACGGTGATTTATGTGTTGCCCAGTGTCAAATAATAGTTGTTTTGCTGATCCCTTGTCGACACAGAACAGACAGAACATAAATTCTAAATTTGGGAGTCCAATATTTCATTGCTGGTTTTATTTGTTTTTAATTTACTGAAGTTTTAGGGCATGCTCACTTTGTGGTTTTAGCAAATTACACTTCATATTCTATGACCATTTTATTTCTAAAAAAATAATGTTTTGGCCTTACTTTTTATTGATTTATAAAAGCTCTTTATCACTTTGGTATGACACAATTTGTCTTTTTCCCAGAATGCCATATGCCTTTTATTTTGTTTGTAATTTGTTTTTAAAATACAGAAATTTTATTTTTATGCTATTGGCTGTGTGAGTCCTCTTAAAAATGATTTTTATTGTTGATTGCATGTGTTCTAATTGCTTTCTTGACCCCAAATATGTTAAACTTATTTTTCGGTGGCTAATTTCCATTTGAAGTCACATATTTAACTTTTTAGGCTGTGAAGCAATCCTATTTGTGTGTGGAAAAAAGGAAGGAAGCACTTTTATTTCTCTTATATAAAGATTTATGCAGCAAGAATTTCTCAGGTTTATGTTACCTGATTCTCCCATTTAAAGGCTTCTATTTCCCTCTATAACAATTCTTTTAAAATATTTTAAATTATTTTTTAAGTTGTGTGTATATGTATGTCTACATTTGTAGCATATATGTCAGTTCAGGTGTATGTGGAGTTCAGAAAAGGATACTGTATGCCCCATAGCTGGAGTCACAGGTAGTTACCAATGATTGATAGGGGTGCTGAAAACTGAGTTTGGGTCCTCTGAAAGAGGACTTCTCTAGATTACTGAGGCATCTCTTTATACGTATAAACTCTTTAAGTAACAGAGTTGGATGTGGGTTCTATATTTTCATGAAAGGACCATCAACATCTTTTATCTTTATGATCATTGGCCTTACGTTTAGTGCAGCTGTTAATTTCCCTTTTAGTTGTTCAAAAAGAAAATCACTTCTTGTTCCTTGTAGGAAAGTTAATTTAAAAACTACAATTAACAGTAATTCTGTAGTATTGACTTTCTTTGCTCAGAGAGTTGAATGTTCACACACCTCTGGAAGACTTCTGATATAGAACTGCCCATTTGACTCTGGAAAGTGGCTACGAAGTCGAGCTCAGCCAATTTGACAAAAGAGAACAGAGTGGTAGTTGGCTATAGTAAAACTACCACAAGCAGAGGAACATTCTCAAAAAGTACCAGGAGGTTAAACAGTATATAAGAAAGATGCTCCTCTCTTGAACAGTCTCCAGTTAGTCTAAGGTCTAAACAATGGTCATAGTTGCTATAAAATTTTAAAAACATTTGCATGGCTTGACATTGGTTTATTGAACATTGCTGCCACTCACTGCCACTGTTTTCCTCAATGGCAAATATTTCCAAGAACTCTTAATTAGTTGATGGTTTCTAACAGGAAATTAGCTGCATCCATCTATTTTAGGAATGAATTGTTAATGTTTCATAGAAGTTTGTTTGTTCGTTTGTTTGTTTGGGGAGCATATTTTCCAGTCTTCAAGAACTAGACAGTCCTGGATTCAAATGAACTAGATGAGACAGAAAAGCACGGTGATTACAAATTTGGGTAAAAATATCATGGATTTTTCATGGAAAGGTATTTAGTGACAAGTGTTTGCTGCACAGATATTTGATTCCAAGGGTATTACAAGTCCCAGGGCTGATTGTAAAATGAGATTTTATAAGTATCTGACACATGTAAGTACACTTAAGGCTTCTATCGAGAAGTCTTTTTGAAAAGATCTTTTATTTTCAATAGACTCCAAATCTGTGATACTGGCCTCCTGTTTGAAATCCTCCTGCCTCAAGTTCATGCACGCTGTAATATAGACCCATTACAAAAAACTCTGCTAAAATTGGGGATGCTTTTAATCAATTGTGAATGGCTACCTGTTACCAAGTTTGCACTGTGGGTGAGCATGCCTGTGGGAAGAAACCAGCTTTGGGGGTGTTATTGAAAAATCTGTAGAAGAATTAAAGTATTAAAACCTTAATTAATACACTCATTACTATAGTGAAATAGCACATAGGTTGATGGTTTATTTCCAGTTATAGTTTTTAATCACATTTTTTATTTTCATTTTTTGTATGGTTGAATGTCTATCTGATTTTTTATTGCTTAATTTATTATTTTACTGCCACAAATATGAGGTTTAACAAAATTTCAATACCTTTGATTCATTTGCAGACGTCATTTAGTTTGTTTTATTTTGTGACTACTAGATAAGTTTTTAAAAATTTTTGTTAATTTATTTTATGTGTATGGGTCTTTTGCTTTCATGTATGTCTGTATACCACATGCATTCCTGGTACCCATGGAATTCAGAAGAGGGCATTCAATCCTCTAGGACTGTTGTTACAGATCATTGTGAGATGCCATGAAGGTGCTGGGACTTGAACCATTGTCCTTTGGAAGAACAGCAAGTACTCTTAACTGCGGAGCCATCTTTCCTACTCGATGTATATGTATGTATCATATATTGCAGTTTGGGGAAAGTAACCCAGTACCTCACACATACTAGGCAAATAGTTCTCTACCATTAAGCTACACTAACCTCTGATAATAATTTTGATGAATAGAAAAGAAAGTATTAAAATGTGTTATTCTCAGAGTTTAATGTTTTCTAGGTGTGCTCCTAGCTCTAGGTAGCATCTCTCAGAAGAAACCAGCCAACTGTTAGTGTGTCTAGCCATTGTCTCAGAGAGAGGCTTCTATTGATTCTGTACCATTAATAGCTGATTTTGCCTTGCCCTTACCTTTAGAAGTAAAGCATATTGGGACATCTCTGTAGTGTCACCTCAGAGGCACCATGAACTTTGTTCGGTACATTTCATGCCTAAATGAAAGGCAATGATGCTCCTTTTATGGTCAAAGTTTCTGAAATACAGATGTTAATCTTTCCAGCCTTCAATACTATGGTTTGTCTCTATAATCCCGCTCCCAATATTTTATTTTGTAGATTATGCACCTCGTGTTATCTTTCAAATATTTTATCTGGAACTTGTAAACTGGCCAATAGAACATAAGAGAGAGTCCACTGAAATGAAGAAAGACTACTTACATATAAAGTGCAATCACTAATTTAGTGCTATTTTCTTTCCATTAGAGATATTTAAATAAGATACCTTTCCTAAGGGTAAGAAGGAAGTTCATCCTATGGGGAAACACTTAAGACCCACTCCAAGTTATTGTTATATCTGAAAATAAGAATTCTGGTTATGAAATGAGGATACAGTTACATTTTTAGAACAAGAGCCTGCAGGCTAAGCTTCTCATACATATATATCACATATACATATATATATATCACATATACATATATATGTATCACATATACATATATATGTATCACATATCTGCAAGAAACCAGGCCACTCAAGTTAATTCTTCATGGTAGTGTTGAAGAATTGGAGCCAGAGCACAGATGCATTCCCTCATAATAAAGCTGTTCCCTTTGACCTCACCCTTAAGCTTCCTTCCAAGTTGCTGATTTTGGTTATTGTGAGTCCTAGAGATTCATACTACATACTAGGGTTGTGTCTAAGCTGCTATAAAATCCTCAATTGCTTGGCAGTTCTGTTGCTCTTCTAATAAATAGATGAGATGATAGAGGTTTTGATATGCACCCTCTTGTCAAGAAAGAGCCCCTTTTTTCTTTCAGAGTGATATAGAAATACTTTTTTTCTCCGTGGAATGTCATTTTGTATTTCAGACAACTTCTTTGACAGAAATAAACATTGATATCTCAACAAAAAGGAAATCATGCCTGTAACAGAAGCATACTCAACTACGCAGGGATGGTAAAAATCACGGATTTCGGAGCAGACCTTACAACTGCCACTTCACTAGACTAGTATGATACCTAAGTCTGTTCTAAATATTTGTCTTTATACTTTATAGAGAAATCTCCTCCCTACCAGCTCATTGAAGTATGTTCTCTTTGTAACAGGTAGACGCCATTACAGAAAAGCACAACCAAACAAAATGCAGAGCTGTGGAGCCCAGTGCCAGTGGATACAACCACAATCCAACTCCCACACCTGCTGTTCATTGATCACTGTAGAGAAGGGGTAGAAAGATGGTGTGAGCCAGAGGAATGAAGAGTTTGCTATAAGATTATATCTTATAGGATTGGCAGATGCTACATCCATAATGTCTCACAAAGACTGGCTGAATATGAGCTGAACAAGGACAACAATAAACATACTGACATGGACAGGGGAAAGTCCAGGAGGCCTCAACCCTACTCAATGAACTACAGTAGCCAAGGAATGCTGGGGGTGGGAGAAATTGTCTTCCCCAGGAAAGAGGACACCAAAATGTTGTCCAATTCCAAATGGTCAACCCTCAAAAGATATACATACAAGTAACATTATACAGATCGAGCAGATTGTACTTATGAATATATATGGATGTGTGTGTATGTATGTATGTATGTATGTACATGTGTGTGTGTGTGTGTGTGTGTATGAATGTAATAATAACTAATGGGAAAAAAAGGCCATGAATTTGAAACAAAGAGAAGGCATTTATGGGAGAGTTTGATGAAAGAAAGTGAAGGATTGGGAATGATATAATTATGTTACTTTTAATAAAAATAAAAGAAATAATTTTTAAAATTAATATCATTGCAAAAGGAGACACACCAGAGCTAAGCACAGACAATGACAGAATTTCTTTAAAGTTGCTGCAAGTCAAATGTCAATGCCTCATTTTCATTATAAAGAAGACAGTTGACTTGTGTATTCTAACCTAGATACACTGACAGGTGTGCCTGACCATAACTTCTTCATTTTCTTCATCTGTATGCTTGAAAATTTGCTGAGTCTACTACTGAATATTCTTCCTCTTAACAGTCACTGCTTCTTTCACTTGAACAAGTATTTATCGAGATATGCCTTTGTAATCAGAGTCATGTTGAAGCATGCTTGTAGTCCTAGAAATCACGAGGTAGATTTTCTGTATGTTCAAGATCAACCTGTTTTGTATTGAGAGTTCCTGCCTGACAGGGTTTGGCAGCAAGACCCTGTTTCAGAACATTAAAAAAAAGCTAAATTTTGTTCTTAGTCAATGTTTATGATAATGAATAATGTATAAGTGCAAGAAAGTGAGCTACAGAGAGAGAGAGAAAGTGAGAGGGGGAGAGAGAGGGAGAGAGAGAGAGAGAGAGAGAGAGAGAGAGAGAGAGAGAGAGAGAGAGAGAGAGAGAGAGAGGATCTCTGATCAATAGGCAACTCTGTTAAAATTATCTGCTGGAGAATTTGAGTAAAGCCGTGAATCTAAAATTATCATTGGTAGATGCAAACACTGCCACGGCTCAAGGATGTTCTAATTGTGTCAAAAGAAACAAAACACATAGTAAGTCCAAAGTTTTGTCTCTCTGAACAAGATAATGGAAATGGATTCTATATGAACTCATTTGGACTTTTTTTCTCGGATAAATTCTTCACTTTGTGAAAGTGATTTTTAGGTTATTTTATTTGGGAAATAATAAAATGGAATTGGATTTGAATATCTTATAATTATGGCTGATCTGTTACTTGCATATTGATGAAGAGAGATTGGAGCAGCATTTTGGAAGTATAAACAATATAATCAATATTCATGATTTAAAAATCAATAGATTATAATATGTAGCCACTTTGCTGAAGTTGTTTATCAGGTTTAGAAGTCCTCTGATGGAATTTTTGGGGTCACTTAAGTATACTATCATATCATCTGCAATAGTGATATTTTGACTCCTTCCTTTCTAATTTTTATCCCTTTGACCTCATTTTGTTGTCTAATTGCTCTAGCTAGAACTTCAAGTACTATATTGAATAGATAGGGAGAGAGTGGGGATCCTTGTCTAGTCCCTGATTTTAATGGACTCACAATACTTGATTAAATCTCACAATACTTGATTAATTATTATTCAAGTTTCTCTCCATTGAGTTTGATGTTGGCTACTGGTTTGCTGTATATTGCTTTTACAATGTTTAGGTGTGGATCTTGAATTCTTGATCTTTCCAAGACTTTTAATATGAAAGGATGTTGAATTTTCTCAAGTGCTTTATTAACATCTAATGAAATGACCATGTGGTTTTTTTCTTTGAGTTTGTTTATGTATTGGATTACATTGATGAATTTCGGTATATTGAACCATCCCTGCATCACTGGGATGAAGCCTACTTGATCGTGGTGAATGGTCATTTTGATGTGTTCTTGGATTCAGTTTGTGAAAATTTTATTGAGTATTTTTGCACCAATATTCATAAAGGAACTTGGTCTGAAATTCTCTTTTATATGATCTCAATGGAGAGCAAGCTGAAAATATGGAAAATATCAGTGCAGCAGAGATAGACTGATCAGAATGAAAAAGTACAAAGTATTAGAGGCATTTTAAACAATTGTGACAGACACAAATGTCTTAATGTTGATAGAAGTTGTACATAAAATATAGTTTAGCTTGGTAAGAAATAAGAAAGACAAGTGGGTACAGTGCCTGTCATGAAAATATAAGAACTTCATCTCAGATTTTTAGCATCATTTAAAAACCAGGCAGAGCATCACAAAAAACCCAGCTTTGGAGCAGGGGTGGATAAAGGCATATCCCAGAAGCTTGCTGGCCATCCAGTCTAACTTAAATGGTGAACTCTGGTGTCTTTGTCTCAAGCAACAAGTGAAAAAAATATTAAAACATCTGATGCTGACCTCTGACCACCAAAAGCACAAGATAAGCACACTTGCATGTATATATACAAGTACATATACATACTCCACCCCACACTCATATACTACACGTATACACATCACAGAGAGAAAAAGTAAGGAAAAGCAAATCATTAGAAATATTCTCTGTAATTTTAATAATGATGGCAAAATGTATTGCAAAATATTCAATATAATGAAAGAATAAAAAGGAATATCATTTTATGATCGAGAGGTAATACCTTTATGTTGGTGAATTCAACAATGTCTGAAAATATGCAACCGTGATGTAGATGAATGTGAATTCCTAAAAGGTAAATGAATATAAATATTAATAGAGGTTAATTGGAATTGAGGCAACAAAGATAAGAGGAAGATGGCTGGGTACAGCTAAGCAAAGGCAAACGGGAACATTCAGAATCTGCTGTGTACTCTCATCATGTATAATACAGAGGACTTGGTCAGCATCAGTGACAGAAGGAACTCAGAGATACCAAAGAGTACTGCACTCCCCATGGACAAACATCCAGAATACATATCGAAAAGGATACATGAAAGCGAACTATAGATTTCTCAAAATTAGTAAGACCTTGCTTAAAGAGGAAACAAATGTATTGAAATACAGTGGATATTATTAATATAGCCTCAGTAACTTAGACTATAGATTTCAGCATGAATTAAAGAAATGCAGCAAAAAATAAGTGAAATAAAATTTACAATCCCTTTTTATAAACAAAATTTGGATGCCTTTTAAGGAAGTTCAATTCTCACAATACTTGATTAACTACCATCTTTTGTGACATCTGTATCTTAGTGATTCAGAGTGAGCAGTGGAGAGAGGATGAGAGAGAGAGAGAGAGAGAGAGAGAGAGAGAGAGAGAGAGAGAGAGAGAGAGAGAGAGAGAGAGAGAGAGAATAGACACACAGGGTGAGGAGTGTTCTTATATTCTTGAGTGTCTGATTACTTCTAATTTCATCTTTCTGGGTATAATTCACATGAACATACATAGATGCCACTTTCTTTCCCACAGAACTGTAGAATCCTATCACTGTTATACAAAGACTGCCACTCCATTAAATTGTACAACATATACAGTATATACAAAAGTATATAGCCATTGTTAAAAAAATATAGAGCATGTTTGTGATTATCTGTGGTCCTGCACATGTATTATACAATATGACCTTCACTGTTACCTGTAAAGAAGGGGCAGTCTTCAGTAAAATCAAAACATAAAGAGGAAAAGACTTTGTTCAGCACCATCTGCTGAGAAGAGGTAGGACTGGGGTTTCCTAGATTTTCTTGATTTGGAAGAAGGGTATCTTTGAGATTGGAGGAAGTTTTCATCCCATGCCATATAGACTCTAACTCAGGAGCTAAGAGTGCCAGATGCTCATAGTAACACAAACCTTCAATGGAGTCAGTGGCCTCTGGATCTCTCAGATTTAAAGGATATAATTCATGGACCACATATAATGAGTGTTAGAAAGGAACATTTTGTTCTAGATGCTTATGAGAAAGAAAAAAGGCAGAGTCCCCATACAGCAGGTGCAGATCCCAAGAAGTAAGTTACAACTAAGGTGCTAGCTAGTCCAGGTCCTTTAAGAGAACCAACAGCAGCTACTGGGATGAGGTATGTAGGGGTTGAGGGTTGAGCTAGTCAGTTCTGCTGTTGCCATGGTGATGTGCCCACTTGGCTTCTCTTGGTTTCATCATGTACTCACAAAAAAGTTCCGAGCAGAGGTACTCATCCAGGAGAAGAAGTAACAAAGAAGCAATATTCTCTTCCAGTGTTGCTAACCTCTAGCAAGTGCATTCCTTCCAAACAGTGGCTCTTGGGGTCCCTGCTCTGCTTGACAAGTTCCCTTCTCCTGTCTTCCTCATCATTCTGGTTTCAGATCTCCTCAGTACCTGTATGTGAATAAAAATAAAACAAGCTCAGGAAATATATATATATATATGAATGAAAGAAACTGCTCAGAAAATACGTGCTCATTAGTTTTAAATTTGCAGCAATGTCTCTTAATTTTGTTGGTTGAAAATAATTTTATCCTTGATGGTTATTCATTTTCTATGTTTTTCTTTTTTATGTAGTCTTCTCTCATACAATATATCCCAACTGTAGACTTTCCCCTCCCAGTTCCTCTACCACCTCCCCTCTCTCCATGATCCACTCTCTCCTTCATTTCCTTTCATAAAAGACCAGACCTCCTAGTGATGTCAACCAAACATGACATAAGAAGATGCAATAAGACTAGGCACAAACGTTTATAACAAGGCTTGACAAGGAACACCAGTAGGAGGAAAAGGGTCACAAAAGCAGAAAGAAATTCAGAGATACCTCCTCCTTACTGTTGGAACTCCAATAAGAACATCAGGCTAAACAACCACAGCATATATGTGCAGAGAGCCTAGTGCAGACCCATGCAGGTTCCATAATTGTTACTTCTATCTCTGTGAGCTCTGATGAGCCTAGTTGATTCTGTGGGCAGTTTTCTCCGGGTGTCCTCCATCCCTCTGGCTCACAATCCTTCCTCTTTCTCTTCTGCAGGGTTCCCCAATCTCCCCCTAATGTTTGGTTCTGGATCTCTATATCTGCTCCCATCAGCTGAGAGGAAGCCTGATGATGGTTGGCCTGGGAGCAGATCTATGAGTATAGCAGAATATCAATAGGAATCATTTCATTGCTATTTTTGATTTATGATTGATTGACTGATTGATTGATTGATTGATGGACTGATTGTCAGTCATTTTTGATTTTCCTCTAGGGCTATGAGCAATGCAGCTTCTGAATCCAGGTCATCCATTCAGTATTGAGTGGGTTCCCTCTCTAGGCTTAGGTCTCAAATTAGACCAGCCAGAAAGAACTTTGCCTTGATCTTACTGGGTGAAATTATCTTGCAGATATAACATAATGGAAGAGCAGAAGGAAGAAAGACCCTGGCTCTATTATCTGGAGTCTAACAAAGCCACTTGCTCTTTACTGACTCAGAAAGACTGCCCTTCTAGTTTAGATTTTTCACAAATTGTCTGACACATTTCCTAAATGGATTAGAAACTTTACACTTTTAGAAAAGTTAAGAAATGACACAATAGGTCAAAAACCCTGTCTTGCCTGCAAGATGCACTGGAGCAATAGAGACTCAGAGCCCTTATTCTAATGTGCACTCTCTGAAGCTCATGAAAACAGGGCTCTCGGCCTCTCTCCCTCTTACACACAATAGCTTAGAGGACAGGGAAACGTAACTTCCTGTTCTTTAAAAATCATATTTATTTATGCTTAATTTATGTGTATATGTGTTTAGGCGCATGAGTTTATGTTTACCACATCTCTACAGGTACTCATGGGACTGGAGTTAAGGGCAGTTGTGACTTTTCCTCTCTGGGCACTAGGGACTAAACCAAAATCTTCAGCATTAGGTACACTAATCACTGAGGCACCTCAGCAACCCTGCATTCCTCTTCTTTCTCTCTTACCTCAAAAGATAGAAATGCAGGTATATTGGACAAGGCTATTTTCACAAACATTTTATATCTATGCTCCAAGAGAAGTTGCTTAGAGAACGTATGTATCCAAAACCATGTTTACAAACTTATCAGTTATCAGTTAGACTTCAAAGCAACAGGTTTCCCGTTCTGAATTTTATTCACTAAATCTCTGTTCCCTGTCAGTTAACACAGATGGCAGTTTTCTAAGAGACCTGGATTATATTGTCAGGATAGTACTTCACTCCATAAAGAGTTTTTGGTGGCTTGTGTGAATTCTGTGAGACTTTAAGAGGCTCCAAGTTGAAAGAAGAGCTATATAACATTCTTTATATAGGCCAAAAAGGTCATAGAAGGACAAGAGTTTGCCAATAGACAAAATGACTTACCTGCGTCATATCCAGTCTTTCTGCCATGAGAAACCAACACTCTAGGATCCAAGTCTCAAAATATTATTTTAACATTGCACCTAGTGGCTAGATTCTGAAAAAAAGTAAAAAGAAACCAAGAGGGCTGGTGATGCAGTTATATTATAACGTGCTTGCCGGGCACGAAGGGGAATCTAGCTTCAATGCCTAACAGTGCGTAAACGTGGGAATCCCAGCATTACAAAGGTGGAGGCAGAAAATCAGAACTTCATGGACATCATTAGCTACATAATGAGTTTGAGGCCAATGTAGGATACAAAAATCCATGTACACAAACAAGAAAATAAACAAACCAAACAGTAGAACATCTGATTAGAACATTTATCCTTGCTTATTAAACTGTAGGTGTATAAAATACAGATCTCGTCCTGTGTGTTTCTCCCTGTCTGTGTCTGTTATCTGTTCTCTTGCTTGCTCATGTTGTCTCATTTGTTTCTCTCTGTCTCTCTTGTTCTCTCTCTCTCTCTCTCTCTCTCTCTCTCTCTCTCTCTCTCTCTCTCTCTCTCTCTCTGTCTGTCTCTCTCTGTGTGTGTGTGTGTGTGTATGTGTGTGTGTGTGCATGTGTGATCAGGAACTATAAGTTGTAAAGGTAGCCTGCCACAGTTTTCTGGGTACTCTGAAAAGTCACAAAGCCTCTAGGTAATGACAGCAAATAGTTTTTATTACAGAAGTACAGGCCAACATACTTTGGTCCAGTTTTCTGAGACCCAATTCTACAGGAGGACATAGGGCAAATGTCACCTGTTACCTGCATACTGAGTAGGTGTCTTACAAAAGAAAAACCCTGAGCTAAACAAACCTGAGTTTTACTAATGGGCTAATTTACAGGGAATCTGTAATGTGATCTCATGGGGAAGTGCTCTCTTGATTCAAATGGACTATTAACTGACCTATGATCTTAAAAGTAGGTATTAGCCCTGTTCCCTGTAGATGTTTTATTATACCAACATTGTTTGTTTATATAGGCATATCCATATATATGAATATATATATATAAACTCTATGGAAAACTATATGCATACATTTAACTTTGTCAGCAATACTATTTCCTAAGCTTAGTTGTATGTGTATTATGATTTTTATTCCTTAATTCTCTGGGGATATGGTATTCTACGATAAAGACAATTTAGACAATTGTCTACCATTTAGACAATGAAGAAAATTTCTATTGTTAAAACATGGAAAATATTTTTAAATGCTAGTATTATCAAAAAAAAAAAACTTGTCAGGCAGTTGTGGCACACACCCTTAATGCCAGCACTTGGGAGGCAGTGGCAAGTGGATTTCTGAGTTTGAGGCCAGCCTGGTCTACAAAGTGAGTTCCAGGACAGCCAAGGCTACACAGAGAAACCCCTTTCTCAAACAAACAAAAACAAAAACTATCAAAAAAACTTAAAAAATGAATTTGTGCCTATATTTTTGCATGTAAACATGATATTTTCCTGAAGAAAATTCTGAAATTGGCATTTATAGGCAAATATTAGTGGTTATTTTTGAAAATTTGATAAATCTTGATGAACTCCTTTTAGAAAGATATTTTCAGTTTATACTTTCACTATGAATGTATAAAATAGTTTCTATTTTATGAAGGTATTTCAATTGTAAAATATAATATTAATATATTAAAGTGCCATTTGTGATTGTTGTCACCACATAAATGGAAGGTACCCATAAATAAATACAAATATCTGTTTCCTTCCTTTACTGTCATGCCATGATTCCCTGTCAAGAAAAGACTGCCAATTTTCCTGTATCTCTACATCATATTCAATATAAGTGATGACCTAGAGTATGTCAGCCTCCATTTAAAGAGTATAGTCAGTATTTTACACTAACGTGTATTCTGCACTGAGAAAGTATAGAGTAAGAGAATGCCTGTGGACACTGCTCCAATGCTTCTGTACTTGGCTTTGTAAGACCAATCAAGTGCAAAGCCAGATCCCAGGAACAAGAAAACCAAAATAAAGTTCTTTGACTTTCTAGGACTTTACAGTACAGTTTTTATAGTTCATAAAATAGTTCCTGAGCTAAGGAGATGTCTCTGTGGGCAAAGTACTTGCTGTACAAGCAGGAGGTGAGGACCTACTTGCATTTGGAGCTCCAGCTCCCACATAAATCTGGAGTTGATGATACCCCGTGTACCCTCAGTGCTGAAGCAGCTGTATCCAAGTTTAATGACAAACCCTGTCTCAAAGGCAAGGTGAACAGTGGTGGAGGAAGACAACTGACATTGGCCTTTGGCCCTTACATGTGGGCTCATACATGTAACCTTCCAACAGTACACATTCAAATATACTGTTCCATTCTATGATCTGAAAGTACAGGTTTATTTGACCATGAAGAAACACACACACACACACACACACACACACACACACACACACACACAGAGTGGGGAGAGAGAGATAGAGAGAGACAGAGAGAGAATGATGTCTCATTTAAATCTGCATCTACCTAACATTTTATCATTTAGCTCATTCATTTACATATTCATCAGCGTATTTATAAACTATTTATAAATATTTTTCAACTTTCATTTCTTCATTGACCATTTCTTTCTTTCCTGTTCCCCTATCCCTCAAATCCTAACTTTGTCTTTAATTGGGACTTTTTAGGGGGTTAAACACATAACAGTTTTTTCCAGTCTTTCATATTTAGAACCAGTAGAGGGCTAACCACAGGAGTCCAGCAAATGCCTACCAAACTCATTACTTCATTACTTAAGTCACTGAAGTCTTGAGATATACTCACCCTTTACTGCAGAATTAAGATTTCTTAGTTATAGTCTGAGGGAGAAAATATGACCTTTCTCAACAGCATTCTGCTCTTGAAAATTGATGTCTTAAAGTAGTGAGGATCAAGCTGATGTCCAGACAGGCTTTGGCATTCATTAATCTGCAGAAAATTAGGTAGGAGGGAGGTGGGGGGAGATATTAAATAATAGGCCTTATGTTTTAGTTACATGGGAGAAAGAGATTCTGGTGTGGACTTGTACAGTAGTGTGATTGTGGATAGCATGCTGCATATGTTTGTAAACTAGAAGGACTTTGTTTTCTAAAAAGAAAAAGACAAACATTTGATACCACTTATCCTGCTTTAAATACTATGCAATGTATACATGCACAACAGCATCACACGATCCTCATAAATATGTACAACTTTATGCATCAGATTATAATTAATTTCATTTACATGAAGAAATAAGGACATATGAGGAAAATGCTTGAGTGATCCCCAGTGGAAATAATCTATGTGAAGACAAGACATAAAGAAACAGACTGTTCTGTCCTGGTCCTGAATAGTTATGAAGGGAACAGAGATTTGATAGTATCTTTATCCTGCAGTACATAACACAACTGAACCCTTCAAGCTAGAGGACTGTATGAGAGAGGGTTAAAAATATTACTAGATAGATGCTAATTTTCATGAATCTCAAAACTGTATTCATTAAAGCAACAACCAAGGGATTGTTAATTTCCATTTAAAGACTATAGTCAGCATTTGACATTAGCAAAAGTTTTGTTCTTTTCACTCCTCAGTGATCTGGTTTTAGTTTTAATTAAAAGTGTTTTTTTTAAATATATATTCTTAATTTACTTGGAAAATATTTACATCTAAATGGCAAAAAAAAATGCTATTTATGCCCTCGTCTAGATCTGCAGAGAAAAGGAAATGAACAAGGAACTTCTGTTGGCGTTATTTCAAAATACAATGCTCTTAGATTAACAGAGTTGAGTGTTGGCCTGAGAAAGGAGATCGGAGACTGAATGTCAAGGGATAAATACTACGCTGGATTCTCTGCTGTTTTTACCTTGAAGGTAGAAACTACAAATAGGGACTAAACATGCAGGCGGCATCTAAGATTACAGCCTTGAAGAATTCAGAGTGGAGTGGAGAAATTGGCTAAACCACCCTATAATTTTTATTTAATGATTTTGCAAGGCACAGGGTGGGGGAAGAAAGGCTGTTTCTCGAAAGTTCTTTGTTCCAAGGGGAGGAGGCAGACAGAAGAAATGTCTATTGTTTATGGCTGTTTGTCATTTCGTAGGGTTCACACACACTTGCACACACTTACATGTGTGGGTGTGGTGTGGCAAAGGAGAGAAAAGAGAAAAGATCATCTTGGGATTAAACTACAAACCAGACAATGGATCAGAGGAGAAAATGACTGGCAATCAAACCCCTGAGTGAATCCACAGTGCCTTTAATTCTCCTCTAATCAAAGAGCAGCACATGGTGGTGAGCGATGGCCAGAGCCCTGGAGATTATGCAGAGGGTGACTTCATTCAGAGAAATCTTGGCACGCTTCCTAACCTCTTAGCCTCGGGGAGAATTTCTTAAATTTTATTTGTGTTCTTCACCTGAGAGAATTGATGTCTTTAAGAGAGCACAAGACAGAGGCTAAACAGACACGCAATAAAATTATCCTGGTCGGATGGGTCAGGAGCTGCCTGATAACTCAGGTTCCGCCTACATCAATCACAGGGCAGTGGGGGTGGCACTGTCAAGGAGACCTGAAGGTGGCAGGGCCTGCAGCGGTGGGTCTTAAATAAAGGTGCAGAAGGCAGACCCTTCGAAACTGGGTATCCAGCTGTGAATAACGACCTCTACTCGTCATTCTGTGGGTTTTGAAATTTTGACAAGAACTTTTTTTTTTAAAAAAAACGTAAATAGCAAATAAAAAATATAATAAAGATATAGTGTCATTTCCCCTTGAAGATGGAGCTGCCTTTTGCTTGAACGGATGCTCTTTTTTTTTAATTTAGGGGGTTTTAAATTTAAAATATGCAGAAAGAGACAGGAGAGTGCTGAAGAAATGGAGCACTATCTAGAGACCAGTCAGCAAGGGTATTTTTCTGTCTTTTTTTAAAGGGCACATTCAGTGAGAACCACAAGGCTGTGCTTCTAGATCGATGGATAAGAAAATATCAAATTCTGTGCTACCATTTTCATTATTGCTCATTAGAGAGAGCCGAGTTTATAAAATGTATTCTAGCTGTTTTTAAGGAAACCAGGGCATCTTGTGACTATCAGAATTTATAGAGCCCTGCCCAAAAGCTTCAACTGGATTAGATTTTAGCTCTGCAAACAGTCTTATCTCTTAAGAGCTAGGACCAGAAATTAAATTATAAATTGATATTATCAATAGTAGAAATGTTATCTTGAGCCCTGGAGGCCAGAGGCTGATTGAATCTCATTCATCACAGATGGCTTTGTGGGTGATGGCTGTGTTTTGGGTGTGAGGCTACTTTTAAGTGTTGCAACTAGTAGGCTGCTTAGCTGAGCTGGTTAGCACACAGGGCTGATCAGAGATGCAGGACAATCTCCTGGTTCTACACTCCAGTCAGCACTTTGTTTAGCAGCAGCCATTCAGAGCCCATGAGGATGTGTCGTCTTATCTCGCCACTGATCCCAGTAGTAGAGACAGTTGTAGGTATGGAAAAATTAATCTTATACATCTCTAATGACACACACTGTAATAAAATGGAATTAATGACCCTTGCAGTATACATGTGAGTTTCTTTTGAAAGTTGGCAGAGAAATTGTCATGCTCACTCTCCCCTTTGCAGGAATTTCTATGCTTTGTCCAATTTAATCTGTAAATGCTGACACTCATGAACTCAGCCTGGAATGGTTGTTTACTAAATACCAACCATTTACAGGAAATTCATCGGTATTAACGAGAAGACCACAATGAAAGTCGAATGCCCAAAATGAATGACAAGTCTGATGCTCTTCTTATATTTAAGGGGCTTTAAATATAAAAGGATGATGCAGGAACAGAGTGGTATCCAGAGACAAGTCAGCAAAATAGGATGATCCGGAGGAATTTATGAAGCAACTGAAATGAACCACAGAACTGCGTGGCGTTACAGAGTTGAGACAATGATGGCACAAAGAGTCAGAGCACAGGAAGTAGGAGGTGAGAAGAGGCAGGTAAGCAAAGTAAGCAGTACAGGAATGAAGAAGAACGATGGCAGGATCTCCACGCAAGGCTGCAGACCCAACGATAATTCTTTCTCCGCTATGAATGACCATTCTTGCTACTATGGAAATATAAATATGTAAAAATTGTGCTTCTTGGAAGTCTAGATACACAGAAGTTTCTAATTTCTCTTACTTATTTCTATGTTCTTACAACAAACCTTCATCATTGGAGGTTAACTGAGGGTGGCCTTGTGTAATAATGTACAAAGATTTTCTTTAATGAAGGTATTTTATTGCCTTAGGGACTTGTTGTTAAATCTGAGATTCTCATCTTATTTCACAGTTGTGACTAGCCTCTATACCTGTTTGGGATAGTAATCACCACTGATAAACAATAAACATATGAGAGTCCTAAATAGAGTCAACTCATGATTATGAGTAATTATATTTAAATCTCTTCCTCTGTTTCTCTCTCTTCATTTATGTGTATACACACACACACACACACACACACACGGATAGATGGATGAATTGATAGATAAATATGGTAGAGTAGTATATAGTAGGATACTTTCATTGTATTTGAAATCAGTACAGTTTATTTTATTAAGAAATCACTTCTTCTAGCTTTAAAATAGTCTGTGGCCAACAATATGGTGATAGTTGCTTTGAAAATGTTATTTGGGAAAAATTATAAAGAAATATAATAATGTTAAAATTTTGCACAGAAAACCTATCAGTGAAGGCGTGATTGAGTCACATTGCTACCACATGATTTTTTATCCCTCTACCTTTCTTTAGTGGAAAGTTATTGGAATCAATCCATGGTCTTAAAGGTGATCAAAATTTTTCCCACTGTATGTATTATTAGAAAGCTAAATCTCATTTCTGTATTGCCACATATTCATTAGGTATAATGCAGCTCAATTAACATAAGCATGGATTCAAATGTAGCAATCTATTTTGCATATCATTTGCTTATATAGCTTGATTATGTATGTGTAGGCTGATGAATATTTGGCACTAATTATTCAAAAACGAATGGGAATTATTAAAGAAAAATGTGGTGAAAAGCCATTATTCTTTATAATCATGAGATGATAAGAAGATAAAGGCTAACTTTAAAATTTTAAAAACCTAAGTGAGTTTCCTTTTAGAGGATGAATATAAAAAATTATTACTAGGATGATGTGCATATGAAAATATTTCTTTGGTAAATTGGTGTTTGAATGAAAAACTCAGACATGACTTAGAACAAGCTGTGGGTAGAGCTTTGCAGTGTCAAAATGACCAGTTAGAATGAGAAATGCTGTTGGCAATGCCAATTTGGTCAGTCACAGTGGAGAGCAGAGAGGCAGACATAGTGACCATGTCAGTTTGCATTGGAAAATGACCAAGAAGCTATAGAGGTAGCCACAGCAAAAGCCTGAGAACACTGAAGCTACAGAAAAGACAGAGCCAACATCAGGCCACACACCTGTACTTCAAATCCATGCACTGTCTCTACTGGGGAGAATTGTACCAGTTGCAGGAGATAGGAAGCCTGAGTAAGGCTTACTGTGCTAGATGGCAGGAAATAGGTGGGAAGTGTAAAAATGAAGAGGTATAGCCCAATACCTGTCCTTAAATCCTTATGCCTCGGGCTGGAGTGATGGCTCAGTGGTTAAGAGCACTCATTGCTCTTCCAGAGGTTCTGAGTTCAATTCCCAGCAACCATATAGTGGCTCACAACTATCTGTAAAGAGATCTGATGCTCCCTTCTGGTGTGTCTGAAGAGAGTGACAGTGTACTCACATACATAAAATAAATAATAAATAAAAATAAAACAAAAAACAAACCTTATGCCTCAGTTGATGAATTCTCTACTTAACTGCAGGAGAAGAAAGAGATCACAAAAACTGTACTGCAACAGGACTTTTTCGGAGGAGAGGCAGAAAAAGTCTTCTTACCTCAGCTAGGGAGCATACAACAGACCAAAGTACAGATATCACCTAAGTCTCACTTGGTGAACTCGTGAGTTTTATTGGAGTTACAGGAATATGGGTGAGGGGTTACTTATAGTAGCAGAAATGACTCCCAGACAGGTTATTACTGAAGCCCAACCTAGCATTAGGTGACAGCTCGCAAAGGTGGAAACCTATAGCATACTGCCCTGCCTTCAGGCAAATCAGCAGGTTGGAGAGCCTCCCTTCCAGGTGGCTCAGTTGGTCTGTACCTATTCAAGACAGCTCAGATGGCCTCTGCTTCTTCCAGGCAGCTGGTCTGATTTCAAGTGTCTTCTTTGAAGCTTGGCTCTTCCGAGAGTGACTATCAGGAGTCTTTACTGTTTACTCTTTGGGAGGGAGAGGCTTAGTGAATCTGATCAGTTTCAGGGACTTCCAGAAGCTATTTTGAGTAGTTTAGTTTCTATTTGAAGGAGCTTCTCTGCAGTATGAAATGCTTCAAAGAGGGAAGGGGGTGATGGTTACACAACAGAAACAAAACATTAACAGAAAATGTTGCTAGATAGACTCCCTTCCTTCCTTCCTTCCTTCCTTCCTTCCTTCCTTCCTTCCTTCCTTCCTTCCTTTTGTCCTTTCATTCTTTCCTTCCTGTCATCATTTCCTACCATTCTTTCTCTATAGTTGGAACATACAAAACTGCCTTTTATTTTGAACTAATTTAGAGCTTTAAAAGCATTTTGAAATACTTATAGTGTTCATGTCTGACCCCCTGATGTTTGACCCCCTGACCACATGTATGTAGTCAAATTCCTAGTTATTCAAGCCAGGAAGTTACTGTTGGTACATTACTTTTTGATACAACCCAGTAAAATTATACACAGACAGCTGAATTCTCCAATTGTCCCCTAGTATCAGGGTTCTGGGTCTCTCTCTCTCTCTCTCTCTCTCTCTCTCTCTCTCTCTCTCTCTCTCTCTCTCTCTCTCACACACACACACACACACACACACACACACACCCTTCACATTTTCTTTTAGTATATGAATCTTAGATGCCATTCTGATGGCTTTTAAGAATCTTTCTATATGCATTTCATAAAGAGAGTTGTTTATTGTCTAATTAATTTAGAACTCTGAATAGTACTGAAAATTTGTTCCCTTGGCAAAATATTAAGATGGCTAGGTTGGGCCCTTCCCAATGATTCTTACTGAAAGGTGAATGGTTTTTGTCCATTTAATTTTCTTCTGAATTTATCATGTGCATGCATAGGTATACACATATTTACATCTTTATTTTCTGAAGTCACTTCTCCAATTGACTTTGGACTTTGACAACACTGGCTTGTCCCAGGGGAACCCTGTCTCTATAAGCTGATTGCTGTGATTACAGGTAGATATCATGTCTAACTGTCTTATGTGGATTCTAGGGATCCACACTCTGGTTCTCAACTTGTAAAGCAAGCATTTTATCCGCTGAGGCATCTCCCCAGCAGGATTTTGGATGTCTTCTTACTATTACTGTTTACCTTGATCATCTGGCTATGGTAGAAACTGCCCTGGTTCTCAAGAGTAAAGTTCTAATTTTCTCCAAGTAATTAGTGAGACCTGTGGAAAAATACTGTATAATTATTATCTGTGAATTATCCCATTCATTGTCACCCTTTTGCCATCAAATTTGAATATCTGAACATGATTCTTCCCAGAAATAATGATTACAAATTCTAGCATGTAATGATAGTTTTTTTTAAAAAGAAAATGCATTTTTCTTTATTCTATTTTATTACTTAGCATTCTAACGTGAGCATTCTAATTTGTCATCTGTCATTCATTGGTTCTCATGAATTTCCTTTTATATTCAATTCCCACTTGCCATCTATACACATTTTCCTGAGCCCAAAGGCTCCATCACCATTTTGTTCCATGAGGTTCCCATGGTTGGTGATGAACACAAGTTTCTTGGCCCCCACATGCTCTTCAGAGCTTCTTTTGCCTTTGTTTGTGTCCTCCATGACTGTCTTGTCCCAATGCTGTAGACATATGTTATTTAACTTGATAGTCCATTAATATCTTTCATTTAATCCCTTGGCCCTGGTTTTCCACAATGCATTCTGGACTGTCCATTGTTCTCATATCATCCTGATTGTAACATAACTTCTTACTTTTAGAAAAGTAATTCTATTTAGATCAAGGTCAATGTTGAGAGTTTTGTCTGCCAACTTTGGTACATTTCTCTTTCAGTAATGGGTTCCCTTATGTTGAGACCTCTTCATTGTTGAGACCATTTCATTCATGAAGTGGCTTTCTTCATTTTCTGTTATATTTACAACCCAGTTCATTAATATATATTTAAAGGTATGAGTTTTCTGGTATCATGTGAATACAAATATTTTATATAGTTTAGCCATAGTCATTTTTCACATCTTGGAGAATGAAAGTCAAATTTACAAATATACTTCGATACAAAAAGTCTGGGAAGTATTGTTTTCTTTCTTTTAAAGACTTCAGTAAAGGAACACCAAGTATTTTGTTGATGAGAACTGAATTGTAAAGAGGTAGATGACGATGTGTCCTAGCAGGTGTTAGTGGATTTCTCAGGGACAAGAACACTTCAGACGTTAAATACAACATATTTCAAAACTGTGTAGTAAAGTTCAATAGACCTTCCATCCAAAAACTGTCTTTCTCTCTGTCCTGAATTTGCACCTAGGTTAATTTTCTGCTCTCCGTCACTCAGTTTCCATGTCTCTTTGTGTGCCTCATCAAATTGGCTGAACTCTTTCTCATCTTTAGAAGCTGGATAAAAGCCCGCTTCAGCTATTGGTCTCTGTCCAGCTGGCAAATTTATACTGTTTCTAAGGCTCCCATATTGCTATAGTTGTGCCCTGGCCTCTCTACTGAGAGTGGAACAGAACATTCAAGTTGGTAGGCTCACATATTCTTACATCATTAGAGTTGGAAGAAAAGGTAAAAAGATGATGATAAGGGATGGTGATGCTGATGATGGTGATGGTAATGAAAATGGTAGATAATAATGATGATGATGACTTTTTTTTTGAGACAAGGTCTTGATATGAAGCCCTGGCCAGTTGGTACTCTTATAGCTCAGGCTGGTCTCAAATTCAAAGTAACTCTTCTGTCTCAGCTTCCTGAGTTTTGGGATTAAAGCAATCAGGATAATATTGAAAAATGCTGTAGAGAATATGAAAAACTGTGATCACGGTATATGCATTGCTTTAATCTCCCATCAAGCCTTCTAGAGGGCACAAAGGGTCTCATATTATTTTTGAGGACCATTCCCTTTGGTGAGAGGGCTACATTTTACATTCCTCTTTCACAAGTTTACAAGACTCTGTAAAAACTCAGCCTTCCCTTATCTGAAGTTTTAATTTCTACTATGATAGTCACCATGGTTAGTAGGGATCCAATAATATTAAATGGAAAATTCCAGAAATAATCCGTCAGTTTTAAATTGCATGCTTTTCTGCTCTTTTCTGCCACCCACAATGTAGGATTTGAGGACTGAGCTCCAGTCATCAGGATTGGCAGCAAGCATAATTACCCAACTGATTCATTTTGGTAGCCCCATGTGCTATTCAGAATAGCACAATTAACTCTTTTACTATCCCACGGTACTTCTCCCTGGACATAAATCATATGTTTGTATAGGGCATAGATGCTGTATATGCTATCTGACTGTTAGTCCCTGAGCTGCCATCTCAGTTATCAAATCCATGGTTCTGATTTGGGCTTGTGTTCTGGTTACCCTTATTTCATGTACTAATGGCCTCAAAGTCTGTGTAGTGATGCTGGTAGTTCAGATATGTCCAAGCTAAGATGTGCAGTGCTCCCTCAAAGTGAAAAGGTGAAAGGTGCCAACTTAGCAAGGAAAGAAACGTGGTCATATGCAGAAGTTGATAAGATCTATGGTAAGATGTTTTCAATACAATTCTGAAGAAAAAAAGATACTCATAACACATTTAACATACCTCAAACAAAATAAGTTAATAAGGTGCAATGTATTATAAAGTCGTGATAAAGATAAAAGAGGCATGAAATTATAGGATTTGGTATTACCCATGATTCCAAGCACCCACTGGAGCCTGGAATGTACCCTGCCTGGAACGAGTGGACTGCTGATCTTCATGGTGCACAAGAATTACTACCATATGATAACGATGACATATTTTAATATCCGAGGAGTTTATGAGATTCAAGAGTAAAAGCCAAATTTCACAAAGGCTTTATCTGTAAGAGAGTATGCGAATCATTGTCATTTATATCAACTAGAGTTCTACAAGCAACTAGATAAAAATGAATGAGATAATTTTATAACTCAATACTGAAAGAAAGAGCTATACTCACACCAGTTTCCAGCTGTGTTTCAAAGGTCAATGAAGCAAACCATGCCAGCATGGGGTCAAGGCAGAGAAATGATTATTTTAATATTCATGCATTAGATATTAAATATGTTTTATTCTAGAGACTTCTGTGACATAGCAAAGTGTTCTATTTTGTCTAGCTCCTCTATGAAGAAAACTATGTTATCTCCCTCTAAGAAGGCTGTATTAGTTAGAGTTTTACTATTGCGAACAGACACAATGAACAATACAGCTCTTGTGAAGGACAACATTTAATCTGGGCTGGTTTACAGGTTCAGAGGTTCAGTCCGTTATCACCAAGGGAGGAGCATGGCAGCATCTAGTTAGGGATGATGTGAGAAGAGCTGAGAGTTCTACATCTTATTACAAAGGCAAACAGGAGAAGACTTACTTCCAGGTAGCTAGGAAGAGGGTCCTACAGCTGACACAGACACACTTCCTCCAACAATGCCACACCTCCTAATGGCTGTTCTCTAGGCCAAACAGATTCAAACCACCACAAAGATCATTTGCAGTTGCCATGCAGTCATTCCTGGAGCTGATGTGGTCGACATTACTCAGAAGTAGGGGAAATGATGGTGAGTATAATCTTCCTTTATGAGTATATTAATTGCTACTTTGCTCTCTTTGGGGAGTCCACATTATGTTTCCCCTTCCTCATTGGATTTCCCCTAGGGTCTCCACAATATTTAGATAACTATGCATTTCAGATCATTCAGCTGAGAGTAGAGCTTTTTCCCTCTGGTTAATTTAGTGAAAATAAGCCCATGATTTTAATAATAGATTTTTAGTAGTAACTAAAATTAAGCGAACAACATGGCAATGAGCAAATGAGTTAAATCCTAGCAGATAGCCCCTCCATAGATTGTATATTGAATCACTTGGTGTCTAGATATTCTCTTGGGTTTCCTTTCATATTTTGCATATATATACACACACATTCTATTATCTCACACAATTTGGAGCAATTCAGGTACTGTTATTTGGATGTCAGAATCAGTAATCACAAAATAATTTTCAGTGGTGTAGAATGACTCTCTAAAAATCTGCTTTATTAAAACCATAAGAAAACTGTAATGGTAGTCAAAATTAACCTTTTCAGAGCTCTAGACATTAGGCAAAAACAAAGAATGTAAGAAACCCATTCAAGAAAAACACCACCTACCAGTAAATACAGTGAGTGTTTGGGTATCTTAATTCACCTACTCTCAGTGCCCTCTTCCTATGTCTGTGGGAATCTGGAAAACCCACAGGCTTGCAATGGTTTTCCACTGTACAAAGCTACAGATTAGAAAGCTCTGGCAATGTTGTTTGGGTTTGGAGCTCTTCCCAGGCTCCACTTCCACATAATCTTTATTTGACTCAAGTCCAAATTCACTTACTGTTGAACAGCTTTGTCTCAGACACAATTGCTGAAAGCAATCAGTGGTCATTGTTTGTTGTTGTAGATACCTGTGACCAAAACAATATTGAGAGCAAGCAAAGCATAGATAAAAAAAAACCTGGCAAATGAAAGATGAGTGTAAGATGTCCATAGGAGACTTAAATGCTCTGATAGAAAGTAGAAAGTCAGTCACACACCAAATCTGAGAGTAACTATCTTTCACCTTTGGCTAACCTTGAGATTCTCAGCAGGAGCAGGAATGAAGGTTACAGTGCTATTGGGAGCTATCCAAGCTTTAACTCTGTGCCCCAAGGCTCACACAAAGACCACCCAAAGAAACTAAACAAAGGCATTAAAAATATCTCTGTCCAAATTATTAGTTAAGAACTGAGATGATGAGTCTTCAGTGGCCAAATATGAATAGATATTTTATAGATTTAGTTGAGCAAGTCATTAAACAAAATAAAACAGCACTAATAATGATAATAAATAAGAAATATTAAACCATAAAGACAAAAGAACTGAGTTTGGGATTTGTTACACTTAATTGCTTAATATGTCTATCTTTCAACAGAAAATCATGAAACATGTAAAACAAAACAGAGAGAGAGAGAGAGAGAGAGAGAGAGAGAGAGAGAGAGAGAGAGAGAGAAAGAAAGAAAGAATATGGTCCAGAAAATGGTTAATATAAACAGTGTTGCAGATGTTTCATGTGCTAAGCAAGTATGTTATACTGGCTATTATAATTAAATAAAATAAGACAATAAGGAAATATGAACTGAAAACAAAATCTCATAGACTTTCTTGAGTGGAAATTGATTGAATTTTCTTTTTTCTTTCTTTTCTATTTTTTACAAAATGCAAGGATGAACAGCAGGGATGAACAGGTGGGGCGCAGGGTATTGTTAAAGCATTAAAACTATTCTCTGAGATATTGCAAGGGAGCATACATGCACATATCCACATGTGTGTATTCTAAAGTAGCCTTGCATGATGAGAGCAAAGGATGAAATCTGATGCCACGATGACGTTTATGACTTATAACGAAGGTACCACACTAAATGTGAACAATGAGCAATTGTATGTGGGGTGGAGAGCGAAGGCGAATGGTAAATGCGGAGACTTTCTCCTCAATTTACCTGTAAAGGCAAACCATGTCTAAGAAAAAGTATTAAGTAGAAGAATCAACACCGAAGACTTGACAAACACTACCAAAGCAAAATACATGTCACAAGAGTCCCAGAGATGGAAAGCAAAATACAACAGGGAAAAAACCTTAAGCAAGCACAATGGTGCAGTGAGTGGATTGTGACCTGGAGGGCATGTTGAACAATTGTCCATACAATGGCACTAAAATCTTTGAAACTTAGTTTTTCTCTTAGAAATCCCATTTTATTTCCACACATAATGCCCTTATGAAATTTTAATGCTTACAATATGGGGAGATGGCTCAGTGCGTAAGAGTGCTTGCTCAGAAAGCGTGGAGACATGGATGCCAAGCCTCACCATTCAAGTAAGAAGCTGAGCGTGGCTGCATATTTCTGTAGTGCCAGCATCATGAGGTCCATGACACAAATAGCTCCTGAGACCTCACTGGAAAGTCAGGCTAGTTCAAACCATGAGCTTCCAGTTTGATGAGATCCAGAGCAACAGAGGAAGAGCCTGGATATCCTGCTCTGGCTCCCACATGCACAGGTATAAATCTACACACGTGCATAAAGCATGCATCAAACACACACACACATACACACACACACACATACACACCACTCAAAACATTTACCAATACTAACAGCTCCCTGAAATCCCTATTGAGCTATAACTGATTGGGAAAAGTCTGCCCTTTTCCTTTCCTCTAGAAGGTATGGAGTACACTCTCCACTAAAGGGAATATGATGCACATTAGTGACTCGTGGATAATAGTGAGTGGTTGCAGGTTCCTAATTATTACAGGTACATGTACGTAATTTACTTTTACAGAGCGACTGTGTGTAAGAGGGTAGATTCATTTGGCATTGATCATTCTTCTGTGAACATATTCTTGGAGAGTATATTTTTAAACTTGTTTATTCACTTATCATCTGTAACAGTGTAGCTAGGAGCAAAGCAACCTATCCAGGCCTCAGTTTCCCCACATGTAAAACGGAGCTATAACTCACAGGATTCCTAGGGAGGGGAACTTCACTGATTGAATACCTTGATGTGTCTAGCACATAGTAGGTCTGTGAATCTTCAGTAGCTATGCTGTAACTAAATCATCAACATTTAAAGTGCCATATTCACATAGTGCTCTAAGTACTGAATCTGGAACTCTCTGTGGACACATGTTAAATAACCTGGATAGTGGTGTCTCCCACACTGAGACAGTAGAGCTCTCCAGACTTTATCTATTAGATTCTCCCAGCAACTTGTAGGAATGAGGCCAGACAGGAATTATTTATTACTGTACTCATTTTATAGATGTAGAAACCGACCTAGGTTAACTGACCCCATAGCTCTTCGGGAACTAAGTAATTGGTTTATTTGAACCACATCCTAAAGAAAAATGAGAGCTGATAAAATCACCTGCTTTGTGTTTATTTGGTAGAACTTCTTAGACTGACTTTGGAAAGCTTCTTGCGTTTGCTGTGTCTGCTTCTAGTCATTTATAGTCCCCTGGATGTAATCTTTTTTTCCTTCCCTGTCCAATTAAATAAATTCATATAAATAATAAAACTCAGCTATCCCTCCCCCCAGGTCCCAACTTCAGGAATCACTGGCTTACAGCTATCTCACTCCATACCTTTCAGTGTGTCATTTCATGACTCTGTGCTGCCTCAGTTTCCTTGTCTGTGAGACAAGCTTAACAGTTACGCTAATTTCTATCTGGGCACCTGGGTATTACCGAAGTTAATACAAAGCACGCAGAAGAGTACTTGACACTAAGTGAGCTTAGTGAACTCGAGGCCAGTGCCTCAGGGCCTCATGGCTCTCATCGAGATCGCCTTTCAACCTGGGCTCCTTTTGGACCATTTTCTCTACATCAGTGCAAGTTACAGATCACCTACAGCTTCAGGCAAAGAGAAGACAGAAACCGAGTGGAGTGGTTGGGACTGACCTCCAAATGGGATGATCTGAATTTAAAGCATGCTTTTCTTCTTTATCTTTTCCATTCACATATTTAATAGGTTGTGTAAGGATATTTTTATAGCACTTCTGATGTTTTCCTCTAAAACTATGGGTGGGCATATGTGTGCAAAGTCAAAGCTATTCCAAGTTCAAGCTGAATTGTCCTTAGGGATAAAGAGTTATGAGCACTAAAAATTCCCAGGTATGAGGATGACAAGATAGCTCTGACTTCACAAGGTTAAGAAGGGAAGAACGAGGGGAAACGGACACCCTGAGCCACCGTGTGGTATGGCTCCCTCTTAGCCTCATGAAAGTGTGCTCATTCACACTCTGCACCACACTATACTTTAGGAATCTTACAGCTTTTTTTAGACTTTCAACTGGTGATTGGTGAAAACTGAAACCTTATTGTTTCATTTTGCTTTCTTCAAGATAAGCGGCTCTCTTCATAGGAATCTACTATGCTGACTAATCAGTTAATGTTTTTCTAATTTGAAGGGATTGTCGACAGAAAACAGCAATATCTGAGTCACCACAAAATTATTTGTTTCATTCTACAAAACATTCTCCCACACATGAATGTTGTTATCTACAGGGAATTCTCGGAACTCTGAACTGGTTTGGCTAGCACCAAGAATGGCTTCTTCTATCTCCCCGTCTCTTAAGACACCATCCTGAATTTTTATCCTTTATTAAACTAGTAAGCTTAGTTGTGATCTTTCTACTGCAGGAAGAGTGTCTGAAATAATAAATAGGAAGACAAGCTACAAAAAAAGTTCTCTCTGTTGATAAGATTTATTCCACCTGTTCTAGGTAAGAGGACATGGGTAGCAACAGAAACACTAAACAAAACACATGTTTTAAGTATGATAAAAGACCAAGAGCTTACATTTATATCACTTAATCTACAATACAAAACGCCTAAAATTGGCAGCTTTAGTAGCTTCACTATAGCCCTGAACTTTTCTTTAGCCCCCTTGAATATGTGACGATTGATAGAAGTTATTCTCCATTCTAATAATGAAGTGATACTCTGACTCTAAATGGAAAATTACGCTCAAATATCAAGTTTGTTAAACTGATATGTGCGGTAAGTTTTTAATTAAACGTTGTGAATAATGGTGAGATCCGGGTATTTTATTAACAAAATATTAAAATTGCCAAGGTAACAGGAGTTTAATCACAGCAGGAATTCAGTAGTCGCGAGAAACTTAATGACGAGGGCAAGTTTGAAGAGAACTGTATGATTAGAAGATTTTCACTTGTGCCAATAGCTTTGTGAAACTGCACAAGCCAGAATAACTGCAATGCTGCAGGCCGCAGAGTCCCATGGGATGGCCCTGTATATGACCCATTTCTGTGAGAGCTACACGTGAGCAGTTAGCTGTTGCTCCACCTGTTCTGACATACAGTGTACATAGACATGAGAGTGAGGGATTTTACTTATATGTGAGATTTTATAGAGGAGACAGCACAAGGACATAGGGTTTGTAGCATGCTGCACAAATATGTCCTTGAGTAGGGAAGTGTGTGTGTGTGTGTGTGTGTGTGTGTGTGTGTGTATTTGTGTATGTATGTTGATACACATACATATATATGTCACATTGGAGGATCAAGAGCAACTTCAGTATCACCCCTCACACAGAAGCCACTTTTTCTTCTACTTTCTTGTCTTTACTTTTTTTTTTCCCTCCTTTACTTATAAGCTAAGCTCTCTTTCCCATTCCTATCCTGATTCCCCATCGGTTAGGAGTCTTACCAACTTTTTAAGTTCTTTTTACTACTGTAGGCAAACTGAGTCATGGCTGCTTCACATTTTCTCTAAGACAAGTCTCTGTCCACAGAGATATGTCACGCTGGCGAGCCGGCTAACAATTTTTTCAGGTTTGAAGGAATGATAGGAAAGAAAAGAATTTTGAGTCATTACAAAATTATTTATGTTTTATTCTAAAAATAAAAAATACATACTTCTGAATTACCGAGTATCCAAGGATGGCCAGAAAATGAGTCCCAAGGAACTGCCTGTATTGTCCACACAGTGCTGGGATTACAAGCATGTGCCTCCACACTAGGCTTTTCCCCACAAGCACAGGGAGATTCAACTTGAGTCCCAGTGATTGCAAGATAAGTTCTTTGCCAACTGAGCTGTGACCTCAGCTCTTCAGCAGAGATTTTCACAGTAAGGACTTGATGTGAGAACATGATGTTTCTTTGCCCTTCAGTCAAACACCCACTACCTTTTAAATAGAGATAGTGTTGTCCCATCAAAGCACTGCTCATAGATATGGAAAGCCATGGAGTGTCTAACTTCAAGTTATACCTTTGAGAATTTCTTTTAAATAGAGCACCCCTCCCTGTCAATCCAAAGACTGTAAATTTAGTATTTTAATAACCACCATAAATGCTCAGGGAATCTGCAATACGGGGATGCAGGATTGCATCATCCATAAAATGCTGGCAGGGTGGGGCTTTTGGGTCTTTCCATGTACTGAATGTCTTTGTGCTTAGTGCTCAAGTTTGCCTGCCCCTCTTTCCCTGTATTTTTACAGATACGGTTCAGGTCATGTGGTCTGCTGTTTCAAGTTCTAATTCTCCGTATTCATTACCAGTCTAGTCAGTTTCGGGGGAGTGGTTGATTTTGTGTCCTTACTTCTAGAGCTATAAGAGCCGATACGTTTTCGATGTGTTCATCTTTCTATTGGTCAGGCTGGAAATGCTCACTTCCAAGCTTCTCTAGTTGTTGAGCAGGGAACAGCTACTCATGTTTATAGGAAGGAGACTTAGAACTTAAATATGAGGCATCAGTGGATTAGAGTAGGGAAGCAACATGAAGGGAATATTCACTGCTAACTAAACAGTTAAAGAAACCAAAGTATCTGTCCCTGAATACATTGTAGCCTGTGTGTGTCTTCCTCCTGGATTCCAGAGTCCAAAGGTATACACCACTTACTCAAACCTGTGGCTAGAATCTAGATGGCATTGCAGAGAGATCGAAAAGAGAGGCGGCGGACAGAAAGACGTAGCTAGATGAACTGTTTGAGCCCCGTGAGAAAAGTGTGTTTGGAGAGGATCATTAACAAGTACTTTCTCTTTGAAAATGAACTATTCTTCTCTTCACTTCAGGAAATTACAGGACATAACAGAGGGGCACAGGGAGCCTGTGTGGTTTTCCAGCTGGAATTTTAGTGGGATATTTACTATGAATTTTTCATTGTACAATTAAACTCCATTTAAAGATCCTATAAGCTACTATATAAAACTACAAAAAGAATTACACGCATTTCTTCAGTTTATTCCAAGGTTACAGGAAATCTTACGAACATTGCCAGGAGAGGTGCCTATCCCAAACTTGGCACAGACCCAAAAACTTGGGACATTGCCTCCAAGCAGCTGCAGGAGTCTTTCTCCCTGCCTCCTGCTTTTCCTTATTCACAGTCGTAGGGGTTTGCTAAATGCCACCCAGTTGAACAAAATTATCGCAGTGCTGGTTGCCAATCAAAGAAAGACAGTTAGCTGATGAAACAAAGCCAAGGATGCCTTTCACCTTCCTAAAGGTGATAAATCAATAGCTTTTTCTTTGAAAGGAATAACAGACAGTAGGGAGCATACAGCAGGTGGTAAGCGGAAACCATACATTCTATTGCAAAGGCCTTTGTTCTTTTCTGCCTGGCTCTCTGGGTCAAGAGGGAGGGGTAACTTCTAGCCTGACCTGGATTCTGTAGCCAGTCTCTCCTGGGTTCTCATTTCCACCGACCAAAGCACACCTACCTACCTGTGTTCCCTGACGGCTTCTTGGCTCTCCCTTCTTCTCATTCCCATCCTCGAGTCTCTCTTAAATATAGTCTTAATTGCGCTAGTGGTTCGTCTCCTTCAAATCCGACTTTCTAACACACATGATTTTCTTCTGGCAGTAAGGCCTTCCCTGGGGCTGTCCAGCTGCCACTGGGGTGATTAGGGTGTTTCCTGCAGCTGAAACCTCTTGCAATTAGCAAGCCCCTCAGGCAGTCTGGACTCTGAATTTAGCTGCCATCTGGTATCATCTGTAAATGACAACACTGCATCGGCTCTCTTTACTGAGCTCTGCTTGAATCCTGACCATGACTCCCAGCCACCCTGATTGCCTATCTTCTGTCAACCTATAAGTATCAATGTATCTTAGGCTGTAGGTAACTTGATAAGCTCTGATTAGGAAGACCAACAGATTCAACTAACCTGGACCCTTGGGACTTTCAGAGACTGAACTACCAACAAAGGAGCTTACACAGGCTGGACCTAGGCCTCCTGGAACATATGTAGCAAATGTGCGGCTTGGTTGTCATGTGGATCCCAAGAAGTGCCAGGGTAGGGGGAGACCTAGGGGAAATTACACCCTCTCAGAGGAGAAGGGCAGGGGAGTGGGGGAAAATATTGTGAAAGGGGGTGACTGGGAGGTGGACAATGAGAGGGATGTACAGTGAGTACATTAAAAAAAAACTGTGAAGGTGATTGGGACACAGGAACATTCAGAACTAGGAATCGGATAAAGAAGAAAACTACGTGGGCCACTTAGCATCTCCTAGAACTCAATAGTAATGTTTCTCAGATGACAAGAGTGGCTTCTATACAGGTGTACTACAATATCAAGAGTTTTACCTTCAACACAAACTTCCATGCTTAGTGCCAAGCCTATTGAGCTATCCTTTTCAAGTTTTCTTCTTGTCTTTGACAGTCTAACTGTATAGTCCAGGCTAGCACTGAACTCAATGATCTTTACTCATCATCCTTCCAAAATATGAGTTTCCAGGTGGTACTAAGCCCTGCTGAACAATAGCAGGGTTCTGTATATCACCAGGAATCAACCTAAATTTTACCAGCTACCTGGTTCTTCTATAGCATGCTGTTGCTGCTTTGGACAGGATAATTCTTCGTCTGGTACATTGTAGATGGATTTAGCAACATCGAAGGCCACTACACACTTGATACCAATAGTAACCTCTTGGTAGCAACCTACCCAATGCCTTCAGATATTGGCACTTCAGTCTGGTTGAGAAACTCCATAGTAATCCCTCTAAGCTTCTCTCTCTCTCCCCCCCTCTCTCTCTCTTTCTCTCTCTCTCTCAGGTTGGGATATGTTGGGTTTTTCTGAAATATGCATGGAAGTCACTTGGGACTCTTGTTAAAATCCTGTTCTAATTCAGGAACTCTGCGTTGGATCCTAATGTGGTGCATTCTTAACAAGCTAAAAGCGATGCCCACATTGCTGTTTTGCAGACTACACTTTGATTAACACAGTCCTACAGGATCCCAACAGATTTATTGACTAACTGAATGAATAATTAAAAGCTCCGGATTTCTTTTGTGGAATGCGGAGGGCTTTTTTTTTTTAACCACTGAACTCTGCATATATGAAACTTATTTCTTCTTATTATTTATATGTTGTTCAGGGAGATTAACTTTATTTTACTAAACAGTTTATATATCTGAAACATGGCAAAGATCTGTAAATATGAAGCATTCTACATTTAGCAGTGCCTAATGAATTGGCTAAAATTATTTTACTATCTTTTCAGAGACAAAGGTACAACAATTCTATTTTTATGATTACCATCATCATCACCATCACCATTTTGTGTCATTACTTATGTATGGGTGCCTGCATAAGATTATTTATACCATGGGAGTTTCTGTAGATGCTAGAAGAGGTTATAGAGTCACTTGAAACTGAATTTAGAGGTAGTTGGGAGCAATTCAATGTGGGTGGCAACTGAATACGGATCTCTAAAAGAGCAGTAGGCACTTGTAACTGCCAAACCATCTTTCTAGCCATCCAAGCTTTGATTCATTCAGCACAGTTTCTCTGTGCATTGTTGTACAGCAGGTTCCTTGAGATGGAAACATTTTATCCTTCAGCCAAATTCTTTAACGGAAAGTGAACAGAGTCTGGCTCGGGTGCACCTCAAAATCCCGAACGTGGGTGTCGTCAGAGCTGAGCGAGCGTTGGAGCTCCTGGAGCAGCGGTTGTTGTCTCCTCGGACACAGCCGCCATTGTCCTTGTCGTGCACGCCTAGAGTGGCCCACGGAGCCCGAGTGTGCTGTGAGTAAACCCAGCGCCCTCTGCACACACGCTTACCAGTTAAGATGGAGATTTCATTAGCCAACCTGGACCCTAGCAAGCTGGAGGCCATCGCCCAGGAGATCTATGTAGACCTGATAGAGGATTCCTGCCTGGGATTCTGCTTTGAGGTGCACCGGGCAGTCAAGTGTGGCTACTTCTACCTGGAGTTTGCAGACACTGGTAGCATGAAGGATTTTGGCATTCAGCCGGTGGAAGACAAAGGAGCACGCCGCCTCCTGCTTTGCTCCCTTCCTGGAGAACCTGGGAATGGACCCTAGATGGAGCTACAGCGTTCACCTCCAGAATTCCAGTAGTCATGACAGGAGAGAGGGCGACAGTGACCAGGACAATAATATAGACTGGTCCCGTGGTTTGGAAGAATAAGCTAAGTTGGAGAGAAAAATAAATAATAAAGGAAAAGCAAACAAAAGTCCTATTTCCCCCTTAAAGATCTTAGCATTAAAATACATAAAGAAGAAGACAAAAGCAAACAAACAAACAAAAAAACCAAAGAGGAGAATTTAGGAATCTGGGTCCATTTGAAAGGGTATCTATCCAGTGTCAGCTCTGAAATCCTGAACAGAAGAAGGTCCAGAGGCATCATGCTGTATTTTTGAGCTCTGTTAATACACGTGGATGTAAAAGATCCCTGAACTGCCCTCGGTACACAGGCGAGAAGCTGTGTACCCAGTCTATAAAATTCTTTTGTTTCTCAGATTTTGCATCTGCTTGATGTCAAGGTCCTCCTGTGGCGTTTTGGATGCTGTTGATGGTCAGGTCATGATCAGTCAGCTTCAGAGGACTGCTCCTCTGATTTCTAAGCCTCCAACTGGGCCTCTTTGATACAAACAGAAGTCAGGCATGAGACTTAAAATACTAAAAATATTAATTCCCGTTTGAATTTTGTGGGAAGCCCTTGTGCCCTTGTCTACAAGAAGTCCAGAATCACCTGTTTTCCAAAGGTCCAGCCTTTTGTGGGGACAAGGCCTCTCCTTTGACTCATCAAAAGACCTGTCTTTCCATCCCATTGCACAGCAAAGGTTTGGCAAAGGACAAGGTGGTTTACAAACAGCTGAAGATTTTGTTTTGATGCTGTGAGGATGAAGTATACGTCTCTGGTTGCATATCCTCTCCACCTTGAAGGCTCATGTCTTAAATTACACACCGTGGACATAAGTTTGGTGGGACGGTCTTTTCCTACTTTTGAGTTGCCGGTGATGTAACCAGCCCATGGGTCTGACTTGATCATTATGACAGGTCACTGTCCTCCAGTGGTACCACTAAACTACAGAAGGGTATCATGGCCTGGAAAGAGGGTGTTTGAAAATTGAGCCCGGAGGGAACTTTTTCCATCTGCCTTCAATAAAGTGAACGAGTGTAATGCTAAGAGCCCTGAAACAGGCCTGGTTTACTTGGTGTGGTTGCAGAATCCCTTCTTCAATTGGGCAGTCAGACCTCTGCTATGGTGATTAAGACTATCTCTACCTTCTCTGCCCTCTCAAAGGGCAATTCGTCACTTGGTCCTCAGGACCTCCTTACAGCAGGGGCTGTATTTTTCCTGTCGGAAAGTTGGGAATTTTCTGACTTTGGAGGCAGGGTTAGGAGTAAACGGGAAGTGAGTGGCATTTCAAAACTGTTCACTTTTAGTCCCTAAAGGGGGGTTTGTGGAGGGTGGGAGTCCTGAGGTGAGCAGAAAAGAAAGGTGCTGCTTTATTTGAAATGTTTTCTTACCTCATTCTGTACTCCAGTAAAGGGTCTAGCCTCATCTGTCCGGCTTGGCCATGTTCCTGTCACTGCTCCGCTGCCTATCTGATGCAGCTCATGATTCCGGGTGCTACTTGCCACTCTTAGATTTTATCTTGACCAATTTCAACTCATCTTCCAGTGCTCCTCCTCTGAAGCCAACACAAGCTTCCTTTATCCTTTTGTTTTGTTGTTGTTTTTTAACTTTTAATTTTTTTTGTTGGTTTTGGTTTTTTTTATTTATTTATTTATTTTTTTACCTGTTTTTATGGAAGCCTTAGAGCAGAATCTCTCATGGCTCCCTCTGTTTGGACTAGAATGGGAAAATAACAAAAAAAAAATTTTTTAAATTTACAAGGCAGTGTCATGTCTAAGTGTGTCTCTTATATAAGCCTGCCTTGCCAGTATATCTCCCTGCCTGTCATGAGTTCTTTCTTCCCATTGCTGCTTGGATACTGACTCTTAGGACTTCCTGCAGAACCATGAATGCTGGCATACACAAGGAAGGAGTTGGTTCTGCTCCACTTTTCTTTTTTCTTTTTTTTTCTCTTTTAATTATTTATCTTATTTTATATATTTTTTTTTAATTTACATTCCAAATCATTTCCCTGCTCCACTTTTCTAACCCTATTGTGTATGTATCTTCCTTCTCCCAGGAGCTATTTGAACTGCCTGGACTAATTTGGATTACTGTACTCAAGAGTTAAGGAAACTATAGCACTTGGGCCTTGAGATTACCTGTCATTGCCTTCTCAGAGTTTTACAGCTCAGGGTTGGGTCCTAGTTACAGTTTGTATCCTTAGTCCAAGAATTTTGAGAACTTGAATTAAAACCTTCGCAGGAGCTAAAAATACTTTCAGAAGATACCTTGCTACATGAGTTCTTTAAAAATCTTCAGTGAATTCTGGGGAAAAAAAGCAGTCTGAGATTCCTGCTTATGTAATGTACTTGGGAAACATGAAAGGGAGAAAGGCCATGGTCCACTCACTCTTGCCTTCAGATAGGGAGTTCAAATGTGATTTCAGTTTTCTTGCCTTTTCTGGTTAGAACACAAAGATGTGGGTGGTAGTTTGGGGTAATGGTTTGTTCATATTACTTCCCTTTTTGTTACTATTTTTATTTTCTGTCTCCAACATTTCCATTAGGGCCATAGCTCCCCACTCTGTAGATAGAAGGTGGGTTCAGTTCAGCTATTATTGCTGCGAGGGAACAAACCACTTTTTTGGGAGCAAATGTTCTCCACCACATAGTTGACAGTAGTTAGGAACTCGCCCCTTCCCCTACCCTTCCTGTAACAACAGAATTCTATCCTTCCTCTTCTAATAATTGTATTGACCACCTGGTAATCCTATTATATATCTGAGTGTATGTATATGGGGGGAAGGGGTTCTTTAAATTTTCTGTGGTTTGTGGTTTTTTTCTTCCATAAATTAGTTCCCACCACCGCATGCCCAGGGGCCACTACATGGCATTGTCACATGCTAGGATCATTGGGGGAGGGTAGTGTGAAATTCACCACTGTCCTTTGTTTTGGAGATTATTTTTTAATAAGTAATCCGTCCTATACAAATAGCTAATTAACTCTGGTGTTCCCCCTACCCATATGGCTGCTGGTATAAATAAATTGCATTTTCCCATTGCTAAATGATAATAAAATTAAAAAAAGAAAGAAAGAAAAAGAAAGTAAACAACTCAAAATAGCTTCAGGAAGTTCCTGAAACTGACCAGATTCACTACCTCCCCCTCCCAAACAGTAAGCTGTGGAGACTCCAGAGACTCACTTTCCAAAGAGAAGAAGGAGTCAAGCCTCAGAGAAGAGTACTGAAGCTCTCTTGAAGAAGCAGAAGACATTACAGTTGTCTTGAATTGGTATAAAATGACTAAGTCACCTGGAAAGGGCACTCTCCAAAGTGTTGGGCTGTCTGTATTCTGTGCAGAGTGATCTAGGTTTCCACCTTTGTGAGCTGTCACCCATGCTGGGGTGGGCTTCAGTGACACAGCTGTCCTTGAGTCATTTTGCTCCTGTAAGTAACCCCTCACCCATATTCCTATAAGTAACCCCAATAAACTCATTTTTTCACCAAGTTGGACTTTGGTGATATCTGTATTATGGTTTGTTGTGGGATTCCTAGATGAGTGTTGCCTCTATCCAGGTTAAAAAAAAAATCTATCATACAATAGGTATGTTGCTTAACTGCTTATGTTAAAGCATATCTGGGACATCTTCAGTAAATGTAGACTTAGAGTTGTATGCATTCATCATGTGTATTTTCAAAATGGCAAAATGCCATGTTCCCTGGGAGATGTGAAATGCCTTTTGGCCAAAACTGCACTTGAAAGACAGAATCCCTTAGCAAGGCTAACTTGTTTTCATTGTCAACTCAGTTAGGGAGAACCCAGCTTCAAATGATCTTCCTTCACCAAAGAAGAATGATAGCCACTGCAGAAGCGTAAGGGAATGAATACCTCAGTTCTCAGTTTCTCAGTCCTCAGAGAAAAGGTCCTCAGTTTCTCAGTTAATCCATTGATAGATTGGCTGCAAGCTGAAAAGAAGTCCTAAGACCTTGAAGATTTCTCAATCACTAGAAGTACAAGGGCTTTTATTGCACTTTTAAACTGAAAGAGAGGGGGGTGAGAGAGTGCTACTATGAAATATTGCTGTATACAGAATTCTACTATGGTGATGGATAATAGGGAAATTTCCATACTGGATGTGCTGCTTTGCATCAAGGTTAAGGAAAAAACAATGTGGATAGCCCCCATTTCAAGAAAGTAATGAGTTCTCTGGGATAAAATGTACTATGATTTCCCATCTTGGCACTGTATTAACATATATGTACTCAGGCTACAGATAAGTCTCTGGCTAGAGCTGATCACATGCTTAAAGTGCCCTATTTTAAGAAGCATTTGAATTCTATTCTTATACTGTGCCTCTATCTATCTATCTATCTATCTATCTATCTATCTATCTATCTATCCATCTATTTATCTATGCAGTGATTGAGAGTATACCCAAAGCCTCACATTAGTCATGCAAGCTCTCTACTACTGAACAACAGGGCTAACCTGTAACTGAAACCTAGTCACAGAAATGTCAATAGAGCACAGACCTTACACTTTACGCATGGCCTACCAAGTCCTCCATGAGTGATCTTCCATGATGGTAGCTCTTCTGCTGGCTTCATGCTTGAGAGCACAGGGGCCAAAAGGATGGAGAACTAAATTCAGATTCTAGTTCTTTATTCAGAGAGAGCTGTCCATTTAGTAATAAGGAACACATGTTTGCTGTTAATATAAATGAGAAATAATTTTCCTTGTTCATGAGTCATTTCAAAATTTTGAATTAATTTGTTTCAAGTGTTAGCATTCCCCTAATTCGTGTATAAGGTATTATATTTCTCACATGGATTGATTGTTCTGGCAGAAAAACATTTTGCATCCTAGATGTTGCTGTTACATGTTATGGTTCTGGTTCCTTTCTTTTGCGTAGATTTAGGGTCATTATTACCTCCTCATAGATCCTTGTCACTATCATATAGTCACCAATCTACTTTTTTTAAAATTTTTTTATTGGGTAAATTCTTTATTTGCATTTCAAATGAGTTCCCTCTTACTGGTTCCCCTCCTCCCCAAAAGTCCCATACGCCCTCTTCCCTCCCCCTGTTCCCCAACCAACCCACTCCCACCTCCCCTTCCTGGTATTCCCTTACACTGCCACATTGAGCCCTTCCAGGACCAAGCCCCTCTCCTTCCTTTTTCTTGGTATCCTTTGATATGTGAATTGTTCCTTGGGTATTCCAAGCTTCTGGGCTAATATCCGCTTATCAGTGAGTGCATATCATGTGTGTTTTTTTGTGAATGGGTCATCTCATTCAGGATTACATTCTCCAGTTCCACCGACTTGCCTAAGAATTTCATGAATTCATTGTTTTTAATAGCTGAGTAGTATTCCATAGTGTAAATATACCACATTTTCTGTATCCATCCCTCCGTTGAGGGACATCTGGGTTCTTTCCAGCTTCTGGCTATTATAAATAAGGCTGCTATGAACATAGTGGAGCATGTGTCCTTATTGCATGTTGGAGAGTCCTCTGGGTATATGCCCAGTAGTGGTATAGCTAGGTCCTCCAGTAGTATTATGCCGAGTTTTCTGAGAAACCATCAAACTGATTTCCAGAGTGGTTTTACTGGCTTGCAATCCCACCAGCAGTGGAGGAGTGTTCCTCTTTCTCCACATCCTCACCAACAACTGCTGTCTCCTGAGTGTTTAATCTTAGCCATTCTGACTGGTGTGAGGTGAAATCTCAGGGTTGTTTTGATTTGCATTTCCCTGATGTCTAAGGATGTTGAACATTTCTTTAGGTGTTTCTCAGCCATTCGATAATCTTCAGGTGAAAATTCTTTGTTTAGCTCTGTACCCCATTTTTAATAGGGTTATTTGGCTCTCTGAAATCTACCTTCTTGAGTTCTTTGTATATCTTGGATATTAGCCCTTTGTCGGATATAGGGTTGGTAAAGATCTTTTCCCAATTAGTTGGTTGCCATTTTGTCCTTTTGACAGTGTCCTTTGCCTTACAGAAACTTTGTAATTTTATGAGGTCCCAATCTACTTTTTTGCTACTATCTCTCACTACCATCTCATATTATAGTTCATTGGTGTTTGAATATGTGATGCTGTAAGAAGAAAGAGAAACACATTATACAGCACTACCTCACTATTCTTGTTTGTGCTCTCAATCTTTCTTTCTTCCACACCATGTTATTCCTACTATGGACCACTTTAGATTCTATTCCTGTCACCATTTTCTCTCATTTTTTAATCTTACTTTTGGCACATCAGAGCTTCATTCCCAGATTTTGGTTTTATGGTCTTAACTTCATGAACTCAACTGATGTCTAGCTGTAGCAAATTTCCTTAGATGGATGGATATCATCCTGACATTAAATAGAAAATGAGGTGCATATGCAGAAAAATCTCATGTGAGTAGCCCAGAGTGAGGAGAAAACTTGAGAGGACTATTTTTTTAATGGCAGTACTGACTCAAGCAAAGAAAAGAAATTGATAAAATTACGTAGAATGTAGCTGAAACGTCAGTCAAGTTAGAGCATGTTCTTTCTTTAGGCGATTGCCAATGATCTCTGTAAGAATTGTTTTGATGAGGGAGGAGATTAGTCTGGTGTCTTAATTACTTTCCTATTGCTGTTATTTTGGGCTTATTATTAAAGGTTAAAGGCCATTGTGGTAGGAAAGTCACAGAAGAGGAACATGGGCTATCTGGTATTGCATGTATACATGTGAATAAAAGAGCAGTAGACATTTGTGCATATTTGACTTCTTCCTTTTAATATGGTTCAAGATTTCAGCCTACGGAATGCTGCCACCCACAGTTGCTGGATCTTCCCACCTCAATTAATCTAATCAAGAATATTGCCTGAAGGAATGTGTAGAGGCTTATCTCTCAGGAAATCTTAGATATCCTCAATTTTAAAATTTGAGATTAACTTTCACAGCTAAGAAAGTATTAGAGTAAATGGCAGATGTGAGTTTAATAACAACAGAGAACACTTTTGAAAAAAATTAAGGGTGAAAAATTAGAGATGCAAAGCCCAGAGCAGAATACAAATAATTTTTATTGAAGGAAAAGGATAAAGAAGACAAATGGACAAAGCTGAGAGTGATTGTGTAGCTATTGGGAATAAGCAGTGTGAGCAAGGTGACATGGAAAGAGAAACCTTAGAGGGGAAATTAGAACCAACCTTTTTCTACTGAGTAATTATGCCTATGAATGAGTATGGTGGGATGTTTTTTCTCAAGTTTAATAAATGAGAATAATGTATTGTTGGGGTGAGAAAAATGGTTTTCTGGTTAAGAGTACTTGCTGCTCTTGCAGTGGACCTGGAGGTTTGTTTCCCAGCACCCACATGGAAGCTCATAACCACCTGTGCCTCTAGCCCAAGGAAGCTTTTGTCCCTTTTCTGGCCTATATGGGAAAAGGGAATACATAGGATATCTATGCACATATGTATAAAAAAATATGTTGGCAGAATATGCTTTCTGTGAGCACTATGAAAGAGAATCCTTTCTTCTCTTTTACCAACTTCTAGTGTTGACCAGATATGCTTGGCATTTCCTAGCTAATGTCTAAATTCCTTAGATACCTATTTCTATTTTCATATAAAATTTGGGCTTTGTTTTTTATCTTTACATGATGTTTCCTTATACTTAAAGGCATGTACATTGGACAAGGCTCTATCCCAATTATCTCATTTCAACATTCTCACATTTACAAAAATTCCTAGTTCCAAGTAATGTCACATTTGTAGGCATCAAAATATTGGACTCAACATGGATTTTTGTTGGATATAATTTAAGCCATATTACCAGGTATGACTTGAACAGTCATGCATAGAAAATGATCCTAAGAATCTTCTCAGATGTTCTGTATATCTTTAGTGCTATCACTAGGTCTTTAATTAACTCTTACAACTTAGTGCTGGTATGAGCAGTGTTTTTCCAAGTAAAAACTCAAATGCTCTTTGTTCCACACCTTGAGTAGTGTATGATAGAGCATGAACATGTTTGAATACTGAATGGCATAACACAATGTAGAATATAATATTACAACAAGGAAACCACAAATACCATATCTTTAAATACATCAAAATTCAAAGTTCTAATTGCAGTCCATAAGTAGTCTACCTTCCTTTAGCTAAGGGAAATAATCCTGCAAATGAATATCAGAGTACTCAAGTACAATCATTTCTCACTCTTCATTAACTCTTTCATTGTCCTTATTTTCTAGTTAGCTAGAAACAATCAACTTCATAGAAATAAAACTCAAGAAATTCATCTAAGCATTGTACAAGCTGGGCTGGTATGTGTAAAGCTGTCTTGCTCAGCTGCTTATAAGAACTGTGTTGAGTTGGGGGAAAAGAATATTTCTTAGAGCAAAAAAAGGTGATCCTTTGGGAAAGGCTGGGAATGTTAGGAAATAAAGCAGTTGGCTAGTGAGCAGAAAAAACCAGAGCCTTCCTGAAGAACATGATTCTGAAAATCACAGTATCATTTTCTTTCAAATATTGCTGACCAGAAATTAATCAAACAGTCGCACTTGACTGCAAAGTAGGTAGGAGAATGTAATCTGTGTCTGGGAAATGATATGCCTTGCTGATACCTGTTAGGAAGGGGATTCTGCTTCTAATAATCAACGAGAAAATGGATACTGGCAGACAATTAACAGTCTCTGTCACAGGTCACAATAACATGAGTGAGACAGAAAGTTTTCAGAGAATAAGAATTTGCTCAAATTAACTGAGTTAATCCCTCAGGAATTCCTGTGGGAGCCAGAGCCAGCAAGGCAGCTGAAAAAGCTTGGTGCCTGGAAAATCTGGTGTTAGACATAGTGCTTTCCCACTATTATTTATTTATTTATTTTATTCTATTTATAGTATTATTGATTTTTCATGCAAGCATCACATACACAATTAATTAATACTTTTTGCACTATTTACTGAACAATTGAACATTTAACAATGGATTGAGGTCAAAGGCTAATGACACAACATAAGGAAATATGGAACTGATGTTGCAATGGCAACAAATTGTTTCAACACATGGTGAATCTTGTTATTTTATATATTTATTAAATTTTTATACTATATATTAAGCTCATATTCCCAGATTCCCTCCAACCTTACCATATTTAATATTTTTTACTTCTCTTAAAAACAAAACTGCAAAAACACAAAACAAACAAAATGAAAACAAACAAATAAAGGAAGACACCCCTGCCCTACGGAGTACATTTTGTGTTCACCAACTATTCTTGAGCATGGAGCATACCTTTTCCATTTGGGATTTTATCTGACTTGGACTTTTGTAGGTCTTGTGCAAGGTGATACAGTCTCTACGAATTCTTATGTGCATTGGTCCTGTTGTATCTGAAAAGAGCTGTTTCCTTGGAGTTCTTTACCTTTGATAGCTCTTAAAATCTTTCTGTCTCCTCTTCCACATAGATCTCTGAGCCTTGTGGGAGGGGTCTGATGTTGATATCCAATATAGTTCTCAGTCTACACTCACTACATATTGTTCTTCTGTGTAAGTCACCATCTATGACATAATAGAAATAATTCAAGATGCAAAAATAGAAAATTAACAAAGAAAGAGAACCTCTAAAGAAAAGCTGAACTAAAATAAAACTTGAAATAAGAAAAAAAAAACTTCAAGAAGTCAAAAAAAAATCTCAGAGATAAGCTTCATTCTTCATGTCACAGCAGAAAGTCAAAAATAATATTAAATCTAAGAAAACTTCGGCAAAAGTGCCCACAAAATTGGAGGCACCGTGAAAAGCCAAAAGTTATGAATAATCTGAATAGAGGAAGAAGAAACCTGAGTTAAAGGCACAGAAGATATTTTTAATGAAACCATAGGAAAATCTAAAGAAATAGTTACATATCAAGGTGCTAGAAGCATTCAGAACAAATAAACTGGACCAGAAAAGAAACTACCCTCTATAAACATAATCAAAACACTAAATATACAGAAGAAAGAAAAGATAAAAAAATTCCAAGGAAAAGAGACAGAGTTATACTCATAGTCAGGCCCATTAAATTTTTTTTCAAACAAGGCTGAAAACCAGAAGTTCCTAAAGAGATGTGTTTCAAGCTGAGAAAGATCACAGATGCTAGCCAAGACTACTATACTCATCAAAACTATCAATCCATTTGTTTATAGTTTTTAGCTTTATTGTGAGAAGGCTTTCTTTTCAACCACTCTGCTTTTCATTTTCAATACAATATTAAATAAGGTGAGTTATTCAACTCTTTATAAAATCATTGTACTAGATAATTTTTATAGATATAGATAGGTTCTGAGTGTTTAATTTAGATTAGGGTTAGTTATGATATTCAAGGTTAGAGATTTTAAATGTCTCCAGGTTACAGTATTCTTGAACAGAGGTTATGCTTATGAGGGTTTACCCATCATAAATGGAGGAGTATTTGTATAAAACAATTCCAGAAATTCTGGTAACAATAAATTGGATGTGTATGTATAACTAGATATTTTAAAAGTCTATTGAGGAAAAATTACCACCAACATAATACTTAACATGGTGAAACATCTATAACATGATCTTGCCTGGAAGTTATGTCACTATTACAATACATGGGAGATTCTAGCTACAATAGTAAAGCAAGCAAACAAATATCCCATGTGAGTTATGTCTTAAAGTAGTTGAGAAATATGATTATAACTATGTCATATTTATCTAGTAGGAAATATCATTCTTCATATGCAAAATCCAAAAAAATTTCCATATAGATACTAGGACATAGTCATTTGCTGGAAATGATGGGCATAAAACTTAATTTTACTTCTCTATAGCAATAACAAATGGAAAATGAAATTAAAAACCTAGCATTTACATTTGAATGAAATATCTAGTAACCAGCAATAAATCTAAGATAGGTAGTCAAGACTTCTATAGGGAAGACTATATTACTGAGATAATTGAAGAGAGCTGAAATAAACACATGCATGCCCATGAGTTGAAAGGACTCTGAATTATATAGGTGCCTATTTACCCCCAAACCATTCAGTAGACTCATCTCAATATCAATGAAATCCTCAGCAATTTTTCTGTGGAAAATGAGAATACTTAAATATTTACTCAAAAATACAAAGGCAAAGAATAATTCAACACAAATTGAAAGAACAAAGATAACTTGACTGAAAGCTAATTCAGACAGTTGGCACTGACTTAATGACTGTACACCTACCAAAGCTGCAGGATTCTATAACAAAGTCAAAGCATAAACTTTATCAATATCCTATGACCTGTTCAGATGTAGATCCACAAAATATGAGAGGTCAAGGAAGCATGATACACCCTTCCAAAAGGAGAAGAGGAAAGAAAAGATTTGGAATCCTTATTGAACAAAGAGAACTGGAGGGTAGCTCAGTTGGTAGAGTGATTATCTATCATTCATGAAGTCCTAGGTTTGATATCCTGACTCACATAAACTTTATTTTGATAGTAGATGCATGTGATGAAATGGAAGAAGGAAGTTTAAATCTTCAAGATCATCCTTGGCTCCAAGCTAAGTTTGAGATCAGCATGGGCTATATACATTACTGTCTCAAAAAAAAAAAAAAAAAAAAAAAAAAAAGAAAAAGAAAAAGAAAAAGAAAAAAAAAGAAAAGAAAAAAGGCAAACAAATCTAAGAACAAAGCAAACAGCAAAATCAGACAATATATTACAGCTGAAAAAACTTCCCAAGTCTTGAAAGCCACATGGACATCCAGATCTCAGATTCTTAGAGGATCTTCATGTAGACTAAACTATAAAAGAACACTACATGGCTCATTATATGTCATGATTTATCTAGAGAGAGAGAGAGAGAAAGAGAGAGAGAGATAAAGAGCAATAGAAATATCAGACCACATACAAATGTCTTCAACACAGTAGATGAACAACAAACTTTTTCAAGACAGAAAAAATCAGAAAAAAATTATGGGGGGAAATAATCAAATTTTGAAACAAAATAGAGATTTGCCAAATCCAAGATGCTTGTATCCAGCAAAATTGTACTTCAGAAAAGATATTTGAGACATTCTTAGTTTAGCAGAAATTGAAGAAGTGTGTGCATGTCTCTGTGTGTATATATTGTGTTTATGTATATGTATGTATGTATGAATGTATGTATGTGTGTGTGTGTATGTGTGTGTGTATGTGTGTGTGTGTATGTGTGTGTGTGTGTATGTGTGTGTGTATGTGTGTGTGTGTATGTGTGTGTATGTGTGTGTGTGTGTGTGTGTGTGTGTGTGTGTGTGTGTGTGAGTATGTATGTCTGTATGTATAGGCAGGTAGGAGGCCAACTTTGTTCATTCAGTTCTCACCTCTCCATGTGGGTACTCAGGCTTGTCAGCAAGCACCATCATTGCTCATCTATAAAAAATAAAATCCTGTTATTTATGAAAACATGGGTAAAATTGGAGGATACTATGTTAATTAAAATAAGCCAGACATGAAAGGACAAATACGATTTATACCCTCTAATCTTTTGTAGTTTAAGAATACATGATTTCTTAGCAGAGTCTAGAGCAGTATTCACTGGAAATTTGGAAGGGTAGAAATGTGGGCACAGAGAAGTTTTGCAATTTTATGAGGTCCCATTTGTTGATTCTTGATCTCAGAGCATAAGCCATTGGTGTTCTGTTCAGGAAAATTTCCCCTTTACCCCATATGTTTGAGGCACTTTCCCACTTTCTCCTCTATTAGTTTCAGTGTATCTTGTTTTATATGGAGGTCCTTGGTCCATTTGGACTTGAGCTTTGTACAAGGAGATAAGAATGGGTTGATTTGCATTTTTCTACATGCTGACCTCCAGTTGAACCAGCACCATTTGTTGAAAATGCTGTCTGACATAATCCAGGCTTCATTTTTTGCAGCTTTATGCAGTGGTCCCTCCAGTCTTTTATGTAGGGACTACCCTGCTACATACCTGTTCTCAGCGGCTCTCCTTCATAACCATGGAGGAAGATTCCACAATCCTTTTGTTGCTGTGTCTTTCCAGAACCATGTCTACATGTTGTCAAGTTCTGCTGCCTGCTTAGAATGGCACCTGATGTCTCCTTGAATTACATGTGCCTAAGCTTTGATTTGCTGTTGCTCTTTAGAAATAGATAATTCTTTAAACCTCTACTATTCACAAGTTGCAGGATTCGTTGAGTGGGACTCTCACTGAGGGCTCTGCTCCCTTTATTCCGTTGTTTTCTTATTTCTTTGGCTTCAACATTACATTTTTTTGGAACTGCCTTGTTGCTGTTGTTGTCATTTTCTTTAACTGTGCATTTTGTATTTATTTTGGCCACTCTTAGTCTTTTTTTATTGTAGACCTCCTTACAAGTGATCACAAGTAACTAAGCAACAGAGTCAATATTAGGCTGTCTTGAAATCTCCTTTACCAACAAAATTATTGCAAAATTCTTCAGTTTATCTCAAGCAGATTCTTAGGACAAAAAATTAAATAAATTAACCACATTCTTTATCAGAATGTCCTAAGAATGGTCTTTAGACTTGTTGCCAGTATTATTCCATTCTGAAATCTCTTGAGCTGGGCCTCCATAGTTTAAGTAATTTTCAGCACTGCTATCTTTCATCCTCTTGCTATACCCCTATTACAGACTTTGACTGCTTTCCTAGTCCAAAGTAACAAACTCTTCCACATTTCTTAAAGAAAAAAAAAAGCACATCAAATCTGTCATGGTGTCACAGAAGTAGTCTTCTGTCTTAATTACTTTTCTATTACTGTGAAGCGACACCATGACCAAGGCAAATTACAAAACAAAAAGTTTATTCTAGCTCTAAAGGATCAGAGTTTATGGTCATCACAGTGGGTAGTATGGTATCAGGGAGACAGGAAAGGAGCTGGAGCAGTTGCTGGGATATTATATCCTGATCCATGAGGCAGAGAGGGAGGGAGGGAGGGAGAGAGAGAAAGAGAGAGAGAGAGAGAGAGAGAGAGAGAGAGAGAGAGAGAGAGAGAGAGAGAGAGAGAGAGAGAGGCCAAGAATAGCAGCATTTGAAACTTTAAAACATACCCCTTTTGACAAACCTCCAGACTGACTTTTTGAGAGAAAGGGAGAGGGAGACAGAGAAAGAGACTCTGAAGCAGTTCCATCAGCTGGAGAGAAAGTATTCAATTAAATGCATGAGCCTACTGCGTGGGCAGAGCATTCTCCTTCAAACCACTACAACGCTGTAAGATCAGGGTTACAGAATGTGGACACAAACCACAATTTGTATTATAGACTTTACCTTTGAGTAAATTGCTTGCAAGGTATTACATTTTCTAATGATATTTTAAAACCATTAAAATACCATTACTACTCCATACTCTCCTGATACTCTCTGTCGAATGTGTGGGTGTGGCTGACACTAGTTGGATACCTTAAAGTTTAATTCAATTTGGTTATTACCAAAGTTACTGCAAAGTTCACAGTTAGTGTTTACTCTCTTACGAACATCCCTCAAATCAGATATTCCCAGGTTGCCCAAAGTTCTCTTTCTCTTGACTAAATATTAGAATAATCACATGGCATTACTTATGTTTTATAATTTTCATAAAACACTATATAACTTATGCTTACCAATCTACTGGACGGAATGTAAGAAGGACAAAGTGAATAATAAGCTGAAGAAGTGTTAGAGTCCGTCGGAGGACCCCCACTCAATAAGGCCACAGAGACCGGAATCGCTGCAATCCACAAGGGGTTTAATGTTTCAATGCACATTGAGGTCCCCCAGCACGCAGGCAAGAGGAGACCACAAGCTCACAAAGCATACCCTTTTTATAAACTTTTTGGCGGGGAGTTCAGCGGTCGCCTGAGTTGGACGTCTGTGATTGTTTACCCTGAGCAACATTTAAAATTATTGGTCAACTCGAATGGGGAGGTTGTCTCTGCCATTCAGCCCTGTCCTGCCCACCTTGTGGTATTCGTGGTATTTCCTGGCATTGTCTTTTAGTCACTTCCCTCTCTGTCCTAACCCTAGGCAGGGTAGTTCTGTTTAGCCCATTTCTGTATCTGTCCCTACCCCAGACAGTCATGGACGGATTGGAAAGTTCCTGTCCGTGTCTCCCCTTGGTCGTGGGGAGCTGGTCTGCTGTTTCTGACAGGGTTCTCACAGAAGTACATGGAGCAAGGAAAGGGATGTAGCTCTTCCAAGGTCATCCAGGTACGCTACCCTCTCCATAGCTTGATAAACTCACCAACCTGGAAGCTCTCTCATCTCACTGCTTATGATTTTAATATAGTTTTTAATTTTGTGGGCACAGTTGAGCAAATTGTTAGGCGTTTGTTGTAGCCGTCCAGTGGCTGAGGACAAACTGGGTTACCTGAAAGGGGAGCTAGAAATGAAAAAGGAAAGGGGTGCAAGAGAAGGATGAAGCCAAGACAGAAGTTTCTGATCAAGGCTCAAAATTTAGTGTTCAGCAGTGTATTTATATAGGGAGAGCCCACAGATCCCATCCTTTGTTTCAGCTGGATTATGTTGCAAAGCAAGCTCAGCGCGCAGTCTACTCCTGTAGGAAACTGCAGGTGCAGCAAGGAGGAAGACTCTACCTGAGTCATTAAGGTCCAACTGTGGCAAACACTGAAGGGCCATTTAGCCTGCTCAAGGCTGGGGGAAGGGCACAATTTGTGATGAATTTTATACCCACTACCCTTTCTTTCCTTTTCAGAGGTTTTAGCCAGGGGCTGAAACTCACCTTCTGATAATGCCATGGTCTTTTTGGTGATCAGCCCTTATTCATCAGCCCTTAGATATGCCACCAGTAATATCATTAGCATGCCAAAAAATTCACCCTTATAGGTATTTCAAAGATTTTTAAAATGCCCTGAGTCATAAATCAGATCAGAGTTTAGATGTGAAGATGCTCCTAGCTTCATATTATGTATGAATTCCACAGGTTTAAGGAGTCTAGAGCAGGAATTTGGAGAGATGAGAGACCAAACATATATTCTTATGTCTCTAAAATCTATTTCACAAAACAAAAGTTGAATGTCTCTGATGGAGTTGAGTCTAAAGCTTTGTAATGTATCCTATCTCATTACAGTAAAAACCAACACCTTTGTGGGGTCTGAGGCAATAATGACCTCTTAGCAGGGCTCATCCTGGCCATCTGAGAGATTATAATTAAACAGAGGTTTCATAAAATAATTTCCCAGGAGCAAACTCGCATGCTTATTTTGTACATATGCCCAGAGTCTTTGAAACAAGTGCATTTTTATAAATCTAATAGATTTCTAGAGCACTGACTATTATTCTTCTTTTTCCAATGCTAATAGCCAGAGGCTGTTGAGATGAAAGTCATTTCAGAAAATTCTGAACAAAGAGCGAACAAACTAAACATCTCTGCCAATTTGTGAGTCTGCCAAATCTTCCTATTGCCAGCTTCATTTTAATGTTTTGGTTTGCTTGATTTTTCTGGTCTGTTGATAAGTTTTCCAAAGACAAGAGCAAATAAATAAAAATCATCAATGACCTCAAGTTGACAACTCACCCTCATCTTACACAGACAATATAACTAGCAAAATATACTGGGATATTCTCTCTCTCTCTCTCTCTCTCTCTCTCTCTCTCTCTCTCTCTCTCTCTCTCTCTCTCTCTCTCTTTCTCTCTCTCTCTCTCTCTCATTCAGTGGTAGGTGACCAGAATTGGATTCACACCTTTTCATATGCTTGGTAAACTCTTTTGCATGCTGAGCTATATACCCAGTCCCTATTATTTCTTAAATCATAGTTTGAAATGACTTTGAAAAAGAATAAAGAGTAGCCAGAGAAACTTTCTTGGAAACCCAAACATTATTGGGGGTGTGTTTTCCACTTCTCACTGTCTCCCATGCTCAGTCCCAGTGTTGTGTGTTGGACCTTCCAACAAAAGTGAACAACAGAAAAAAAGAGCTTAAGTTTGAAAAGATATGAAGCAAGAAGATATCTTAACATCATCTTCTGCCCCAATTCGACATTCTAGAGAAATTTCTCAATTCATATTTATTCTTGAATAGAAAATACAGCTTGGATCTTTGACCTAGTGTGTGGATTTAAGAAATGGATCAAAGTTAACTTGCTTATTTTACATACCTTGTGTCAATTGTTTTCCCAAGATTCTTTGTGTAATTGTAGATACAGTCCAGGGGATTGCCTTGTATGGTCAACATCTTGAGTTTTGTTGTAGTTTGGTTTCTGTTACTGTGCTAAACAGTATGAGTGAAAGAAACTTAGGGAAGAAAGAGTTTGCTTTGGGTTTTGTTCTTTTGTCTTTTTTGATTGTTTGCTTGTTTGTTTTATCTTACATTTTACAGTTCATTTCGAAGAAAAGCCAGGGAAGGAACTCAAGGGAGAAACCTGGAGGCAGGAACTGAAGCAAAGGCTAGAAGATCAGTGCTTACTGGCTTGTTCCCCAAGGTCTGTTCATCTTGCTTTCTTATACCTCCAAAGGTCACCTGCCTAGGGTGGCACTGCTCAGTATGGTGTCCTCTGGGAAGGTAGTTCTGGGTGGTATAATAAAGCAAGTTGAGCAAATGCCCCACAGATTTGTCTATGGACAGTCTGAAGGAGACAATCTCTCAATCAGAGTTTCTCTTTCCCAGGTAACTCTAGTTTGTGCCAGGTTGACAAACTCAACCAGCATAGGTTCCAAGTTTGGTACTTGCTATGATGACCTAAACATAATTACAAAGACCTAAGAATAGTTTCTGAATGGTCATCTCTAGGTTGTCTTATTCACAGTTGTGAAGTTTAAAAATGCTCTCTGAGGGTTTACAGAACAAGGCATTTGATGTGTGCATTGGTATAAAAGCCATATAAAATAGAAGTTCAGAGAAAGTCTAGATTATTGAGGTTTAAAACTTTGCTCATGCTGGCCAATAGTGGTATATGCCTTTAATTCCATCACATGGGAGTCAGAGTCAGGCAGATCTCTGAGTTCCAAGCTATCATGGTTTACGAAGTGAGTTCCAGGAAACCCTGTCACAAAAACAAAAACAAAAACAAAATGCTTTTTCATGAGATAGAGAGAATGAAGGAGACATAGGCAAGACTAAAATGGAAGTAAATTATTTTTGGGAGGGAAATGAATGACTCCAACAATAGAAAATATAAGAAAGTTCTGGGACCTAGATGTGATTGATTCTTGACCTTTTGTTTGTTCTCTCTTGTTAAAATTCCCTGGTTAATATGAAGTCATGACAATAGCATTTCTTCAGGGAAGAATATTCCCCCAGTTAGATAAAAGAACTTCAGAGTCTCTGTGCTTTGATGAAAACAAAGGATAGGAGAGGGCCCAGACTCAGAAGGTTTGGGGCAGGTCAGAGAGACCTGAGTTCTGAGGTGGACTTGCTGAGCTCAGAATGTCAAACATCTCGAAGGCATAACAGCACTTCTGCCTTCAATTCCCCTACTCTCCTGTTTTCCATGTAAACTCTATTTTGTTTCTTGATCTTTATGGTTACTTGAAACAATATTTTTACATTTTTATTTTTAGAATTTTTCACATAATACATTTCTTTACCCTCCCTCAATTCCTCCCAGATGCCCCTAGCCTACTAATCCAACTTCATATGATTTCTTTCTTCAGATACACATGCGCACACACACACACACGCACACACACACACACACAATTTTAAAATGCACAAAAACTAACAAAAACAAAAAATTAAAGATTTTAATCATTCTTGATTTTTTGTTTGTTTGTTTGTTTTTTTCCCTTAGTTAAGTCTGTCTGTCTTTTAACATATGGGTGCATCTCATTTTTAAAGCATTTAATAACCTATGAAAAATTAGTCCTCAAAGCATATATTCTCCTCTAAAAGCAATAGAAATCCTTTAGTTGAGGCAATGTTTGCTGTGGGAAGCTGCTGCTACTGTTACATTTGTTGCTATGGAATCCCTACAAGGGAACAGCAACCAAGAAGTAAGGTGAGATTCAGAACTCTGTAGATCATTAGACCCCACTGATTGGCAGTTGTTACACAAAAGAAAGCTACATAAGCTGCAAGTCTGTCCTGGTGAAGCAGCCATTGTGTCTGCAAGTAGAAATGAGCTTTTATCAATTTGCAAGAGTAGGCACTCCATGCGACTTCTTAATCTTCTTTTTTCTCCTTTTGTTGCATGCCTATAAATAAAGACTAATCTTTCAAAAAAAAATCTGAAAAACCAGGAGTGGTCATTTAGATTTTAGTGAGGTTTCGAGATCTGAGAGACTTGAAATCTTTTTTGTTGATTTGAAAATGACAGCCTGGGAGAGTGAACTGAGTCACTCTGTGCAAGTCCCTGGAGAGATGGGGACTGAGACAAAGAGCTGGACAAGGTCCATGGAGTCTCATCTCAGTGTGTGGCCAGCAGCACCTGCTGAGGACCTTATTCTCTTCCTGCGTTGGACTGAGCACAAAGTGGTGCTTCCAGAAATGTTTACTAGCTAAGCCAGCAGCTAACAAATTAGTAGGCATGCAGGTTAGTTTTTGTCAACTTGACATACAGAGAAGAGGCAATCACAGTTAAGGAATTGTCTCCATTAGAGTGGCCACTGGGTGTTTTCTTGCTTCAATGCTATCAGTGTTGTTCATAGGTAGCTAGGCATGGACTACATGAGAAGCTGAGCAAGCCAGGAGAAGCCTTCCAGTAACCATCTTTTTTCCATGGTATCTGCTTCGGTTCTTGCCTTGAGCTCCTGCCCTGGCTTCCTTTAACAGTGACATGTACCTCATAAACTAAATCAAACCTTTGGTCTTTTGTTCTCAAGTTGCTTTTCTTGTCAAGGTATTTATTACAGCAACAGAAACCAAAGTAGGAAATAAAATGATAGAGAGACCTCAGACAGAAAGGGGAAGAGGAATGAAAGAAATATCAACTTACACATAGGAATGAGAGGCAACAAGGGAGCCTGAGTTTTGGTCTCACACTACCTGCTTCCGGAAAGAGATTTAGCAGTAGATTAGATGGTCGTGCTCCAACATGATAGGTGTCGTATCAAATGTTCTGTCTGTAACCAAGCCAAAGTAGCGATGGATTTAATCATTTCTGGAAATCTTTCCAGATTAGAATTAATAGACTTTCTTCAAATATCTGTAACTAGGATTACAGTTACTCCATTTTATGTCTGTGTCTCTAAGTTTCTTCTTGTCAGTTAAAATGGCGCAACAATTAAAAAGTAAAGAAGTTTGCTGGAGATGTGGTTCAGCAGTTAAGGAAGCATATTACTCTTTAAGAAGACCCAAAATCATGACCCAGCACACATATTGGGCAGCTAAGAACCACCTATAATACAAGGTCCAGGAAGATCTGATTCCTGTAAGCCCCACTGGTATCTGCACTGCCATGCAGGCACCCAAACACAAGCACACACACAACTTAAAAGTAGCAAAGATTAGCCCTTAAAAAGTAAAGAATTACTATATAAAAAGTGTTTTTAGTATACATTACCTGTACTTGATGACAATCTACCGATTCCTCTTATCAACATAGTACTACAGGTCTCTTGCTTAGTGTTAGCTCTCTAATAAGAATAAAGAAAATTTTAAGTAATCATAGACTTCAGATCTTAGTGAGATATAACCATTGTCAACTAATAAATATAGATTCTGGAAATTCTTTGAGAATTAAATGAGGTATGAGGAGCTATAAGTATTTGTTAACTGCTAGATGAAAGAAGTCAGTTTTCTTCAGGGGTGTGGTTTCTGTTAGACTTCCCATGATACAGTAGGTCATACACACAGACACTCAGGCAATACTAGTTGCACTCACAAACACACTCACACTACACATGCGGTATTTTACACACACACACACACACACACACATACACACACACACATACAGAGAGGAATGTAGGGGATGGGTCTGGAAAGAGTTGAATGAGATGAATAAATGAATGAATTTGAGCAAAATAAAAAATGCATTTATCTATGAAGGAAAAGATTGTTCTTATCTATCTATCTATCTATCTATCTATCTATCTATCTATCTATCTATCTATCTATCTATTCACTTTACATCTGAATCAGTACCACTCCTCTTCCCAGTCCCGGTCCCCCTTTACACAGTCCTTCCCCTCATCCAGACTTCCCTTCTCTTCTAAGAGGGTGGAGGCTCCTTATGGGTGTGCCCCTACCACCCTGGTGCATCAAGTCTCTGCACGGCTAGGCTTTATCCTTTTCCACAGAGTCTAGGCTCACAATCAACAGTATAAGGAAGAGATTTTTTTAAAAAAAAAATGCCTATATAATATGTGAGACAAGGGAGAAGCTAGTCATTTTATTTGAATTGCCATACAACCTGTACTCTTCATAGGCATCCAAAGGGTTAATGACACCCTATATGTTTATGCAGTTGTGATATTCCAGTTAATAAATATAAACCAAAATCAAACCATGCTATCAGTCTTACTGAGACCAAGATCTAAATCGTAGTACAAATCAATTTCATAACAAAATGAAAGGCAAAATTTATTAAGGTGGCTGTCTTGCTGTGACTCATTGCTGTGTGCATTGCTGCGAAAAAGCACCGTGACCAAAGCAACTTATAAAAGAAAACTTTTACTTCAGCCTTACAGTTTCAGAGGGCTGACTCTATAACCATCATTGCACAGAGCGTGGCAGCAGATAGGCAGGTGTGTTGCTTGAACAGTAGCTGAGAACTTATTTCTGAACCATAAAAGAGAGCTAACTGGGAGTGGCATGGACTCATGAAACCTCAAAGCCCATCCCCAGTGATCTACTTCTTCCAACAAGGTTACACCTCCTAATCCTTCCCAAAGAGTTCCAACATTGGGAAGCCATATGATGAGCCTATGCAGGCCCTTATAATTCAAACCACAAAAGTAAGTGTTAAAGTTTTCCTACTAAATGAATAGAAATTCTAAAGTTAGATGTTCTGTCTTTTGAGTGGGCTTAGATATTTTTCTCATTCAAACTGCCTTATAGAACCTCACCTTTACAATCTCATCAACAGAACATCTTGATACCTCACAGAAGGGGTATTACCCATTCTCTGAAACACCAATACAAACTAGTTATATCTCTGTTATTGAAATTTTTGAATGAATAGATATATGTAAAAATTGGCAGGGGGTTAAATTAACAATGAATAAATAAGTAAATATTTCACCTTGTAAACAGAGAAAGTGCATATTTAAAGTCAACAGACCATTGGCTGTGGTAATGGATCATAGGATAATGAACAAGAAAACATAAAATGATAAATGGCCTTGATACTCAGTTCATAGCTATAAGAATCTGCTTTGAATTGCTTTTAATTAAAATATATGCTGTTAAGTAGTGTGTTTGTTTTAAAAGATGATGTGATTCACTCTTACATAAAGAAAACATCAAACACACACATAATGTAATACAGCAGATGAGTGTTTATTAAATAATCAAAATTTGTGTTTTCTTAAGGTGCCTTATGATGATGATACAGCCTAAGAACATTCTGTTGGTAGGTCTCTACCAAAACTCTCCTGCTAGTACAAAGGTGGCAAGTCTCTACTCTTTGATGTCCCTGATAGGCTTTGAAAGGCAACTTCTGTCCTCCATTCATGGACAGATTATATAATGGTTATTTTATTTACAGTGTTTCACCTTTTAATGGCCATGCATCAAGTTACAGTTAGGGATGAAGACAGGTATATTTATTTTACCTCTTATATACTCATATATACATATGTAAACTCATATATACATATGTGTGTGTGTGTGTGTGTGTGTGTGTGTGTGTGTGTGTGTGATCCTTTGGACTTCAACTTTGGCAGCAAGTTTGAAATTTAAATGCTATGATTACAATCTAAATGACTGCTACATTACCTGTATATCTAGGGATGCCCCCATGCTCCCACAACCAGGACTGGTAATATCTAATAGTGTAAATGACTCTTGTATAATCTGTATAGCCAGAGAATCCGAAAGCTCCCAAAACTAAGACCAGAGGTGGCTAATATCCCAAACGACCTCTACACTATCTGTATGACTGAGACCATGCTAGGTCCTTCCCTAATCCCTTAAACTAATACAGGTAGGCTATCTTCAGAACCCATTTTCTTAGAAGAAATAACATGTACCCTGAATTGAGTTTCTATATAATTACACTTTGTTGTGTACTGGATTGTTTTATACCAGGAAACTTTTTACAAAATTATATTATTTAAATATACTGGCAATAAATTGCCTGGGATATGACTCCCTGAAATTTGATCCAGGTTGACAAAGTCAATCTAAATCAAGTTTTTATTCTTACCTCCCTGTGAATCACTGTGTGCCTTGATACCTGCAGAAGTCTCCTTTTTTATGCATTATCAGGGTACTGTTTTGTTATGTAGCTATGCAGTCTGAATTGAAATACTGCCTCCTGACATTATGCAATACATACATCAGTTTTGTGTTTTATATTGATAGTCTTCATCTTAGAGATTAAAGTCCTGGAAAAGTTAGCTGTACATAGAAAGCTATTAGAATCTTTCTGAAAGAAAATTCAAGAACTATGCTCTTTAAACGATTCATATTTGAAGATAATTCCTCTCTATATTGAATTAACTACTTCTCCCTGATATCTCCTGGATAGACAAGAACAAACTTCTGTTCACCCTACATAGGGCAGCTACAATAAGCTAAAGAAGAGATTGTGCACCAGTATAGCTTAGTGGCAAAATTATGAATTTATCAAGGCTGCTTATAAGAACAATGCTAACTCAAAGGCAGCTGCATCGTGAAAAACCCATGGATAATGCCTCATGAAAGCTGTCTCCCAGCAGCTGTTTACTGCTTTTATAATCTTGGAAGGGAGCCTTGAGAAAATTGTAACTTTCATAAACTCCCTGAGACTTGTAAGTTTCATGAACTTCCTGAGTCTTACGAGCCGCTTTACTGTTTTCAGGAGGGAGTATTTCAATACAAATAACATAGCTACACAACAAAAAGAGTATCCTGATTCATTTCTTTTACACTATAATTCAGAAAAATTTGTGTAGATTTATTTGATAGAATATCTTATATATTTTTTACTGATTTTGACTATATAATAATAAATTACATGCTGACAATCTCAAGTAATGAAATAAATGCATTACTAAAATGTATAATCAGTAATTATCATTAAGTATAATTCCTTTTTAATGTTTTTATTTAAATTTTTTCCTATAATATGTTTTGATCATATTCCTTTCTCTCCTGCAACTCCTTCTAGATCTTCTGTACTCTGCATCCACCCAACTTTATCTTCCACACAACTTTATGTTCTCTTTATATATAAAAATACCAAAATAAAACAAAAATAACAAACAAAATAACAAAAACAAAATAAAATAAATTAACAAAAACCCAATAAGACAAAAAACATACCCCAACAAAACAACAAGAAGTGTCCAAGTACAAGTGGATTCCATTTTGTCTTGGCCAACTATTCCTGTGCCTGGGGCCTGCCCTAGAGTATAGCGATCAATCCAGCGACACTTCTTTAGAGAAAAATCATTTTCCTTTTCTCAGAAGATATCAGTTGTGAATAAGTATGTGATGATGGGTGGGACATTGTGTCTCACTTCCCCTTCTCAGTGCTGTGATTTTGTCTGTTCCGAACCTAGGCTGGTCCTCTAAAGCTGTCATAACCTCAATGAGTTCACGTGTGACATTTACTTTCTGTCTGGAACACATGCTTGCTTTGGCATCAACCACTACTTCTCAAAACCTTTCTCACTGAGCTTTGAGAGTCAGAGTTTAATGGAGACATTTTGTTCGTGGCTGAGTGCTCCAAAGACACTCACTGTCTTTACATTGTCCACTTGTGGGTAAGTAAGACTACCATTTCTGGGAAAAGAGAATCAACTGGTTTTTACTTTCTCACTCAAGTACAGCAAAAAATAAATTAATTTAATGTGTAGTTATAGTCATTTGATAAGTTTCAAAGTTTTTATCCTTTTGAAAAGCAATTAGGAACTCAATATAACTTTTCAGATATAGTTAATACATTTGAAAAACTTAATGTAGTTTAAAATACTGCTCTAGAAGCTGTCAGCTAATGTCCTATTCAGTTTTATATGGTAATGTCTTTTTTTAATAATTTGATGTGATTATGTACAAAATTGTGATTTAGATCTTACTTTCTCAAGTGAAGTGTTTGATAGTCATGCAATAAGGAGCTGTTCACTCTTTAAAACCATAAATGATATTTGGAAATGGTGAGGTAATGTCTCTCTGAAGCACAAATATAATTGAATCTACCTATAATACATCAGTAAATGCATAGACCATGGGCAAGCAATAGAGTATGGCATACTTTGAGAATTACACAGAATAAAGAGTTCTGTACTCACTCAGGTTCACAGAGAGATACTCATGTTAGACTACAGTACGACCACCAGAGATTGAAGGGGCTTTAAGAGAAAAACACATATCAATAATTATAGGCCTGTCCCAGATATGCCCTGCTGCAACTGATTTCCCTTCTTTCTCCCAATTACAGAAAGCTCTTCTTTAAATCTTGGAGTGGACCATTTCTGTTGGCAGTTTCTTTTCTTTTTCTATTTTTAAATTTATTTCCTTTCACTCCTTCCCCCCTTGTAAGTTATGAGTGTGTTGTCTTTCTCAGCTTATCCAACTTCTACTCACTGTCCTCACTGAAAGGAAGTTAACTGTCCCTTACCACAGAAAATGCTGAGGTGATCTAGTGATAACTTCCTGATCATATTGATGTGAATATTATCTTTCCAAAATTCTCCCTAAGCCTTTTCTGAACTCCTTGCCCATCTTGCCTCTATCTTGTCTGTTTCCATGCTAGTTCTTTTATTTCTCAGGTTCTTCCTCTGCCTGAGAAGTTTGAAAAACGACAGCATATTATTCTTGAAGATTTTTAGGCCTGAATGTAAGAGGGAAGTTATCTGCATCCTTCTTCCCTGGATTGGTTTGTGTTAATTTGTCGCTGTTTGTTTTGTAGGGGAATGAACCCCTTGATAGCGTTGACTTTTCTTGGGCAGTGTGATGAGTTGATGAATGGAAAAACTGGGTGATTGCTAGTTTTACAACCTCAGCAAGTGTGTGACTCTGCATTTGATGACCTTATTTCTTAGGTGACAATCAAATTGACAGAAGAGTCATTTCATTGTGCATGCAGGCTCAGTATGCATAGAATCAACAAGTGTGGATGGATACTGTATCTGCTTTTATAAAGCACCTGAACTACTGTACTGACTTCTTATTTTTCCTTAATAATATTATAACTCTTTATACAGCATTTATGTTAAACTAGCCACCATAAGAAATTTAGAGATAATTTGAACTTTAGGGGAGGATGTGCATAAGTTACATGGGAAACTACTATGTTTGTGTACATGTTTCATGTGTGTGGAGGTACATTTGTGTGCTTGTGTACACTGTCACTTGAATTTGTGTGAGCACATGCATGCTTGTGGAGTAATTTTGTAGGGTTATCTGCTTTGTTTTTATGAACTAGAGTCTTTCCCTGGCTTGGGACTCACATACTCCCACGGTGAAGTTGACGATCAATCTCTAGGAATCTCCCAGTCTTTATCTCCCCAGGATTGGAGTTACAGATGAGCATCAGCAGACCCACATGATTTAGAGACAGGACTTGAGTCCTCATACTTATGACAGAGTCACCTTCCCAGCCTTCATTTTGTGGGTTTCTATGAGCTTTAGTGTCTGTGGGAGTCTGCACATCAATTTCCTGCAGATACCAGGCTACCACTTCCGTTTTTGAGTAATGGAACTATCATTTACAAAGGTTCAAATTGTTTAACCCAGGGCACCAGAACAGTGTTTGGCATCGGGTAAACATCCGGTAAGTGTGTAACTAGTGTTTTAGGATGCACACAGATGCAAAGAGGAAATTAGCGCAAGATAGAGGTATGAGCCAGAAATGGTAAAATTAGAGCAAGCCCTGCCTCACTGAGGATGGCAGGTTTGATGCTTTGCTTGAGTTGCGTCCTGGAATCACTCCAGCCAGGAGGATTGTTGGGGAGCTAGAAGCAACTGAAGCTGATGGACGGCGTGAGGGATGCTCGGTGTTCCAGGTCCTGTTCAATAATTTCATTTGTCTTTCCTTTATATTTACTTTTTAAATAAATTATGTCTTTATGTTATTATGCTCATACAGGTTAAAATCCTGAAGATAAGTAGATAGCAAAGAAAACTTCATCAACTGAGTTCCCTGACCCTGTTGTTTATAATCACAATTTTATCAGACATTCAAACAACAAGCTATTATGAGACTACCAGAAGCATCTCACATATATTAAAACCTCTACTTTCTTATTTTGGACCTCAGGAATAGCAAATAGGAAGCTTTGAGATATGCTTTTTAATTTTCCCCCTTTAATTCAGTTCTTAACAGGAGAGTTATTGCGCCTGTGAAAATTGTGGAAACAGAATAAATCTTTGGAGAATAGAGATTTGTGGTGTTAACTTGTCAAGATTTTATGTATTTTGTGCTGACTATATACATTATCTATACCATAACAGGAAATCCGTTATGAAGGAAAACCAGATATGTCATCTTTTGTGCAGCCTTTGATCTATGAATTTGTCTTATGATTGTGTTTCATAACAGGGAACAAAGAAACCAGATACAGCTTTATCTCTCAGACCTAGCTCCTTTAACAAAGTCTGGGCAAACCAAATTATTGCATTTGTCTGATTTGGCTTTTCCAGGCAGTATATAAAAGGGTAAAAGGTCTCTGATTCTATCAAATATGTTCTAAAATATATATATATCTTGTGGTTTGTACATCTCTTTGTCATCTATCAAAATGAAACTAACACACAGTCCCAGTTGCAGAGGGCAGAAAAATGAAACAAAAAATTCTCTGCACCAACCTCATAAAAACTAGTGTCTTCCCCAAAAGGCAGTGGTTGCCATCCTTCTCCTACACTACCAACTTACTCGGGAAAACATTCAGCCCAAGTGAAGGAAGTAAAATGCATAGACTTCTATTAGCAGTGACTTACTGACAAATATTGGATTTAGCCTAAATGTTAAAATGGGGGCACATATGAGTGAATAGTGGTAGGCATGATGAATTATCTTCCTAATGTTACTTATCAGTCACCCCATAAGCCTGGCTTATGACCATACCACTCACATTTCTAGTCTGGAGTGAAAATGTTTCAGGAATGAGCTTTGTTTCTTATTTGTTACTTTCTATTGCTCTGGTAAAATGCCAGAAGAGGTTCTTTCTGGTTGTCATTCTAGAAGATAGTCCATGACAGTAGAAGAGGCACAGAGAGGTGAGGGGGTCACAGCAAAAACACAAATCAGTGGGTAAGATGGGGCGGGACTGAACTGTCATAGCCTACCTTCGATGATGTATATCCTCCAGCAAAGATTCACAGCCTCCCCAAACAACATCAATTGCTGCAGACCAAGTGTTCAATACCTGAGCCTATGGAGGGCATTTCTCATCAAACCCTTGCACTGTCTAAGGCTGTCTTCCACATTTCAGGACACTGAAGCATGCAAAGCAATTACTGCTGTAAGCTACGGGGCCATTTTGAGTAGACATCTATGTATTGTGACCCTCAAGTCACTATGGTGTATGGTTTTTGTTTTATTTTGTTTAGTTCGTGCATTTTGTTAGTCTTTTCAACATCTCCTAGTTATTTCTCTTCTTTGAATGCACAAAACGATTCTTGGTTTACAAGAAACTTACCAGAATGAATTAGGACATATATACTACTGAAGACGTCACTCTTGTTACATGCCTGTGGAGGGCTGGCAGGGAGGATGTGGTCTATGTTCCATGTAGTTACCCAGGGATAAGGATTAACCATCTTGTGGCTGCACACAGCTTACTCCGGTCATTACAGCACAGCAGAGGAAAATGATGTTTGGCTACACATTCCTCTTCATGTGCTTCCATCAGTGCCACCCTCATACTAGGGCTGTCTTCTAGTCACCAAAATTTAACTGTTTCTATTTGATAAGGAATTCGCTCAGGGCCTCCTCATGATATCACCTTCCTTCATCCTCATGACCCCTGGAGTCAATTCTTTCAGAGATCTGAACTCAATCCCTCAGAGTGATGTCATCCCTTACAACCAGCAGAGATGGGGTTTATTTTCCTGGGGGGGGCACGGATTTTGATTTTTAATATTAACATTATGTTAACATAATCAAATTCATCGTTACACAAACATCTAATCTTAAAGAGAAACACCTTCATTTCCACATCAGCATTGAAGAAATGTTGTGATTCTACGTTATTACAAACCTCTTGAATGTGTTGAATAATTCACTACAGCAGTAGGTTGGAAATTTAATCCTGCATTTAAGAGGTTGTTCTATGTTGTTTAGACAGAATTACAGAAAGACATTCCGACCTTCCACATATAATTAGCTAAAAGTGTATTAACAGTGTTTTCAAACAGTTGTAAATTTTATTCTTTAATGCAATGACCAAATAAGATATGTTGTAAAAACTTCATTATTATTTGAAAATTTGACACATGATTAAGGCTTACACCATTTTTACCATATTCAACTCCTTTCAACTCCTTCTGTGTCCTCCCTCTCAACCTAAGAATCTCCTTCTTTATTATTATGTGTAGAAAAGAAATTTCTATGTATGAATATAACCTGTGTCTATTTAGTGTTTCTCGTATGTATATGAGTTAAAGCTGAATACTTGGCATTGGATAACCTATCAGAGGGTTGTCCCTCAAGTAGACTGCTTTTCTATTTACCAGTTATTCATTGATTATAGATCTTTTTATTCATTTGCTTATTTTTTATTTTTTTATTTTTTTAATTTTTTTATTGAATATAATCTTTATTTATATTTAAAATTCTAAAACCTTTTCCTGTTTCCCCTCTCCCCGAAAATCTCCAACCCTTCCTCCCACCCCCTGCCTCCAAGTATATGCCCCGAACCCCGACCCACTCCCACCTACCCCCCCACACACACTCGATTTCCCTTTGTTGGGGCGTCTATTGAGCCTTCACTGGACCAAGGACCACTTCTCTCACTGATGCCCGACAAGGCATTCCTCTGCCACATTTTTGACTGGAACCATGTGTACCCCTCGGTTGATGGTTTAGACCCTGGGAGTCCTGGGGTGTCTGGGTGGCCGACATCGTTGTTCTTTCCATGGGGCTGTAAACCCCTTCAGCTCCTCCGGACCACCCTCCAACTCCTCCATTGGGAACCCCACACTCAGTCCAATGGTTGACTGCTAACATCTGCCTGTGTACATATTAGGAGTGAGATTGGGAAAATTTCAACTCTGAAATAGATTGAAATAAAATATTAGCTCCTCTCTTCCTAGGAATGTGTGTGTATGTGTGAGTGTGAAGAAGAGGGAAACAAGAAACTAAGTGACCACTGCTCTTTCTAATTCTGAACTCTTATTGGCTAGGCACCATGGGAACAAGGAATCATCATCTTTTGCCTGAGAATAATGCATTTAAAAGAAACCCTCAACTTTACAGCTGCTCAGAACAGCATCTAGGTATTCTCACTGCAGGGCACATCCAAACAAAAGAGTGTTTTATGCCCTGGTACATTCAGTTCATGGTAAGTCCCTTACTCACTGTGGCTCTAGACATGACTGGTCATCTTCATCTTCCCATTTTCTTTGCCTTTAGTCATCCTGGTCAACCAAGAAGGTCACTTTTGTGTCACATGCTCACCTTGAAGCCAGGCAGCTTTTCAGTCTGCTTCTTTCTTCATCAAGTAAGTTTTGGAAAACCAAGTATTGTTTTAAGTATCCCATTGACCATAGGTTACTTTAAGGAAAGACACCAGGACTTGTCTACTGTGAAACTACAAATTTTTAAAAGTTTATTAGACAACATATTTTTATCCCAATCACTTCCAGTTTTTTGAAAATCTAGTCCAGTACTTTTTGAGAAATTTTACAAGTTTGCTGCCCTTGTCTTTCTTTCTTTTTTTTTTTTGTCTTAGTAGATAATAGTTTTCTGAGGAAAAACAACGCTGTTTCCTTTTTATCGGTCTGCCTTGCTACTCTGTCCATTCTCAAGTCTAACTGGGTGCTGTGTTTCAAGGTGGCTCATTCGCCTGTGGGTTCTTTTGTGTTCCGTTGAGAGGTTTCAGCTGCAGATGTGTGAAGGCCAAACTTACTGGCTGACCCTTTGGCAAAAGTCTTAGTTTTTATGGAGCCTTCTCCATTCTCTCTCTCTTCCTTTTTGTAGATGTAAAAATAATCAACATTCCAATATTGAGAAACCCGATGGCAGCAATATTCTATTCTTTGCCATTTTGCTTTCAAGTTATCCAACTTCTCCTCTTGATTCTTCAAACCCAAACATAGTGAACATGTCTTTCTCAAGACAAGAGTATCTCAGGCACAATACCAGCAGTGTTTGGAGTTGAACATTCTTTCTCTTGAAGGATTGATTATTACCTTTAAAATTTCTCACAGCCCCAGAAGGCCCCAAACTGCCCATCTGAAAGCCACTGTCCTAGACTTTCTTAGCAATGGGCATATTATCAGCTCCACAAGGGACATAGCATGGTCACTATTTTAATGCAAGGCTTCTTAATCATATCTTCTGATGTGTCCATTGCTGCTGACATGAATGCCATGCCAGTTGACCTATTTTAGCTTTCTGCTACAGAAGCACTCAGCTTGCATGACTACTTTCTATATTGATCAGAGCAACTTGGTGGTTAAATAGAGCAAATGTTCATGTTACATACCTTCATTTCAAATGTGCCATGGTTATCAGAGTTAGTTGAAAGATATAGCTGATAAACTCCTGTACTCAGGCTGTCTAAGATGCCCTTTGTTTACTTGTACTGTTTACATTCTACAATATTCAGAGCTTCTCTGTATGGGTAATAGCAAGACAATTGGGATGTTTGCAACAATCTATCCAAATATTTTACATTTTATTTTAGAAATAGTACATACTAGCTTCATTCACGTCCTATTGGCCACAGAACACTGCCCAACAACTGGAAACAGTATCATTCATACACAAGAGGTCAAGAGGTTAAGTCCCTGGTAACTATTAGTAAAACCTTACCCAAATTTTTAACAGTGAAATCTATTCTTTACTTTTGCAGTTAATGTAGACAGTTGCCATGTTTACTGAGTTTTGTTGAAACAAGGAGCTTTAATGCACACATTATTTACCATAGCTAGCACCACAGTCAGAATAGAGTAGAGCTCTATGATCTCAAAACAATAACTGAAGAATCACACTGCCATTTTTATAGTCCCACTCCCTTGCCTAAACATTGACATCTCATCTGTTTCCCGACACTTTAACTGTGACTTTTGTAACTTGACACCTATATGTAATGTAGAGTTTATAATCGGTTGAAACTGCTTTCAAGTTACCATGACATTGCATGGTTGGAGAAACCATTCCTTCTCATTCCACTGTATATGTATGCCTGTTTGTTTATCTATTCATTGTTTGAAGCATATTTGGTTTATTCCAGCTTGGCCAAGGATGATAGAGATGTTTTAAATATTCATAATCAGGGTTTTTGATGTGGCATCTCTAAAGTATAATGCCTCGAAGTGAGATTGCTCATCTCAACAATCCTATGTTTAACTCTAGAAGGAAGAGGCAAAATGTTTTTCAACGTGGCTATGAGTTATACCTTATTTAAAAGTTACATTGATTTGGAGCTAATGAGAAAGCTCTTTGGCTTATAGCACTAGCTGCTCTTCCAGGGGACCTGAGTTTGGTTCCCAACATACACATGTTATCTCCAGAGCTCCAATTTCAGGAGATCTGACACAGTCTTCTGGCCTCCCTGGGTACTGAACTGATGGAGTACACATATATTCACAGAGGCATGCAAAATACTATACCTAAAGTAAAAATGAGCAAACTTTAAAAATGTATTTGTTTATTTATATGCCTGTGCAGGCTGCATGCCATGTCGTACCTGCCTATGTCAGAGACAGGACAGAGTAGTTTCTTTTCTTATACAATGTGAATCCCAAAATTTAAACTCAGGTCACAAGGTTAGGCAGCAAATGCCTTATCTAGTTAAACATCTTTCAGGCCTAGATGTACGTTCCTTCAACACAAACTAAACAACTGAACTATTTTAAACTAGCTGCAGAGACTACTTGGCTTACTTTGTAATGGTTCTAGAGTCTGTGAGTAAAAGATGGAGCTACTGACCAATTTGGTTTATGGTACATGGTTCTCTTTCTATCTTCTTAGCATCTTCACAAATGGAAAAGTACAGCTCTCTGGAATTTCATCGAAGGGGTTATAACTGCCTCTATTGGATCAATCCACATATTCCTGACCACATTTAATAGCATTGACTTCCTTAGCAGAACCCCATATTTAAACAAATACTTCACAGGATATCGAATTTCAACATATTCATGGATTTTTGGAACAGTATTTGGAATATCAATAACCTATAATATATATGAAGATTTGTCTTAGTTGTAGTTTTTATTGCTGTGATGAAACACCATGACCAAAAGGCAAGTTGGGGAAAGAAAGGTTTATTTGGCTTACACTTCCATATTGATGTTTATAATGGCAGGAAATCAGGACAAGAACTCAAACTGAGCAGGGTCTTAGAGGCATCAGCTGATGTAGAGGCGATGGATGGGTGCTAGTTACTGGCTTGCTCCTCAAGTCATGCTTCTTTGTTATAGAACCCAGAAACACCAGTCCATGGGTGACCCCACCCACAATGGTCTGGGTCCTCCTGCATTAATTACTAAATTAGAAGATATCACAGCTGGTTCTTATGGAGGCATTTTCTCAATTCAGGTAACTCTAGGTTGTGTCAAGTTGACATAAAAATATCCAGCATAGGGTTCCAAATGCTCTGCGTTCTACCCTCTCAACCTTTGAACATGAGGATTTTGGTTATCTGCTAAGGGTAGAGTGTCTACATGCAGTTTTAGTCTGTCTTCTCTAATGGCTAAGAATGTTGAATATCTTTATGTATATCTCTGCTACCTTGACATCATCTTGGAAAAATGCTTGTTTAAGTATCTGGTTTAATTTTTACTAATTGAATTGATTTTTTTTCCTTTGGGTGTGTTGGAGTTCTTAAAAAAATATATTTTATCCTGATAGTGGTGCCAGCACAAGCTCAGATCACACAAATTCCCAACATGGAGGAACTCAGGAGCTATTGGTGGTTGACAGCTGCTGGGACAGGAGAGTTAACTTCCATTATGGGATGAACGAGGATTGGTAGAGCAAATTCCAGTGGAGGACCGCACACCTAAGAGAATATTAGCAGCACAAACTAGATTTGATGGGATTCAAAAAATTAAGTATTCAAAGTAGAGTGGGTGTGGAGGAGGGAAACATCTTGGGTATATTTAAGGGGAAGTTGAATATGACAATAAACGCAATATATGAAATTCTCAGGGTTAATAAGATTAAATATTTTAAACACAAATTCTTTTGTCAGATTAGTAAATATCTTCTCACACAATGTACTAAATCTTTTCCTTCTAGCTGTAGTGGCTTTCACAGAACAAAGCATTTAAATTTCAATATGCATCATTAAAGAACTCTGCATACCTTATTCCATGACATAAAAACTTCTGTGTTATGCTACCAAATTTATATTTTAGATCTTATCTTTAAATCTATGATGCTTCTTTTTTTTCTTTTTTTTTTCTTTTTTTTGCACATGGTGTTAAGTTTATCTCCAATTGTTTTTTTCTTGAAGTTTGCACTGTTGAGAACTGGATGCTTGTGTCTCTCTAACATGGCAATGCAGAGGCTCAGAATCTCTTTTTCCAGATAACTAAAGTTTATTTCCCAACCATCATTTCTCTTGAAAAATAAAACAAGTCCCTATTTCTTCATTTTTTTTTAACTTTTAAATTTTTTTCATTTTATTTTTTACCTATTTACTTTACATCCCGCTCACTGCCTGGTCACCCCCTCTTACATTCCTTCCCCCTAATCCACTTCCCTTCTCTGTTAAGAGGGTGGGGGCTTGCCTGGGTATCCAAAAATGGAAAGATCTCCCATGCTCATTGATAGGTAGGATTAACAGAGAAAATGGCCATCATGGCAAAAGCAATCTATAGATTCAATACAGTCTCCATCAAAGTTCCAACACAATTTCTTATAGAAAGAACAAGCAATTTTTAACTTCATATGGGAAACCAAAAACCTCAGGATAGCCAAAACGATCTCGAATAATAAAAGAACTTCAGGAGGAATCACCATCTCTGTCCTCACACTGTACTACAAAGCAATAGTGATAAAAACTGCATGGTATTGGTACAGAAACAGACATACTGATCAATGGAATTAAACCAAAGTCCCAGAAACAAACTCACAGACCTATGGACACTTGACTTTTGATAAAGAAGCCAAAATTGTACAATAGAAAAAAAAAAGAATGTGTCTTAGGACACTTAGGACCAGTGATAAATAAGTGTCTACTATTTAAGATAACCAGTCCAATGTGTTCTGATATACCACCGAGAGCTAAGACACAGATGGGTACTTTTCCCATCACTGTTGAGCATACTTTCTCTTTGGAGTGGGCTGTGGACTTTTGATTGATTATGCAGCTCTGGTTCTAGCTGGTCTGCTTTGTTTGAATGACTTATGTGCTCTAACCCTTTAGACTATATTCTACTATCTTGGATTCTGCAGCTCTATAGAAGTCTTAAAGTCAGAAGATGTCATTTCTCCACATTTATTCTTTTCTCAAAACTGTCTTGGCTTTTTATTAGCCTGTTCATACTGACTTTAATACCAGCTTGTCTACATAAAAAAAGAAAACCCTGAGATTTTTGTTTTCCAAAAGGAATGCAAAATCACATTCACTGTAGAAGAATTTGGGGAAAACTAGGAATTCAGGTGATACAGCAAAAGCCTTCTCAGATTATTATTTTCATTTTTGTCATGGGTGAATATAAAATATTAATTTTGGATATATGCTATGCCTAAAGAATTAACCATCCAAGTTCATGAGTATTGTGTTACTTTTAAAAATCTATTATTATAATATTGCAATCTATTGGATGGCTTTTCTCCCTCCAAGTGTTGTTAGTTTGTGTTTTATCTCACCATTTCTTATGTTTTGATAGATTTTGATTCTTATTATTCATCTCTTAAAGAAGCAACTGATATGGAAATTTCTAGTTTCTTTGGAGACTCAAATGTATCCTGTGATGTCTTTCTGGAAATTGTCTCATGAGAGGATGTTTTGCTGAAGCAGACACATGGGGAGGATGTTTTGCTGAGAACAGACATGAGGTGCTTTTCTGGAAGCAGCCTGGAGAAAGGTCCTGTAATGTTTTGCTAGAGCAGACATTTGAAAGAACACAGACATTAGAAAGAATACATTATGTTTGGAAAGGGTATAAATAGAACCCAACAGACAGTGGATGAGGTTGTGTGGTATTAGTACGCCTTGCCATTCTTTGCTAGTCATCATTGGACTTTGCTGATGTTGCTCTTAGCTGATGATGCTGTATGGTATTGGTTTGCCTTGCCATTCTTTGATGGCCATTGTTTGTCATGATGTCATAGAGGGAGACACACTATAAAACCTCTTGTGGTATTCTGGTGACTTCTTGCCACTTCCACAGACTCAGGGAGATCGGCAGAGCCTCCTGGTTTCTTCTGGATCAAACTGACACTACTAATTTATGTGAACCGAACTGCTGATATCCTGACAATGCAGACTGGATTTGCTCCAAACAGTTCCACATCCTCCTTTGTCCTATTAACCTTTCCTTTCTACTACCTCTGGTGTGTGGTGGGCTGGAAGAGAGGTTAAAGCATTTAAGTACCTCTATTAAAATTAGGTTTTGAAAATTCTGAGCCTATAAGCATCTTTCAGTTACTTTTCTCTATTGTTTTCCCTTTCCACATTCATTTGTTTTTCATCACATATATTATGAAATGCAATATTTTTATTTTCTCATTAGTTTCTCATTCACTTCAGTTTCTCCTTAAACACTCTCTTTGCTCCGTGAAGTGTTAGCTGTGATATTTAGTTCTAAGTGTCCACATGTGTGGTAATTATCCCTCTGTCCCAGGTTGGTTTCTACTGAGGTGTTACAGACCACAACCAAATCAACATTGGAGGAGAGGGTTCATTTCACCTTACAGTTGTAGAGGAAATCAGTGCAGAAACTTAAGGCAGGAACCTGGAGGCAGGAATTGAGTCAGATACCATGAAGAAAGGCTGCATACTGGCTTGCTCTTTCTGGCTAGCTCAATTTTCTTTCTTAACATTCTCAGGACCCCCTGTCCAGGTGAGTCACTGCCAGTGGTAGGTTGAGTCCTCCAGTTTTATTCACTACTCAAGAAAATTATCCACAGTTTTGCCTATAGGCCAAACTGATGGAAATATTTTTTTTTCAGTTGAGAGAGGCTCCTTCTTTTCAGATGATTCTAACTTGTGTCATACAGACAAAAACACCTACCCAACACAACTTTTGTTTTGTCATTGGTGGTGGTTGGTTTCTGTTTGTTTGCCTGCTTGTTTTTATAGTTTGGGTTCATTATGTTCAGAGATTGCTTAATGTAAAATAAATTCTTTAAAATGTCTCAGACTCTTAAATTTTTGTATACAGTTTAACTTTGATGAATGTTACATATGCACTTGAAAATAGTGCACATTATATTACGCATTGAATAAAATGTTCTGTGTCAGGTGCTACTAGCTGAAAAGTATTGTTTAGACTCATTGCATCTCTTCTGATTTTTTGTGGGACTGTGAAAGGCAGTCTATGTTCTGGTTGAGTGAGGCTTAACCTCTGGAGACCCAGCAGACGTCCCTACAAGGGACAGGCTGCTTGGCCATGCTCCCAGACACTAGGCTTCTGACAGGAGACCCTCAACTCCATAATCCTGTGGCAACGGAACAGGTCTTCTGCGCAAGAGCCGCCTCTCATCTCCCGCTTAGGCCTCCGAGCGTTCCCAGCCAAGGTGGCCACCAACCCAAGCCAAGCCGCCAGTAGCTGCCAGACCAGACCAAGGACTAGTCCCCGTGGGAACCAGCCAGCGACCTCCTCCCTGCCCCTTTTCCCTTTGGCCCTGGGCCAGATCCTGGCCTCGAGGGCCCCCACCTGGTTCTCAGCTCTTCTATGACATCCAGCAGCGTTTGGGATGTCCAAGACTGAGAACCCGAAGACTGTGCATTCCCCACCCCTGGAGCAAGGTCGCGAGGCCTTCTGCAGCCCAACGCTTGCCAGGCGGTTCCAAGGGGGTCCTGTGGCAGTTGAACTCCCCATGCCCACCTACCCAGTGGCCCTAGCCCTGGCTGAATGTGTAGCTCCACCCTTTAACCCACAATTTTTAAACAACTCTCTTCTATGTGTATTTGTGGTGTGTATGTGTGTATATTTGAGAGTGAGAGAGAGATTAAGAGCGAGAGAGAGATGTTACTATAAAGAAGTGTCTTCTGCTATTGCTTTCCATCTTATATACTGAGGGAGGGTCACTTCCTGAACGGGAAGCTAACTTACTTGGCAATTCTAGCTATATAGACTTGCCTTGGAGAGCCCTTACTTTCATATCGCAAATGCTGAAATTACCTGCAGGCCTCCCAAGCCTGTCTGGCACTTATCTGAGTGATTGGAATCAAAACTCAGTTTCTCATATATATGTGCCAAAAGCTTTATTCACTGCTATATATTCACTGGGTTATAGCTCTAACCCTACAGTTCTTTCTTATTTTAGGGTTTGGTGTCCTGTGATGTCAACATGTGTTCAGATTTGAGCCTGTAAACTGCTACATTTATGCTATATTGGACCCACTGGAACCCTTGTGTTCTTTCTCTCTATTCTTGTGTAGAATCTAATGTAAGAAGTGGTGAGCTGGATATGTATGTACCACTTCATAGTGTGACTCTTAAATATGATCCTCTCCAGGATCCCCTTGATACTTTTCTGCTTCCTGGACTCTCTATTTTTCCTTTTTCGGCTGAAGGTCAGAGAGCAGTTTCTCTTCCTTCCTTCCTTCCTTCCTTCCTTCCTTCCTTCCTCCCCCCCTCTCTTTCTTTTCCTTATACTTCTTACAATAATGTCTGCAGATTTGAGATCAGGTAATAGGAGGGAAGAATTAAAAACCACCATGCAACGCCCCCATGACCCCCCAACCACAGGCACTCAAGGTGATTCTCCTGTTGGACTCACATTCACACACAGCTGTGCTGCCACTTGACTCTCTGCAGGATGAAGCCCCAAAGAATAATTCAAACAAGGAAGCATCTCTTTTTGCTCATGACCTTTTTCTTATTCTTCACACCAAACCATCAGGGTGTCTCAAGCTTTCCATCCAGAACTGGCTACCTTTCATTCCAATCCTGGAGTGGAGGTAGCAGAAAAAAAATCATGGAAATCACTGAGGCCTGAGGGCGCTTGGAATTGTCTCATTTGCCGGTGTGGCTTATTATCTACTTTTTAAGTCTCAGCCATTCCACAAATTTCTGGAACATGCTTATTTTGCTCTCAGTGTAGGAATCAGGATGGAGTCATGCTGGTTCTTGACTACAACCAGTAGCATACAGCTGGAATGGAGTGTGGCCAAATAAATGAAGGTAAAGAACATAAGGATCATGGGCCTGGGCTAACTAATTTTGTGACAGCTTGACACAAGCTAGAGTTATCTGAAAATGGGGGAACCTCAATTGAGAAAATTGTCTACATAAGATCAGGCTGTAGGGCATTTCCTTAATTAGTAACTGATGAGGGAGGGCCCAGACCACTTAGGCGGTCCCACCCTGGGCTAGTGGTTCTGGATTCTATATGAAAGCAGCTGAGCAAGCCCTGAGGAGCAGGCCATTGAGCAGGACTTCTCCATGGCCTCGGCATCAGCTCCTGCTCCGGGTTCCTGCCCTGCCTGAGTTCCCGCCATTGCTGCTTTGGACAATGTAGCGTTATCCAGAACTCTGAGTAAAATAAACCCCCTTCTCCATAGATTGGTTTTGGACGTGGCATTTCATCACTACCCTAGTGGTTACTATTGACTAAGACAAGGTCCTTTCTTGATCGAATTTCATAGAAGTAAATCGGAAAGAGATGGTTTCAAAATTCTAAAAGACTTTGGTACTTGATGTTGCTCTCAAAGCATCAAAATAGTTGAGATAAAACAAATTTTAAGTTTTCTGTCCTTACTTTCATTCTGTGGATTGTCACTTATTAATTAATTAATTGGTTTTTTAGATACAGGGTGACCCAGGCTGTTCTGATTCACTATACAATGAAGAGTGATGTTACAGTGTGATCCTCCATTATCTGCCTCCAAAGTACTGTACTTACAGGTGAACACTATCACACTTAGCTCAAAATACTGTATTTAAATTGTTATTTATAACGGGGATCTTGGGTTTATAACTTCTAAAATCTGTTCACTAGTGAACTTCTCAGGTATTCCAGTTGATTCAGCCTCTATAGGTCAAGATAACCAGAGAACTCTAATGGCAAAGTCTGAAAAATAATTCATTAAGTTTGGGTCAAATCCTATTTATTTTTCTTTCTTGTACATAAGTCTTTATATACAGCCAGAAACTTTTCACAAAATAATTTGATTAGTACATTGAGAACTACAGTGTTGCCATGAGAATAAGGCAAACCTATCATTAAATAATCAACTACAACGTGAATCTTATAATTATTATTTGTTTTTACTCTCCACTACAAGAAAGAAATTGAAAGGCAAGCTCAAAAGGGCACAGGCTAATCACTTTGCTGTCTCTGATAAGAAGCAACAGACTCAGATACGGCAATATAGTAAGTCACAGGACACAAATTCCGTTACCCTTAGATAGGTATCAAGCTCCTGTCCTAAGATGTCTGATAGCTTCTCCTCGTAAGTGGATGACCAGAGTGGATGGAAATGTGGGGCACTGAGCAAGAACATGGATTTGGGGAATTGCTCTATAATTCCAGACAAGTTACCCAATCTTTCTGACTCTTGGACTCCTCCCCTATTCCATTCTCTTAACTCTTGTCCTCTTGTCCATCTGCAAAGTCCTTAAGTTCCCTTGACATTGGATGACTCCACATCTGTATTGGCCCCTTGACCTTGCATCGGAATGCTATTCCCTCAGGCAAAGTGAAAACAGGAGCATTTCCCCTTGTTAGAGTCTGGGCTTCATGGTGAATGATAAAAGATTCCACTCTTTAGTTTTTCACCTGTTGCTTTGGCTGTGTAGCAGCTGGTCCTTTCTTCTTCCCAGGTGAGAACCTGCCCAGAGGGAGTCTACCAGAAGGTTAAGTAACTCTAGCAGCCCTGTGCTAGGGAATTTCTCTGAAGCAAAGAGGTAGATATGCTTTCAGAACAAAGATGGAGAAAGACAGTTTATTCTAGCAAAAGACATTCCACTCTCCTGCTGCTCAGGTGCCTCTGAATGTCTCTTGAGTTCCAGCCTTCACATCTTTGCTAAGGTTTCTAAGGCCCAAAATGATCTTCTGATGATATCTGTTCTATGCATACAATATCATCAAATAGTCCTCTTTGTACTTCACAAAAGCACACAAACAACAAATATAATGACATAGTATTAATCCCTCACACTACTCGTGCTTATCTGGTGGGAGAACAGTAGACTGGCAGACGAGTGGGTGGTCTGGCAGTCATATAGAAGCCTCCTGGTTGAGTCCCAGTGTGAAAGAATGCAGTAACAGGGTTGTTTTGATTTGCATTTCTCTGATGACTAAGAATGTTGAACATTTCTTTAGGTGCTTCTCAGTCATTCGATATTCCTCAGGTGAAAATTCTTTGTTCAGCTCTGTACCCCATTTTTAATAGGGTTATTTGGCTCTCTCGAGTCTAACTTTTTGAGTTCTTTGTATATATTGGATATTAGGCCTCTGTTGGATATAGAGTTGGTAAAGATCTTTTCCCAATTTGTTGGTTGTTGTTTTGTTCTATTGACAGTGTTCTTTGTCTTACAGAAACTTTGTAATTTTATGAGGTTCCATTTGTCAATTCTTTATCTTAGAGCGTAAGTTCTGTTCAGGAAATTTTCCCCTGTGCCTATGAGCTCAGGGCTCTTCCCCAGTTTCTTTTCTATTAGTTTCAGTGTGTCTGGATTTATTTGGAGTTCCTTGATCCACTTGGACTTGAGCTTAGTACCAGGAGATAAGAATGGATCAATTTGCATTCTTCTGCATGCTAGCCACCAGTTGAACCGGAACCATTTGTTGAAAAGGCTATCTTTTTTCCACTGGATGGTTTTAGGTACTTTGTTAAAGATCAATTGACCATAGGTGTGTGGGTTCATATCTGGGTCTTCAATTCTATTCCATCGATCTACCTGCCTGCCACTATACCAATATCACACAGTTTTTAACACTATTGCTCTGTATTACTGCTTGAGGTTCGGGATACTGATTGCCCCAGAAGTTCTTTATACAGAGGGGGACACCTCTCATCCAGCCATTGAACTGAGCACAGGGTCCCCAATGGGGGAGCTAGAGAAAGGACCCAAGGAGCTGAAGGGATTTGCAGTGCCATAGGAGGAACAATGATATGAGTCACCCAGTACACCCAGAGCTCCTAGGGACAAAAACATCAACCAGATAGTACACATGGTGTTACACATGGCTCCAGACGCATAGGCAGCAGAGGATGGCCTTGTTGGACATCAAAGGGAGGAGAGGCCCCTGGTCCTGGAAAGGCTTGATGCAGCAGTGTAGGGGATACAAGGACAGGGAAGCAGGAGGGGTTGATTAGGGAACAGGGGAGGCAAGATGGCTTATGGGAGTTTCAGGGGTTGGGGGGAGCCAAGAAAAGGGAAATCATTTGAAATGTAAATAAAGAATATATCTAATAAAAATAAAAGAATGCAAGCAGTAGCAGTAAGCAGTGTGTGGGAGAGATCAGGGGAGCAAACAGAGGTACACAACAGCAGGCAGTAGCCAGGAGAGGAACAAACCCAGGAAGGGGAACGCAATGAGATAATTTCGGTTCTTACCTCAAACCCCCCAAATCAATTCTCTGTCTCCTGATTGATGCTTCTGGAAGCTTAATATGCTTCAGCAGAACCAGACCAGGAAATTGGAAACTGTCCTTAGGTCTGCCCTGCTGAGTCCCTCCAAGTCTTGTTTGAATGAAATGAAAAATCAAAGCATAGCTGTGTTCCATCTCTCTGAGAAGCTAAAGTTGTTTTTTTTCTTTCTTCCTAAAAGAAAAACATTCCCCTTTGGGAAAGCCAACATGACATCTGAGTCCACAGGATCCTTCCCTCTTCCATAAATATAACAGTGACCAGCATTATCCTGGATATTTTATTGTCTTGCTGACATCAACATGGTAATTGGTATTAATGCTTACAAAAATCAAAGGCTCTCAGAAATGATAGGCTTGATTTAGGAGCATGGCAAGGCTCTCATTAAATCAGTGAGGGCTGTGTAGGACAAATGTACTGATGCCTTTATTCATCACTGTTCTCACCTCAGGGAGCCTCATTGAAAATGCACATGACAGATCAGGTAGAAAAAGCTGCTCCCAAACTGAGAAAAGAAAGAAACCGGGGGCAGGCCATTGAAAATCTACTTTACAAAAAAAAATGAAATAATCATTACTTGAGTAAATTATGCATTTTGTATAAGCTGAAATGTTCAGTATTTAAGAGCCTTGGAGGGGCAAATAAAAAGTGCATTAAATAAAGATTCTGAGTTAACACTGAAGAGATGTCTCATCATTATCTGTAGCTAACAAAGGTCCACTGGATTACTTTAGGGGAGAATTTTCAAATACACCCACATATGAGCCAGTCAGAAGAATTCTGCTTCAGTTGACTGCCATCTCCATCTTTGTTCCTACTGAGTTCATTTTTTAACACATCCCCGCATCAGCTCCTGCATCCCTTCACATACACAAAGCCAAGAAGGTAGACTGCAAAAAAAAAGTCTCTACAGAGACTTGTCCCACAAGTGATAGAGACAGTAAGAGGTAGGAAATAAGATGTACAACAAAAAGAAAAAAAATTACTAAGGGTGGGGGAAGGTGGGTGAGAAGATATGTAGTGTAAAAGTATGTGATACAGAAGGAGAAAGGTCAGAACAGAATCTAGAAGTACAGTCTTCAGGAGATCTGCCCATAAGGCCTTAAGCGTGTCTTTTATTATCAAATAAAAACCATTTACACTTTCATCTAATGGTATATATAATTATGGAAGACCCACAAGGAACTTCGTGTAGAAGATGGTCTGAGGCATCAGTGGCTGAGAAAATGAGAACATTAGTGTTGCCCTTTCCAGGTATAGAAGGATCCAGGGGCTAACAAGCTAATCTGCAGTGTATTTAGAAATGAGGGACAACCACCCACCTCTGCCTTACATGTTCTATTAGTTTGATGGTCCCCTGGATTTCTTAGAGCAAATGATATTGAGGATTTTAAAAGATTGGGTAGTTCAGGACCTAGGAAAGGCATTAAGGAATTATGTATTATTATTATGTATTAACCATAAACAAGCCAGATAGCAAGGCCGAGCTGTTTAGGAGTCATTCAAATGAGTGCTCCTTGACAATATTGTGATGCCCCTGTCTTATTGGTGGAAATGGCCCTGGTGGTGAATGTGTCCGGCAATGCCACAGTGAAGGCAAAGACAAATGTCTTCCATTAGTGACAGGCACAGCAGTGCAGGAGACAGGCAGTGACATGGAGCAAGCTCTCCTTTTTGTGGCTACGACATGAGCATGTGGCCTGTCATGCTAGCTTTCTTGACAGGTCTGCTAACCCAAAATTGCTTTCCTTTTTATTGATATTGTGACTAGTCTTTTTTGATTTGACCTCTTGTGATTCAAAGCAATTTTTAGGGATTCCTAGACTAGGCAGTGGTCAAAAAAGCATGAAACTGAAGTCGAATCAACGTGGACAGCAGTGAAAGCCTGAGTCGTGTTCAGGCTAAAGTGTTTCACAATTTCAAATAAACCAACAAGAGAGGGGAAAAAAGTCTTCACCGTTTTCAGAGACTGTAAGTAATGCTGCACTCTACCAGGAAGACACAATTTTCTTACTTAAACCCACAAGCTATAGAAAACAGCGTCATGCCCAGAAAGAAGGCAGTCTTATATTTTAAATTTCACCTGAAATTCTAGTCACTGCATCCCTGGAGGCAGGCACAGCTGATTTTGGATTGGCCCTTGATACTCCATAGGGGTGTTTTACCTGTGTTGTGGATATGTCCATTCTTATTTCCGTGGCTGGGGCACTTGTAAACGTCCCTATTGGGTTGTTTGGTGAGCTTTGGTCTTGTTTTTCATAAGCTGTACTTTGTAACATTGGTTAGTAAAAGCTTTCAGCTGATATATGATCTAAAAAATTGAAAATTGACCTTTGATAGGCTCAGACATTTAGAGGTTATGAGTGATGGGGAGATAAAGGGATGGAAAAGTAGCTTCGATTAAGCTAAGGATGGAGGCTGAGCAGGAGTGCCCGAGGATGTATTTGAAGCATTTGCTGAATGCACAGCCTGCAGTAATAACCCATCAGAGGTCAGAATGGAGGAACGAGCGACTGCAGCCAAGAGAATGTACTAGGATGCAGCAGTCAAGGGCAGGGCAATTGAGTGTGAGCAAAATTTCTGTCTACAGTAAAGAGCAGCATTCTTCAAGTAGCAAAAAGACACATCACGGGTCCATGGAGCAGACATTAAGCAATTGTGTTGACGATCATTGGGACATAGCCTGAAAAATCAGACAGTATATATATAACCTGGCAGGATAAACATTGTCTAAATTTTAATCAGAAATAAGCTGTATGGATATAGGATACATGCAAACATTACAACCTTGGCACACTATTGTTTGTTGGAAAACAGAATTAGGATTAAATGAATTAAGACATGTCCAGGATCAATATAATGGATTAGATAGCACAGGTGGTAAATTGTAATGCAGACTTGAAAACTGGTTCTTGTAAATGAGTTCGGAGATGACAAGAAAAAAGGCACTGGACTATAAAGGCATCTACCAGGTATCCATGTCTTTATACTATCTCTCCTTGTCCATGTGTTACTGTGCCATCCCTTACTGACTTTAAGATATTTGTGATCTGGCTGGCAATTTGCTTTATTGAGGTTCTAGCAATATAAGGTGGACTGAGACTTGAATGTATTATACCCTAGGACTTTCCCACACCCTCCATTTTATTTGTAGTGCTTGGACTGAGTGTGGTGTGAAGTGGTTTAGATTAAGTTTCTATATATGATAACCTATAAGGTATAGAAATGAGTCTAAAGTTGAAGATTTTGTTAAAATTATAAGGTGCAGTTGCCAGATGTGGAAGCAAGACTCTCTTGGACAGCCCGGGTCCAGCTGAACTGGCTCCAAGAAGCACCAAGCCAATTCACATCATCATCACTGTGATGATCATCATTTCTATAACATCATTTTGCAAATTATATAATTGATGGTTTAAGTATGAATCTAATTATACAAATAGTAACTAACAATGCCAGGATTCATCTCCGTGCCTGCCAGTTCATGCCCATTCCATTGACCCAGAGTTTTGGTGGATCCCCTCAGACAAGAAATAAAGAATGGACCTAGAGACACAGATCATACTTATTCAGTGTTATGTAATATTTCACACTGAATGATCATCTACTTAATATATTGATTTGATAGTTTCTAGTTTGAGAAAATACTTCAAAACACACCTTTTAACCTGATGTACACATGTCTGAAATGCAGTTTTAAACAGCCTGGCCTGCTTAACTCACCCAAAAAAAAAAAAGATAAACTGGTAGTACCGGATCAAACTTCTGTATGAAAGAACATAATTTTAAATGCCAATTTGAATTGTTTGTTAGTATACGCAACTCTGTGTAGTTGCCTTTAATTTCTGTGGAAAATAGAGGGTTAAGATCTTTCTTACCTATTTTACTACATTAATGGAATAATTCCTGTAAAGAAGTTGCTTTATCTTCAGTAAAACATTGTAAAATATTAGATAATATTAATTTATTGAATACAACATGAGGAGGATTTAAGCACAGAGTATGCAATGTGCTATTGACCCTATAAACATACTCCTTATATGTATAATATATATTTGGCAGTAAGCGCATAATTATCATGTAACAACACTGACAAAAAGGTATTCCTTTAAGCGATTGCATCAGATGACTTTTTCTTATATATTATTACAACATAAATGTTAAATCCCATATGTAACATTTTGTGAATTTAGATTCTTGAATTTATTGACTATTATTTCAAAAATTACTTGCTTTTTCTATTTTATGCATTAAAAACATTACAAATGTGTGGATTTTAGCTGAAATGGTGATTTTGTTTCCACACTCTGCAGCAGGTGAAGGATCTACTAGCAGAACCCCCATTTTCTCCATTTGTTTGCAGTTAGGCCAGTGCAAAAGATCTGGCCCCATATTTCCCTCCCAATACACACACACACACACACACACACACACACATACATATATAGAGAGAAGGGGGGATGGAGAGAGACTGAGAGACAGAGAAAGAGAGACAAGAAGAGATCTATAGAAATGAGTGCAACCTAACAGAGTGTTTCATTAGATGGAAGAGACTTTCTTGCATTGCCCTATAAATTAATTTCATTACTAACAGTGCAGAAAAAGTGAGACTGGAAGAGGAGTCTCTGGTCTACCCTCACTAAAAGTTTCCTCTACTGTGAGCACAGTGTGAGCTAGAGCTAAGAGAAGGTGGGATCGGTAGAGAAGGTGGGATCAGTGTTTTATACTTGACTCAGTCATAGTACTAGCCCTTACTGGAAAGCTATAGGTGCTTGGTAGGAGATGGGGTTAGTCACTGCAGAAATAAAAGTAAAGATAATCTACATTTTATTTCTATTATGGATTTAAACTTTTATTTCTGCTGACACTACTTAAGTAGTTTAAGTTCTTCCTATTGAGTAACAAGATTGAATTTTTCTTCTTTCATGAAACCGAATGGATGTGAAAACTCCCCTGTCTTATATACTTCACTGTCTTTACAGAGTCTAAAAGTATCTTTTTCTTAAAAAAAAAAAAGCAAAATTTTGGTACCTTTGGATTATTTAGGATAGATAACTGACAGGAATAGCAATGATTATTTACTGTACTCAAGAAATAAACATTACATTCTTTTTTTTTTAACATTACATTCTTTGAAGAAAGAATTTGTTGCCTGGACAAGCCACCCACTTTCCACATAACCCTTTGCAGTAGTTTTGAAACTTAAGGCTTCATTTCACTCCTGTTCTCTTTAGACCAAGAAAGTAAATAATAATAAAAAAAATACCATCTTGTTAATGATTATGGTGAAATAAAAAAAAGCCTCTATTGAGATTATTGTTTTAGATTTTCTTTCACTTTGTTACATTGTATCAATAGCATGTTTTAATTGCAACTTTCCATATGCAGGACTGATTTAACAAGATAAACATGAAAAGGAAATTATTAAATTGTTATCCCAATTCTCAAAGTACTAAGTAAACACAAAACAGTATGACAGAATTAAGCGGCATAAGCAAGCTCCTTATCCTGGTTACATGTGCACACAGGCAGATTCTCATCAAAGAAAAGAAAGTTACAATTGTCGTATTAATTATGATAAATGGAGCTCTTACAGAAAAATCTCAGAGTCTCTGTGGGTTTATAAAACAGAATTTTATTTCTCAAATAAATCCCAGTCAGTTGTCTGGGCTCTTGCCTTTCTTCCTCCCCACTCCCCTCTCCACTCTCCTCTTCCTCTTTTCCCCTCCGTCTTTTCCTTCCTCCTTCTCCTCTTCCATCTCTTCACCACCACCACCACCACCTCCTCCTCTTCCTCCTCCTCCCCCTCCTTTTCTTCCAGTTTTGCTTTTATAACAACTTTTCTTATAATCTTTTCCTACAAAGGCTAATGTAAGTACAGGGTACTCTCTAACTCTTTCCAGCCACTACTCTATCTTAGCCTGAGTGTGCACACAGCTTGCCTTTAATTTCACCATGAATTACAAGGTTATTGCATCATTTCCTTAGTTGACTTTTATTTGAAAGGATATTTATTTTTTGCCTGGATTCGTGAGTAACTTATTGGCTTCTTGGTTGCCAAGCTCTATGGTTCTCTGTTCCTCTATACCTTCTTTTCCTGAAATCTTTTTGGCATTTTAAAGACTTTTACATTATCTTCTCTGGTCTTCCTATCCTGATGAAACTATGAGGTTATTTGAACTGCTGTTCCTCTGCAGAAAACAGATCAGTTTTTGCTAGCTGCATCTAAGGTTTTCTCTTTATTTTCTTCAGCAATTAACCATGGGAATCCTAAATTTGATTACATGTGCATTTATCTTTCTTGAATTTCACCAAGCTTCTACAATCATAAGTTTGTACCTTTTACAAAATTAAGGTGGAATTTGATCATTATTCATCCAAATATCTGACTGCTCTCTTTTTCATCTTCTACTGGGATTGTAGATACTCACATATTCTAGCTGATGCTGTTACTCTATAGGCATCTGAGGTTATTTCCATTTTCTCCTAGTGATTTTCCTCTGGGGTTTTAGCTTGGGAAATTTTTATGAAGCTATCATCAAGTTCACTCATGAGTCTTCCATCCTCACTTTTCTCTTAAGGGCATGCAGTGAATTTTTAAATTTCAGATAATCTTCTTAATAAATTCAAGGCTTTTTTTTTTAATAGCATCCATATTTCCACTGGTATTTTCTACACTGTTACTCGTCTTAACCATGATTGACTTTCACTGAGTTTTTTCTTAAGGGTGAGTTTTCTTAAGAGTGAGTTGTGTTACCTGGTTTCCTTATATTATTAGTTCCTTTGAATGGCACAGTGAGTATTATGAATGTTTTATGTGAAGGTTCTGGGCATTATTGTATTGTGTTGACAACCTGCTTTCTTTTTTATATATTGTCTGTGGGAGGTTAGTGGTGCTCACACTGAAAATTTCATCTGTTATGGAGGATATAACTAACATATCCATACTTATCTCGGTGGCCCTGACGCTTGAAGTCTTCTTTACTAACTCATAGTTCAGGGGTTATCAAGAAATCTGAACAGAATTCCAAGATCTTCCCTTTCCTCAGTCCACCTCACTCTGCTGTGATGTAGTTGCTCAAATTCATCCTCTAATTTTCATTCTGCAAAGCTTGTAGGTTTTCTATCAGTTCCAAGCCCTTCATGAACATAAACTTTGTCTTCAATTAAGAGGTATCTTTCATTGTTCTCTAACTAATGAGGTATTCTGGTTTGGCCATTCTGGAATGCCAAAAGCTTTTCTTCTTAGGAGTTCCCCAAGCTTCTGATATAAATGACATCCTAGAACAAAGTCAGTGAGTGATAGCTCAGACTTTTCCTACAGAAGTACTTGTTTTGTGTTAATTAGATGAGACCAACATTGGTAAACACCTTATTTTGGTGACTTAATACAATTTAAATTTTTCTGTTTCAATTCCACAGTCTTAGATAGACATTCCTATTCAGTGGCTTCCCTTGAGGCCTTAAGTCAAATCTTAAGTTCCTTCATACCAACCTACAATGCTAACATAACATCTGTAAGGTCAGGTCGGTCTCAGCCATGCTGCAGGGTCAAAGTTGAGTTAAATGCATAGAAAATACTGTAAAGTGTTAAATACTGTCCAAATCTTCCTCTGCCTGTGAAGGTTTTGAATGAAGTCTAATCATAAAAGAAAGGGTGAACTTCATTCTACATGAGTTTACAAGGGTGAGGAGTATCCTTGAATCCTCCAAGGATTAAAAAAACAATGAATTTTGGGAACTTTGGACAGTCAGTCTTTTCTGAGACAGAAATGCTGTTTTACTGCTTATTGAAAACTACCTCACATTTGGCTCTTCAGCAGAATTAAGTAAGTTTATTTCCAGTATCCCTCACCAACAGCTGCCATTTGAGTTGTGTGCTGTGAACGGATACTCAGGAAAGCAAGGGCAATAGACTATTCCTCAAATAGCACTTTGAAGTGTGTAAAGGAAAAGACATTTAATGAAGCCAAGGCTAGCTCCAGTAAGTGGTGTTGCTTGAAGAAGGAGCAGTTATAAGAAGGAAAAATTTATACGAAACCTCCAAATATGCATTTTTTGGGGGGGTAACACCCAATCTTGGGTGAAAGGTCAAAGCTTTTTATTAAATTGCCTACGGGGAGGAGAAGAACCATTTTCAGGAAAGAGAGTCTAAACTTGGGCATTTTCCACACTTTTTTAAGCAACCAGTTTTGTTCTTGGCAAATGACCAAATAACCATTTAGGCTTAGATACTCATAAATATGCATGGTTCAGAGTGTGAGTGATTCATATCCTTCTTATAACCTCATGTGGGATTTGAATTGGATATAATTCAACTTTCTAAACTTTCACTCCACCTTGAAACGAGGTTCCAAACTTACAAGATGGGAAAATGTATTTGAGTACTTCATCTAGACAAAATGAAAAAAGGAACTATTGCCAGGTAGTAGTATTTATCATGATGCATGAAAAATAACATCAAATTATACTGGCCATTTTGATGAAATCAAATTGTTATAGTAAGAATGAGAGTAGAAAAGAAAGACAACTATACAAAATATGTCCGTTTTTATATTTTATAGAATTACAAACCCTTTTGTTTCTCAAGTTGAAGATTGTATTCACTTACAATATAGTCCAAATTTAAAAATAAACTATGTGTTTTTGTTTGCATTCATATTGTCTTTTATGTAATTTGAAAAATTCCTACATATATCTGCAGATCATGTGTGTGTGTGTGTGTGTGTGTGTGTTTGTGTGTGTATATTGCATGTATGAGTGCATGTCTGTGTATGTGTACACAGTTATATCTAGATGCTTGTATGCACAGTTATGTGTGGATGCTTGTGTGCAAAGTTATGTGTGGATGCTCATGCCTGGGGTATCCTAATGAGTACAGAGTCTAGAACTCAATATTGGGTGCCTTCCTTGGTTATGTTCCACTTTTCTGTGAGACAGTGTGTCTCACTTAGCTCAGAGCTTCAGTGGGGAGGGAGAGCCACTCAAATCCTTCAGGATTTCTGGAAAGTCAGCCTAACTTACAGGCCAACTTCTAGGCCAGTGAACGAGTCCATCTCACAACAATGGTGTTCAGTACCTAAAGAACTGCAGAGTTTGTCCTCTGACCTCCACAGGCACATTCACACTGGCCTATATTTCTACAAACATACACAGAAACTATGAGAATCTGAAAGAACAATAGCTGCTGCTATTTGAAAAGGTCATAGTTAAGTCAGGTGTGGTATCACAGGCCTGCAATCCTAGAACTCAGGAGGATGAGGCAAGAGACTGGAGGCCAGCTTGGATCACAGAGCAAGTCCCTCTTTGAAAACAAAACAAAACAAAACAAAAAAGAAGGTTTCAATTGAATGAAAAATGAGAAATACAAGGGTACAAAATGTTGTAAAATAATCTAATGAATTATTGGCTCAAATGAAATCATAGAAAATGCTGAAAGGAGTATGAGATCAATGCAAAGTGGATGTGATATTCAGAATGTGTATGCCCCCCCCATAATGTGGATATGAAATTTATACCTTAGCAGAGAGCACTTGGAGATAATTAGGTCATTAGGTCAAACTTCATGTAGATGAGGTTGTTTTTATAGATGAGGCTGGCAAGAGGCTCCACACCCTACTATCTAGAAGGTGCCTTCTATAAGAAATAGGCTCTGTCAATGGTGCTGGGCTTGCTAGAACCCTGATCCCAGACTTCCTAATCCGCCCCCCCCAACTGTAAGAATTCCCCTTTTTATGAAGCTATCTAGTTTATGGTATTTTGTTAGAGCATCCCAGGGAGACTAGAATAGAGGAAGAGATGTGATTTGTGAATTAGTGAACAATTTATAAGGAAGGAGAATTTTCAAAGTATTTATATAGTAGGGAAAGTCTAATCAACAGAACATTAACTGAAAAACCATAGTGTGTTTGCAGAGAAGAACAGCGACATAGTTACAGGAAGGAAGGGCCCTAAGCCACCAGTGAACCTTGACTGAAGCCTCGCGCAGGGTTTGTGATAGACAAAGGATAGTTTTCCTTGTTATAATACTTTTTATTTATTTTTTTTACATTTTTACTAGATATTTTCTTTATTTACATTTCAAATGCTATCCCCTTTCCATGTTTCCTCTGAAAACCCCTTATCTCATCCCCTCTCCCTCTGCTCACTAACCCACCCACTCCTGCTTCCCTAACCTAGCATGCCCCTACCCTGGGGTAATGAGCCTTCACCAGTCCAAGGGCCTCTCCTCTCATTGATGTCTGACCAGGCCATCCTCTGCTACCCATATGGCTAGAACTATGGGTCCCTCCATGTGTACTCTTTGGTTGGTGGCTTAGTCTCTGGGATCTCTGGGGGAGGGGGACTGGTTGGTTTATATTTTTGTTCCTCCTATGGAGCTGTAAACCCCTTCAGCTCCTTGGGTCCTTTCTCTAGCTCCTCCGTTGGGGACCCTGTGCTCAGTTCAATGGTTGGCTGAGAGCATCCCCCTCTGTCTTTGTCAGGCACTGGCAGGGACTCTCTGGAAACACCTATATTAGGCTCCTGTCAGACTTCTGAGGGGGTAAGAATGGAGGTGGGAGAATATGGAAGGCATCCTCTCATAATTTAAATGAGGTTTAAATATGGAATTTAAGATGATGCATTGTGGGAACATAAAAATAAAACCCAGGCAAGAAAATAAGAAACTAAAAATTATGACACATACCATTCAATTATAAAGGGAACTGGAGCAAATGACCTCTGTATAACATCAATAGCCTTATAGCAGTTCTCTACTGTGAGTATATCAGTGTTTAAATCTAGTGAATGATTTCACAACAAACAAAATCAGATTCCCTTAGTCGATGGCTTTGGTGTCAGCCAAAATTGAATTTGAGTCTCCATTCCTCATTCAGATAATGGGGGTAATAAAATTTCCTCTGTAAAGTTATTAATACTTGTATCTGAGACAATAAATAACACAATACATTATTTGATATGTAAAAGATCTCTACTAAGTGGCACCATGTCCTTTTTATTAAAATAAATGATCATGTGTCCAAGGACAGAGCAACTGAGTTGGTTTGAAGCAGGAGTAAGACTCTTGGCAGCGGTGTCTTCTGAACTCTTTATCATGTATATATCTTGAATAATGAAAGACAGATTGCAAATAATTGAACTCGTATGCACTCTAAATCATTTGTGGAAAGAATAATAGGGATAAATAAATAAATAAATAACCTCACTCCTCTGAATTCTCTAGCTGAAGAATAAATGAGAATCTCTCCCCCCCTCTCTCTCACACCCACAAAGAGAAAGACACATTCACACACATTCACACATATACACACTCATACACATGCTTACACACAATATACACATTCATACACATCACAATATCACACATACCACACACATACATGCACAAACATACACACACATACATGCACAAGCACACACACACACACACACACACACACACACATACACACTCACACACAATGAGGGAGAGAAACCAGTTAAGGTCACTGGAGCCTTAATACTAAACCAGTAACTGGTACAGAAAAAAGGAGATGAAGAAACAAGGTATGAAATGGTGGGAGGAAAGAAAGGGGGGCTTGCCTCCAAAAAGAAACTGTGTACTCAGTGTCTTGCTCCAATGGACCATCAAGCAGTTTGTAATTTCTCCTGTTTCTTACAAGAGTAGCAGTTTCATGATGAGTGACCTCTACCACTGGAGCTAAGCATGAATATCATAATGGATTATTACAGTCAAGTTATGGTAGCTAAAACAACTCGTGTTTTTATGATGTGTTTCAGTTTGTAAAATACCTTTTACTCACTATATCCTTTGACTCCTTTAGCCAAAAAGGTGAACTCTATAGAATAAAGATATTAAAACTATACTTCATAGAAGAAATAAGATAAGGACGGGGTGCTTAGAGACAGCAGTTCTATGACAGCTTAAATATTTAACCTATCTTAGCTTATCTTAGCTTATCTGTAATGTATATAAGAGCAATCAAATCCAATTTAGAATTTTGAAAGATGAATTACAAAGGTTAAGTTTTATTTTAAGAATGCTTCATGACATAGTTTTCGTTTGCTGTCATTCTCAGCAAGAAAAAGCAGTCAAGAGCTGAGGAATCTATCTGGAGACCCTGTGAGTTAGAATTCATCCCCACTCATTGAATAAGAAGAAGGAAAATGGGTTCATATGGAATAATCCATGTGACGGGCAGCAGAGTGATAAGTGTGTAAATGTTGTGCGATGAGCAAGCGACGGCGTCTAGATTTCTATCTCGAAATAGCCACCTGCTCTTCATGTGGGTCTTTTTCAGATTTCTCCACCCATCTCCTCTCTGTGTTGTCGAGCAAGAGCAGAGTGCAGTAAAACAGATTTCCCTTCCATGGCTCAGGGAGGTAGGGGGATCTTGAGGTGGAAGCCACTTTCCTCTATAGTGATCTTTTGCTCCAGGCAATCTTTTGCTACACAGTGGAAATATCTCTCCAGAACACCTAAACCAAAACAACAGCAGCAAAGCGCAAAGTGAACTCCAGTCACCGGACATACTCCTGCTCAGGAACTGCACCTCATCAGCCCCCAGTGTTACCTCCTTTTGACCTCTTTCTTCTGTCCCTCACAGACCCTAGGGACCACGATGCTACTTCACCTGATACAAAGCAGTGCTTTACAGCTTCCATGTGTGAGTGAGTGTGAGTGAGTGTGAGTGAGTGTGAGTGAGTGTGTGGTAATTATTGGATGTTTTCTTCCCTTGGCTCAAATGTAGGATACTGAGTATGATTTGGTTCTATGATTTAAAAGTTAGCTACAAGGGAAGGAAGAAAATCAATGAAAATTAAAAGTATGACTCACAGGTGGGCTAAATCTGGAGACGAGACACACTTCCCACTCCACAGCGACTGCACTTTCTGAGAACAATAACGTATAAACTACATCCATGCAAAGAGGAGAACAGGTACTTTAATAGTAATAGTAATAAATAGTAATAATAATAATAATGATAATAAAAATGATGATTTAGATAATAAATGGTCACAGTATATGGAATCTAACATCCTGAAACCTAACTTTCTTATCTTGAACAATAGTGATACCTATACTATCTACTGGAATAGAAAACTGTAATATATATTTTAGAGAGTTATGGTGAGGCTAACACAACACACCTGCAGTGCTAGCAGAAATTCACAAATAGGTGTTCCTCCTCCTCTTCCTCCTTCGGCTCTCCCTTCTTTATCATCTTCCTCCATCACCATCATTATTCCATAGTTAAAGCTACAGCGAGACACACAATAAGCCTGACTGCTTGTTGCCTAATAATCTAAGTATTTATTCGCTCCACTGGATTTGTCTTTTCTTATCAGCTCTCCCCTATGTCAGGACTGGCTTCTTTGAAAAGGAATAAAGCACTAATGGAAAGGAAGCACTAGCTGTTTTTAGGCTTCCTTATCAAAAGTGAACAGGACTTCTCTAAGCTGTTCATGAATTCTGCAAAATGTTGAGGGGGGCTCATTTTAAACTCTTGTACAATTAGATATGGTCATGGTCATTTCAATGCATCAGATGTTATTTAACTATATGTAAATGATACCATAGTCATGTTTGTGTTTCATGGTTTTGTATCCACGTGAGCTAGAACAACCACTGCCTTTTTATTAGTTCCTAAAAGCATACATTTATTTTCAAACAATTATTTTGTTGGCTTGTCTTTTACTATTGACCTGTCTGGCATTATAATATAGGGTGAAGGGATGCTGTTGGAAGTTTTAAATTGGAGTGCCTGAATTCAAATACATAATGCTAGCATACGAGTAATTTACAAATATCATAGGAAGACAGCCCTAAGTACTATGTACACAGCACAGTGGCTGATTATAGCAATTGTAAATTTAGGGGTCATTTAGTGAAAGATGGAAGGAGAGATCCACTTAGTGGCTGCAGGTCACTAATTGATACCTTTGGAGAAAACTTATTGCCAGAAAGGAGCTTACGGCACAGGAAATCTCCCTTTGCAAATACCGTCCCCTGCCCATTAATTAAGCACATGGGGAGCTTTGTTAACTAGGACAGGTCTCAAGACCATAATTTTGGTCAGTAGAGCAAGTCTTACTGGAAGGCCTTAATTTCATTTCCCAACGCCAGCTTCCTGAACAACTTTGTATGCTTCCATCACACTAGTAGATAAGCAGGGGGCAAAGTAGTACAGATGAAGTGGTTTCGCGTGCTCCTGTGATACTGTCATTTGGAGACCAGTGCTGACAGAACAAGGCATTGTGGAAGTTCAAAGTAGATCAGATGATATCACCAGTGACCACTGGCGGTCACGAGCTGTGACAGTCTCCTGTTCTACTTACCATTCCTACAGCATTTGAGCCCTTTTACCCAATTCTCCTCTTCATTGACACTCATTGCATCTCTGTACAGTGGCTTCCACTCCTCCTTTCCTCACTGACACTCTGAGGACTCTTCACATCCATCTCAGCTTTCCATCTTTACTACACACACACCCTCGAAAGGATTGTTTCTGTGGGTAATTGATCATCTTTTTTTCATCCACTGTATTTTACTCCAGGGAGCATTAATACGAGTTTGATGAGACAGTTCTAGGTGAACACTTTTGCCATTCTGCCCATTGGAATCCATGGATGCTGTTGGTGTTTTATGCATGAAAGATTCTGAGTTGAACCTACAAGTCCTGCTTTTTCACCATGTAGTCATGTTCCCTGTAATACAGTGTTGAAAGCCTAGCTACTACACTCGGAATCCTCTTCCTCTTTTACTCCAGCCCCGTGAAATCAGTCAGAATATGCTGATGGGTCTGTACAGAATTGATAATATGCAAGGGACTTTTAACTTTTGTTTTCTAACTTCATTTATTTTTGACCTTATTATGGCTGTGGCTTGGAAGCAGTTATTGGGAGCACTGAAACCTGATAGTTCTGAGTTCTTTCGTGTCCACAACATTCTCCTGCAAAAGAGCCCAGTCTTTCTTGATTTAATGTATTTACTTTTTCATAAGTAATGCTTTTGGAACAGGAGGTTCCCTCTTTAAGAACACCGTTAAGATGGTTCTTTTGGTGGTTGAGAGCTACATCTTTTCATTTTGTCCATTCATAACTACCATTACAAACCTAATTATTTAAAATTAAATGCCTGCTTATAGTGGTACAGATGGAATGGAAAGAAAAAGAGAAGAATGAACATCAATATGTCTCAAAATATAATCCTGAGATGGTATCTGAAGGCAGTCTCTCCTCTCCATTGCCTTGGAAATTTTTGAAATCCCTAAGTAATTATCATCAATATATTCTATTCCTTAAAATTCATTTTTTGCACTCATTCAAGAAGCAGAGACACATCTCCTATCCTGCTCTGATAAATTTGGAAGGCTGAAGATTTTCCACAGCACAAACCCAGGTCCCTGGGAAGAAAAACTAGGACTTCCACAGACAGGGCCTGGCTCTTGTGCCCTGGGAAATCTACTTGCACTACACATTTTCAGTATGAGTGTATGTTCCATGATCAGGAGATGGGTTAGTAAGAGTACTTACTGAGCAAGCATGGGGCCCTGAGTTTAAATCCCCAGCAGTCATGTAAAATATGATCATGGCACCTGTAAGCTGACTGTTGGGGAAGAAGATAGGAGTGTTGCTAGAGCTTGCTATCCTCTTGTCTAGCTCCATGTTCAATGAGGAACCTTGATCCAAGGGAATAAGGTGAAAAGTGATAGAGTTCTAGCCTTTAAAGGGGCATGTACACCCACATACATATAGGTGGATACACAGCAGAGACAGACTGAAGAGAGAGAAGACAGAGACAGAGAGAGAAATCTCTTTCCCAAATATATACACTATATGGTCTTTGCCTTGACCATTTGAGTGTTGCTACTATGGACTGACATCCTCATCAGTTGACTGCCACCCTAGGTGCTCAGATTTCCTGCTCACATGTTATTTCTCATGGGTTATTCCAGATTGTTTGTCAGAAGCAAATTTCACTGCACGCTATTTTGTGCCCATGTTACTTTCTCTAGCTTATATTTCAATATCATTTGAAGTGTATATCTTTGTTGTAAGGTTTGATATTTCAGTTCTATCAGAGCAGGGCTGAGGGAATCCTTATATCATAATGTCTATGTGATATTTTACAACACTCAGCATACCTTGATATATTAGATCCTCATAGCTATGAGCTTTATCCACCCATATAAATGTTGGAGGCATAAAAAAAACAAACAGTTGCATTTTATTATCCTGAGTACATTGAATCTAAGCCCTGGAGATCAGCTTGCTGACACATTGTATATTCCTCTAATGGATGCTTTCTATCTCCTAGCACATAAATAGAAAACATTGTATTTTTCTTAATGCAATAAATATAATACTTTTATCAATGTGTTAAATGATATTATTTCAGATTTCTAAAGAAAGAAAGGGTTTTGGAAACTTTGTCAAAATCTGAGACTTTTTTATTTTTAGCTCTAAAACTGGACACTTGATAAGCTAAAAGTATCCTTTTCTTTCAAAGTAGAAATTATATGAAATTCATGTAATAAGACAAAAGGTATCAACTCAATACAACTGAATTCCTGGACAGAAAGGTCAGTTCCTTGTTAGAGCTGAGATAGCCAAGTGACCTTTGCATTAGATGGCTTCTAAGATAGTATTTTGTTAATGAACAGGAATCATTTATTTTTCTAAAATCCCAGGCTCCTCTGGGTTTCATCCCAAACTCTCTGCCTTCATCTCTCCATGGTCCAGCCCCAATCCATAGCTTCTCTAAGACATAATACTGATGCTATGCATTAGTCATTGTGCCTTAAGGACAGTCACGCTAGTGACGCAGCTGCTACCTCGCCATTTCAGGATGGTCTGCTGGAAATTTGACCACTAGCTGAGCTGCAGCTGAACCAGTTAAGGTAGGAAAAATAGCTTTAAAAAGCTGAAGGTGATGAGGCTGTTTGAGGAGACACATGAAGAAATCACCTACTCTATCAACTTATTTTTCAAAAGACTCCTTTTAGATGTTCAGAGACTTTCTTAAAAGAATGATTTGCTTTCACTGGGGGAAAAAAAATCAAGTTTCCAACCCTTCTGGTTGCAGAGATAGGCCCTTTTACTGTAAATCAATGTGTCACTGTCTTGTGTGTTGTGCTGCAAGAAAGATGGACACAGTACTGAGCCAATGGTACTCTATCCTCTCCTCATTTATCTTGTGGATCTGCACATAGCTGCAGCCCAGCTTTAACCATTTCACTTCCCACTTGCGGCCCTTGAGTCAGAGCCCTGAACTACCTGCCTAAGGAGGTAGAATGAATCAGCTTTCCTCCTCTTCCGAACATTAACCTCCAACGATCAGATTAGTTAGAACCAAAGTTTATGGTTGTCTGTCTTTATTTCTACTGCCTGTAGAATGGAAAATGTAAATACTTTATTTACATTTTCATCTGTTTATTTTTTCAATCCTATTTTTCACATTCATCCTCTTTCCATCTCAATTAACCTGCTACCTAGCTTTTAGGATTTGTGTTCTCATGAAACATGCATTGTTATTTGTCTTTGTGAAATGTATATTTACTCTGATGGCACCATGGAATGCTCTCTTTTCTTTTTTATTCCCACAGGCTTAGGTGCTTAAGATCCTTCCCTGTGTACCTTCTTCCATGGCTTTTCAGGTTTTTCTGTATTCTACTGGTGCCATCTCTTCTAACCTGAAGGATGCTTTGATTGACTCCAACTCCCTGTCAATGGAAGATGGGCTTCAGCAAACACTATAAAAATTCCTCATTCATGAGAATATATTTAGGACAGATCTCTTGGTTAGATTGTAAGGCACGCATATGTACAATTGATAATAACACCGATTTCTCTGTTTTTATATTCTTTTATGGTACCTATTACATTACATTTTATGGTTCTTGTCCTTTCATGGATGATGTGTGTATGTGTATGAACTTGTATGTACTTCGGTATGCACAGGTACGCATGTTCCTGTGGGGTGACGTGTGCATGCATATGTTCATATGTGTGCTGAAGCCAGGAGACCATTTCAGGAGTTGTTCTTCTTCAGTCATGGTTCACTCTGATCTTTAAGTTACTTTATATCTACTTAGTTTTATCTTTGTGTGTGAATGAGTGCATGCGGTGTAGGCAGAGGTCAGCTTTGGTGTCATATTTTAAATACAACCACTTTAGTATTTGGAAGTAAGGACTCTTAATTGGGAGCCGGGGCCTGTTGGTTCAACTCCACTGGCTAGCCAGAAAGTCCAGCTGTTTCTGCTTCCTAATTATGTGATTACCAACATATGTCACCATGCCCAACTTCATAAGAGGATATTATGTAGGAAGCTAAGGTCCTCTCTCATACATGAGTATAACAGGACATTCATGGAATCCCAGTTATATAAACACAGAGGTTTTTTTTAATAGTTTAAATCTCAGGTCTTAGCTGAGCAGTCTCTCTACTATTTTATCCTGACTAAACCTGGCATTACATTCTGCCATGTGGCTAGGCCTATCTCTCTGCTCCACTGACTAAATTGCGTCCTTTGATGAATCTCCTACATCTCTATTCTTCTCTCAGACTCCCTGTCTCTGCCCAGAAGTTCACCTTCCACTTCCTGCTCAGCTATTGGCTGTGAAATCTTTATTAAAGCCAATCACATACAATTCCAGATTACCTCATTCAGGTGAGGAGGAAAAAAATATTTGCAAAGTATGAGAACCATACTTTGATGGGCCATAGAAACAATAATACCAATATCCAACGAGAATTTATCTCTCTCATGGTGCAACTTAACAACTGCATATACAGAGACATACCTCCACATAATGTACTGCAACACCTAGGCATAAAGTACACTACAAACTGTCATCTTTAATGACATACCTGGGGTATATGTACCTTTTTGCTAATTTTTATTTCTATCTATATCTATCATCTATCTTATTTATCTACCTATCTATCATCTATCAGCCACCTATCTATCTGCCTATTTGTGATTTGTGTATGTTTGCATTTATGCATCTTTCTATTATGTATGCATCATTCATTTATAGATCTATTTATTTGAAGATCTTCATTTTATAAGTATATATACCTCAGTAAGATATTATTTTCATGTGCTTGAAAAGGATGAAAGGGATAAACTCTAACATAAAGACCATTACTCAAGATGAGCAACTGTCAGGTTCTACTTCTCAATATTCAGTCAAGTATCTCATAATAATCAGTATATAGAAAAGATAGTATCTTAGGCTGTGACTTCCTCTGCTTTCCAGTGGAGAATCTCAGCTGTCTGGCTTACACTTCCTCCAACATTTCCCAGACAACAAGGCAGAAATTCTTTAGTTCTGCACAATGCTTTGAACCCCAGTAAAAATTAACCTACTGAATCACCTTAGAAATGATAATTAAGGAAAGCTGCCCAGAGTACTTGACATTTGAACTGGGGCTAAAATGAAAAAAGAAAGGCTAAAAAGCAAAAATCTTGAAGAAAAGAATTCCAACAAGATGTGTGAAATCCCAGAGGTAGGAGGGAACATTTGCTTATTTAAAGTTGGGCTCTGGATTGATCAGTGAGTGTGAGTACGGCGATGAGATCTAAAGTATGCAGAAATAGGTCTGGGTAGTTTTAAATGTCAGAATATGAAGTCTCTGTTTTATTTCAAACGTAAATGGAGGCCTTTGAAGGGTTTTATGAGGTCTTGGGAACCATGGGGATGTGTGGCGTGGAGCAGTTAAGACAGGATTTTAAAATATAGTTGATGAACATAGTTTCGACCATATAATATTTGTATATCATCTTTCATGATCGCTAGGTTCTTTTCTCAAATTCAATTTGTCTGGGAAAATTAAATCAATGTCTTCAACATTTCAGAATGCTGACATTTAATCTAGATACTCTTCCATAATTGTCTGCCTGTCAATCTTTATGTTTCTAAAATCTTTATGTATCATAAATTATTTACAATGAAGCCTCAAATTTTCCCAATTTAATGTTTAGATTCAAGCACAGGACATAAAATTTTTACTTATTTTTTTTCACATAATAAATTTTGATCATATTCTTTCTCCTCCCCGACGCTTCCCAGATTCTCCCCATATTTTCAACACTGATGGCCTCATCTTTATTCTCCCTTCAACACTGAGGCATCTATTTCTCTTTTACTCGAGGAAATGCTTCCTTCTCCTATTTACATGTTTTTCTTCACTGTTCTCAGAGCAATTCCTCCATGCTTTAGTCTACCACCCCTCAAAAATAGACAGAACCTCTTACCAGAGCCTGAGGCTGAAGATAGTCTTCATATCATAAAAGAATTATGATGCCAAAGTGGATAATTAAATAGGCACCAGACATCATTGCTCTTAAAGTCAGTACTGCTGTCTATAACGGAGAATCAATCCCCTAAGGGTGGCTGCTCAAGAGCTGTGGAGTAGTCAATGATGACGGTCATTTTCTATAATGAGTAAAATTAAAAGGCCATTCTGGTGTCCTTTTCTAAACAGGGTCATGTTTCATAGAGGTGGTTTGCTGTTTCTCCCATTAGCTGATAGCAACTTCTCAGTGCACTCGTTTAAACTTCTCTGAACACCATGTTACTTGAAGTGTCCATAAAACTGCAAGGAGGTTATGGTTGTTCATTCATCTACTACTTTTTAAAAACATAGCAGTGTATTGTGAACATTTTTTGAAATGTCAGTGATTATACTCCTAAAGCCTGATGTTAAATAATAATAATGATAAAAGCTTTAGGACTTTTTTCCTAATGTATTACATTTATTAATTCATTTAATTTTCACAATTTATGATGTAGATACTAATAGTACATTCAGAGCTATGCAGTTAAAACAGCCAAGTTTATAACTCTTAATAATAATAGTCAGTGTTTACAAAATGCTTATACTGAGCAGGTCACTGTGATTGTTGCTCAGTATAAACTAGGTCCTCTATCTTTTTCCTAATAATTAGATACATTTATCTCATTTGTCGAATAGGAAAACCTCTTTTAAAGAGTGAAATAATTTAGGAACACTAGTAAGTAGTAAGAGCATAATTCAAATGCAGGCAAAAATCACATCTTTAAAAGCTACCAGAGTAACTGTTGCTGGATTTCTCCATCATTTCATAGTCCATACTCCATGAGAGTTAACCCAAAACAAAAGAAAGAAAGTTATTAGGCATCTGACACTCGAAGTTTGGGAACCATGAGAAACCAATGTCGACTTTAAAAACCACATAGAATGATTTCAGGATTTTTGAATTTGCCTCCCCTGAGCTGAGCCAGTCTCCCCCTCCCTCTGTGGTGCCTGGTTGTTACCTGCCTGCTTTATTCATAAATATGACAAAACACCTCACAGAAGCAATGTCAGGAAGAAAGAGTTTGTTTTGACTCCCTGGTTAGGGGCGGTCCAGAGGGCGGAAGTGTGAAGCAGCTACAGCCAATGGGCAAAGGGCTGAGGCAGCACTCCTCACTTCCTTCTTTAGTCTTGTGGTTTGGAGTGCTCAGGTTCACAACAGGTCTTCCTTGCTCAGTTAAATATTTCTGGAAACGTGTTCATAGACATGCCTGAATTTCCATGGTGATTCTAAGTCTAATAAGGTGGATAATGGAGTTTAGGGGAGGTGACAAAACAGATCAAGGGAAAACATTTCTTTATCCACCCTTCCTTCTTTCGTTATTGGCTACTTCCTGTTTCCGGTTGCCAAGAGCTGTGTGCGTCCACACACAACTCCTGTCCTGAAGGTTTCTTCCTGATCTCCCTCTCTCCCATCTCTGGAACTTCCTTCCCCTTTCCTCTCTGCCTTGGTTATAACAAGGGACTGCCACTGTTGCTAGTCTCTGAAAACCTTTTCAGCTCTTTTATTCTTACCAACCTGCTTTGGAAACGTCAATGGTTTCATTCTCTTTCTTGTCAGGTCCCTGATTTCAGAACAAAAATCTGGATGGGAAGACAAACTCAATTAATGAACTGATGACATTTTTTCAGTAAGAGAGATGACGAAGGCAAGGTTTTACCAATTCCATTTGAGCATTATGATGGCAACCCAAACAAGAAGCAATCTGGTTGTGTAGAGAAAATAAGGCAAAAATATTTAGCTAGGAATTCCTGGGGTTCACCTATCAGCAATGATATCCATACTGGAGATGTCTTCACACAGTCTTTATTGGGAACTGTCAATCAAGGTCAGTATCTAAAATGAGCAGAGACTAAGAAAATAAAAATGTTGCTCAGTGGAAACCCTATGAGACACTAAACAGAGACACTGCTGCCCTTTAAACCAGAGGTCGTGATAGAACTAGCATCATAGCTAGAAGACAGCATGATGGAATTATAGACCTGGCTTAATAACACAGGCTAACAGTCATGGAAAACCCTCTGTCACATTAATGCAATACTGGCATGATATGGGAACGTAACATTGCTGGTACCACTTAAATTCTCAGAAGTTCTTCCAGAGATTGCAAGGGCTTCTTCTCCAAGCAATAAGTCTGAGAATTCATGAGACTTTGTTTTGAACGCAGCTTGTGATTGACAAGGTTATACTAGTGTTTGCCTTTCAGTGGAAGAAGAATTTCATCTCTATTTTCAATTATAACTGTACAACAAAACTTGTTGAGCTGGTTGTCCTATGAACACTTGTAACTGCTCACGTTCCCATGTGGTTTTGACAAAGTTGGAGGAGATGATTATTTTCACCACACCACACAGGTAATCTGACAAGTAGATGTCTACTTCCTTTCAGGATATTACTCAATGCTATGACATGAGGTCTTTCCTGTCACCTTTCTCTCTCTCCATGAGTATTAATTCTTTACATTTACTGTTATAGTTAGAAGGTACCTCACTAGTCCTTTTGCTATTCTTTTTAAGTCTCTCTTACCGAAGTTGTAACTTCTCTTAGAGCAGCTTTGCTACACAATTGAGTCCTTAACCTTGAGTTAAGTATGTAATCAGAATCTACAGAAAGTGCTTCCAGGGTAAATGAAGATTTTTAATTGCATGTAAGATATAAAAGACAAGTAGGTCTTATATCCAGTTTTTTCTAGAAGTAACACAACTGTGTCCATTCACACAAAAATTTTAGAGACATCTTCCAAGCATAGTGTAGATATATATTTGTAAACTTTCATCCAAAATCCTTTCTCTCCTTCCTACACATTTACCAAACTCTGAGTTTTTGGAGGAGAAACATGTTTTAAAATAATTTTTAATCTGCTACTTTGATGATAGAGGGGCTGCATTTTCAAATCTAATCAATGTGGTGCAAATGCACGTGCTTGTGGGAAAATAGGATTTTCTTATTGTGGTGGTTTGAATGAAAATAGACATCATAGGGTCATAGGGAGTGGTACTGTTAGAAAGTGTGGCTTTGTTGGAATAGGTGTGGCCTTGCCCTTTGAAGTGTGTCATTGGGGCTGGCCTTTGAGGTTTCTGAAGCTCAAGTCAGGTCAGGTCTCTCTCTCTCTCTCTCTCTCTCTCTCTCTCTCTCTCTCTCTCTCTCTCTCTTCCTGTTTCCTGTTAATCTGGATGTAAAACTCTCAGCTACCTCTCCAGCCCCATGTCTATTTGTGCTTCCCACCATGACGATATGGACTATACCTCTGAACTATAAGCCAGCCTTAATGAAACGATTTCCTTTATAAGAGTTGCTGTGGTCATGCAGTTTCTTCACAACAATAAAACTCTAAGACACCTGTAGTTCAGTTTTTAGGCATGATTATTTGTTACACATGCATGGACATACATATACATCATGCACAATAAAACTATACATTTTGGCTCCTTTGTTTTTTCCTTTCTTTGATTGAACATGAATGTGATGCTCAAAACAGTCTTTTTCTCTTCTATGTAGGAGTAGTTTGGTCCTTTGTGTGTTGACCCTAAATGACTTTGGGGATTTTTCTCTGTTATATGAGAGGAGGATGAGGATGAGGATGAGGAAGAGGAGGATGAGGATGAGGAGGAGGAGGAGGACAAATAATCCATCTGACTCGTTCCATTGTTTGTCAGATGTCTGTAATAAATGATTACAATCCTAAGCCACTCAACAATGCATATTCTTATGGTAGATTTAATTCATTTTCTGTTGTCATCACTTTAGGGGACAGGAAAATGACTTTGGGATAAGATGTAGGAGGTAAACACAGATTTTTTTTCTTTGATAATCTAAATGACTGCAAATGTTAAGTTTTTTTCCTTTCTGTTCTAACTGGGGGCTTGCTTATAGTCTCAGCATATTAGCCCATTATCATCACAGCTGGGAGCAGGACAGTATATAGGCAGGCATGGTGTTGGAACAGGAGCTGAGAGCTTTATATCCTGATCTATAGGTCTGCACAGGTGGAGAGAGAGAGAGAGAGAGAGAGAGAGAGAGAGAGAGAGACAGAGAGACACACAGAGAGAGACAGAGAGACACATGGACAGAGAGAGATAGAGAGAGACAGAGAGGAGAGATACAGAGAGAGAGACAGACGGATAGAGACAGAGACAGACAGGGACAGACAAAGACAGAGATAGAGACAGGGGGGGAGAGAGAGAGAGAGAGACAGAGACAGAGACAGACAGGGACAGGGAAAGACAAAGAGAGATAGGGACAGAGGGAAAGGAGAGAGACAGAGACAGAAAGAGACTGTGCTTGGTCTAAACTTTTGAAATGTCAAAGCTTAACTCCAGCAACAGAGCTCCTCCAACAAGGACATACCACTATGCAATTCTTTTCAACAGTCCTCAGCTGGGAACAAAGGTTGAAAACTTAAGAGCCTGTGAGAGGTCAATCTCATTCAAACAACCACACCTTGTTTAAAAATGTATAGGTGAGTAATCTGATTACTATTTCAGGTAGGTTGTATTTATAGGTCTCTCTACTAATTAAAGCCTAGTTTCATAGCATGAGACAAGCATGTCCTCAAGAAGCAAAGGATTCTGGAGTACCATGCTGCTGTAAAGAAGGGTACAGCCTAGCAATAAGGAAACTGAATCACTGTGGTTGACATTCTCTAGTGTTACATGGTCACCTTGAATAGCTCCACTGATCTTATAACATGTCTTTGGTCACTAAAATGGTAGGTATATTAGGGTGATATAATTGTTCTGCCTTAACTTTGATAGTTATGATGAAATATTATTGAGATTTTCCCAGGGCCATGGGGCTATTCTGGAAATACATGCAGTGAAAATGCTCCAAGAGAAAAACTGCAGCGCATATTCTCTAGGGCAGAATTTCATATTATTTGCCAAACTTTTTTGAACATCCTATTTAAAAGATCTTTAGATAGGAATCAGTATTCCCCTAGGAACATGTACAGGCCACTTCCAGAAGGAAGGAAAGTTTCTCCTTGCTAAGAAAATTGTAGAAGCAATTGACAGCTATCACCTTTTAAAACATGACTTTCAAGATTACAAAAGTAACACTTGTAGAATATAGATATCTAAGGTTCTTAAGGATGTAACCTAAAATAATTTGCTACCTAGCCTCTAGAGTGAGTTTGTCAATACAATTAACAAGTACTAATTAGGGAAGATTGGTTAAAACATTCCATGAACCTCATCCTGTCCCCTGGGTTTCAGAGTTGATGAATCTTGAAGCACAGTAGCTCCCTCTGCCTCTTATTCTTTGCTTCTGAACTCTCTGAATTGGTTCTGTGGAATTTCAACTTTACTACTCTGGTATGCTTGCAACATATGTAAACACTAAACAATTATCTAGATGTTATAGCCCTTGCTTATAATACCAGCACTCTGGAGGTTGAGGTAGGAGAATGGTTGTGAATTTGAAGCCAGCTTGGGTTGGACAGACAAATGTGACCAAAGAGAAGAGCTTTCAATCCACCCACTTACAAGTTCTTACTTCAGTCTCACTTTGAAAAAGATAAATATATAATCAGGCTAGATTTTGGCTGAGATGGCCTTTGAATGAGCTCCTGACCAGGAAGACCAGTAAATAGGCACATAAAATGTATCCTTATGATAATCACAAACTGGATGAGGAGGATACTTTTCTTTGAGTGATCGCAGTCATCACTATGATTAGTGTGTCAGCATCCATCCATCCACTCACATATTTTTAATATGAGAAGTCACTTATGTTATGCTGCTCAGTCCTAATCAATGAAGGATATAAATTTGGAAGGTAGCAGGTTCCTGCTTCTATTCCATAGACTTGTTAATCTAAAGGAGATAATATACCAAAAGACTGACACCGAGAGATATATTTTCTAGGTTTCTGAAAATAGACCTCTCTTATTTTTATTTTTCAGACTTATCACCAGCTATTTCTCCATTATTAGAAGTGGGAGGGTATGTAACTAATAAAATCACTTCTTATTTTCCAAAAGTTTCTTTCAGAATATAGCACTAAGAAATAATTTATATTCTCCTATCTTTCTGAAAATAGGTGCCATGTCGTTAACCTTGCTTTTGATTTCTTGTAATGTGCATAACTGAATTGGTACTTCGCATGGACATTGTATCTCCTTTTATTTCTGATTATAGAATTCTTCAAGTTTATCCATTTGAAAACTAGATTTATCATATTTGTATTTGTTGCAATCCACATTCCTGTAATAAAACTAATATGTAAACTTATGTAGAATTATTTTTTGAGAGATAATTATTAGATATTTTCTTTCCTCTCTAAGTCAAGCATCTCCAGTTCCTTCATGTACAGCAACTCAGGTTGTACAAAGGCAGTTTAATATCAAATCCTAAATATACATGAAGTCAAGTATTCTGCTTGTTGCTTGGCATCCAAGCCAGAGTCTCAGTCCCATAACATACCTGTCTACTGACACATCACTCCATTAGTACTCTTAGAAATGTCCACGACTCTTAGAAAAATCTTCTTTTTTTAACCTTTAGTACAGTGTACTGTGTTCTAACAATTTTAGACCATTATCAAATTCTATGAATGAACTTTCAGTGTTGATCCAAAAATCACTACAGATGATCCTCATACAAGTGTCTTTTCAATGACTGTTCTATTCATGTTACCACATAAAGGGAATTGATTAGTGTAAGCGTTGTAGTTCAATGAATGTAAAGACTTTCGGCTGTCAAGGCATTAAAACATCCATAAATAGATTTAGGTTGTGTATGCATATGTGTGTTCTAGGCAAAAAAATAAAGAATATTTCAAAGAATGCAGGGGGGTTTTTTGCCTTAAATAAGGTGTGTGTATATGTGTGTATACATAATATATATTATTATAGATAATACATATATATACATACGTATATATCTATTATATAATACATACATATATGTATTATATATACATGTGTGTGCATATATATATGCATATATACGAATAGCAATTTTTGATGCAGGATCTCATGCCCTCTAGCATGTCCTCTACCTTCTTTATGTAGTTGAGGGTGATATGGAATTCCAGGTCTTTATTTTCCAGCCATCAAAAGACTGATATGATAGGCATGTGTCATCACATGTGGCTAATATTGTTTCTTCTTTCTCAAGCTTTATACTTTACTCTTAAAGTCTTTATTTTTTATTCCAATACAACTATGAATATATGCACACACATTGCCATGTATAAGTCATCTACACACACACACACACACACACATATATATATATATATACATACATACACACACATATACACACATAAACACACACACACACTTATTTGTTAGGTCAGTGCTTAAGTACCAGCATATTATTTTCTAACCCCCTTTTCACTTAACACTTAACAATACAGTCTGGCTATTATTTTACAAACATATATAAACAGACCTAATTCTTTTTCATAGGATTCGCCACTGTATGGACAAAAGAGTTTTTTTTTTTCCAATGGTCCCTATGTTGCTGGGCCACACTTAAGCATTTCTCTCATACTAGTGTACTTTATTATGTGGTCAGCTCCCTTTCTTATTGTTCTTCATTCGAAATATTTTATTTCCCATTGCAAAATTTCTATAATTTCATCCTTGTGAAATTGTAAAGGGATGAGGATGTACCTGCTTAGCTTGCTCAGGGTCCTAGGTTTGTGCCTTCGCACTTCAAAAAAAAAAATCCTACGCAAGATGCTGTTGGGTGTTGGATGTATGCATGTCCATTGAAATTATTTAAATGATAGTGATTGACATCATATATTGACTTTCCTGGTTTCTTTCAATATGTGTATTTTGTACTATTTCTGTCTTAATCAATATCCTTGAAAGAGCTTGCTTGTATTTGCTTAGTGTGTTTTGGCCCATCTTTGAAACAAAAACACTCATCTGAATTATTTTCTTTAAGATTTATGGCATGGTTACTTTCTTCTTCACCAATCTAAAATAATTTCCCTTCATTAATTATAATACTATAGCATATCTCTGTGTAGATCTTATAAATACAAGCCAATTGCCAAGTTGTTTGTATGTATATATCTATGTGAATGTTCATGTACATGCATGCCTCTGTGTGTGTGTCTGTGTGGGTGTGGTGTGCTGTGTGTATGCTATATCTCTGTGTGTGTGTGTGTGTGTGTGTGTGTGTGTGTGTGTGTGTGTGAGAGAGAGAGAGAGAGAGAGAGAGAGAGAGAGAGAGAGAGAGAGAGAGGTATATATCTCTGTGTCAGTATAGGTGTGAGTGTGGGGGGTGTATGTGTATGTGGTGTGTGTACATCTGTGTGTGTGATGTGTGTATGTCTCTGTGTGGTGTGTATATGTCTGTGTGGTATGTGTATATCTGTGTGTGATATGTATGTCTGTGTGTGATATATATATGTCTCTGTGTGGTGTGTATGTATGTATGTTTATATGTGTGTGTTAGTGTATATAATTGTGTGTAGTATATGTGAATGTGAGTTTGTGTTTGTGGCTTATGGCTGTCTCTGTGTGTGTGTCTGTGCGTGGTGTGTATCTGTGCATGTGTAGTATGTCTGTGTGTATATGTGTGTGTGTTTGACATGTATGAATGTGTGTCTGTATTGTTTGGTGTGTGTATGTCTTTGTATATGTGTGTATGTGTGTGCACACATGCATGTCTGTGTGTGTGTGTGTGTATGTGTGCATTTGCATTTTGTTTTGTGTGTTTGTGTGTGTGTGGTATGAACATCTTTGGCTCTAATGCTTGGGCATAATATAATGGTGGTAGGAACATGTGGTGGAAGAGCTTCGTCACTACATGACAAACAGAAAGCAGAGAAAGAGATGAAAATGCCAAGCATACAACATCCTTTAGAGTCCACTTCAGTAACCAAGTTCCTTTAGCTGGAGCCAACTTCTGCATTCTGAGATAATTCCTCCAGCTGAGGTTTTGTGGTTTTTACTTGCTTTACTGTATCTTTTTATTGTTTTGAATTTTGTTCTTTGATATAGTTTTTCCCTGTCCTAGAACATATTATATAGATGAGGCTGGCCTCCTAACTTTGTCTTTAACACAAAAGCCTACCCAGCTTCCTTGTGGTTTCCAGTAGACTCAACTCTGAGAAGACCTTACAGTATTCTGCCACGTTTTCCTCAGTGTTACCTGAGCCTTAGATGTATGTGCTTGCTGACAGGAGCCTGATATAGCTGTCTCCTGAAAGGCTCTGCCAGAGCCTGACAAATACAGAGGTGGATGCTCGCAGCCAACCATTGGACTGAGCATGAGGTCCCTTATGGAGGAGTTGGAGAAGGGACTGAAGTAGTTGAGGGGGTTTGTGGTCCCATGGGGAGAGCAAAAGTGTCAATCAGCCAGACTCCCTGGAGTTCCCAGGGACTGGACCACCAACCAAAGAGTACACATGGAGGGACCTATGTCTCCGGTCACATACGTGGCAGAGGTTGGCCAGTAGTGTTTCAATGTGACAACACTAATCAAAAGAGAGAAAGTAGGTAGAGAACTTGGGAAGGAGGACAAGGAGGGAAGAAGTGTCATAATTGTATTTTATTTTTAAAATCTGAACCCTATTAGGTCAGATTAGCACATTCAAAACAGTTTGCTATCCAATGGAATGCTTTTTCTTCCTCCTACCCGTGTGTGTGTGTGTGTGTGTGTGTGTGTGTGTGTGTGTGTGTGTCCATATTTCAATTTTCTAATTTCAATATCAGGTATCTTCCTTGATGTTTCTCCACCTCAGGTTTTGAGACACATCACTCACTGACCATGGAGCTCCTGGGTTTAGCTAATCAGACTGACTTTTGAGATCCAGGGATCATCCTGTCCAGGCCTCATCCAGCTCTGAGGTTCCAGGGTTGTAGACCGTACTGATCTATCTGGATTTTCAAGGGTGCTGAGGACTTGATCGTGGCTCTGCATATTTGTACTATAGGCACTTAGCCAACTGAGCCACCTTCCCAGCTTTCTTTTGTGCATATAATAGACATAATGGCATTATGAGGTACATTATTGGTTGGATGTATACTTTTATCTCAGTAATATTGAGTCCTATCTATAGCTCTCCTTTGTTTTATTACATTTCCACATATATAATCTATAATGAACATTACCAGATTACCTAATATTTTAATCCTCCTTCCACTCTCTTAAACCACCAGAGTTAGTAGGATTTCTCTTTCTGTCTGTGATGTTTTATACTTTTTAGTTGCTTTACTTTACCCTTTTATTAATTTTGATACAGCTTTTCCCTGTCTTAGAACTCATTAGTCTGGCCTCCTGACTTGTGTGACTCCCATCCCTCAGCTTCCTAACTTTTGGCTTACCCATATGAGCCTCCATGCACAGTTTTCTACCATTGGTTCTGATGGCTATGCTATCTATGCTCATGAGCCTACAGCAACTACATACATGATCCATTCCTTAAAGTCACTATCAATTTTAGTTCTACAACAGAACAGATTTTTAAAGCTATACGTATGATATTCATGTTTCTCTTATACTTCCCTTTTGGAGGTTAATTCTCTATTGGTGCAGTAATACAATTTTTATGAAAATGTCTCTTATATATAAAGAAAATAAAACTTTTGCTGGATCTCAAAGTAATACCTCTTGAGCACCTCTTAAGACACTCTGCTATCCCTCTTTGTTTAACCTGCCTTTAAGAGAATAATGCAACAACCAACCTTACTTGCCTTGAATTTCCTGGGAAATCCACTTATACAGCCTAAGTAAATGTATAGCTTTAATATTAAATGATGTATTTCTCCATGACCCTGACCCAGAGAGAATGTATGACTGTGTGTATGTATGTGTTATGACAACCATTTATTAAAAATAGTAAAGGGTCAAAAGTGACCTTAATATAAAAAATATCTAACAAAAGTGTTGGACACAGCATGTAGGTATTGATTGCTGATGGTATATTTGCAGTACTAAATGCTCTGGGTTCAGTTTGAATAAATGACTAAATTTGTTCTAAAGCTAAGTTAAAATTCTCTATAATTTATCAGCCATGCCTTCCCCATGTTATACTTTCTGTGCTGCATAATAAATACCTAGCGAAGTCCTTTGTTAGGGACAGTTAGACATCAGGAAGATGTGGGAACAAGACAGAGTCACACATCAGGAAGGACACAGCATAGGAACAGTTTGATCACTGTAAGACTGGGAAAGCACATAGACACACAACAGACAGAAACCACAAACTCTAGATAGACGGAAGACATAGATGTAGAGAATGCAAACTTGGGCTTGTTGGTGGTCAAATACTTTGAAAGAAAAGTGCTTTGTGTTTATTTACTTGTGGGATATCAATACTTTCCTGGACCTCTTAGGTGATTATTTGAGCATTTAAATGATGCATACCAAATTCTCTCAATCCAGTTTCATAATAATAGTAATAAAAACACAATCATGCTTCTGTGTTCTTTATAGTGTATGATCAGTTTGGGTAGATATGAAATAAGTTCTCACTTTTCCATATTACTAGCAAAATGATGACTATAATGGAACACATGACACTTGAAGATATAGAGTGTGCTGCCATGTCTTCCTGGTGATATTTTTGCATAATGGTCTCTACAAACAACAAATGACAGTCTACAGATCCTATGTTAATAAATAGATGCATACTTCTTTTTCAAACAATACATTATGACCATTTTCCCCTTTCTTACCTCCTTCCAGTTCTTCCCTATCCAACTTTATGTTCTCATCACAAACAGACGAACAAACAACAAACAAACAAACAAACACCAAAGCCAAACCACTCACGGAGGCTGTGGAAGCATGCACAAGTTCACATCAGACAAAAGCCCATCATAGAGAAGGGATAAGTAGAAACAGAAGAAAAGTAATACCGAAAATCAAGAAGCTATCTATAATTGATACCTACTGGGAAAGGGAAAAATCAATTTTCTACAATATACTACCACTCTCTGTATAAATACTGACTTCACTCCAGGGAATGCCCCTGTCCAGGAGTAATTGGACAACATAAAAAGATACACAAATTTTTGTGTGTATGTGCGTGAATGTGATTTTATGTTTTGTTTTGATATTATTTTGCTGTATCGATTTCTGCTATTGTTTGTTTGTTTACATATTTTTTAAATGTAAAGAATGATTTGGGCTTTTCAAAGGCAGTGGAAACATGAATACCCTGTCCAAAAAATATCTAATAATGTAATGTTGCTTTTCTAGTTATGTCTAAACAATAATAATAACGACAAAACTGTCTATTAGTGCATTTTTCTAAACATCACATTAATTGGCTATTTATTTCTAAAATTCAAATCAACAAATCAAGATGGAGCATTAAGGAATAAATATGCTAATTAGTAAATACTTGAGCTACAATATACATTTTCAAGTAGCCAAGAAAATATTCCATAATAAGTTAATTATACTGAACTAAATTTCATTTCTTGAACAACAACTCAAAAGTAAAAGTTAATCAGAAGCTTTAACAATAGCTAATGTTTTGCATTGGTTTTCTCTTTATGTGCCTGTGTGTACATAGGTATGTCTGCATGTAGATATATGTGTTCATGTGCGTATACATGTATGCATGTGTGAATGGATGGTAGCCTGAAGACAATCTCAAGGGTGATTCTTACTCAGATGCTATATACTCTGTTCTTTCAGATGAGGTTTCTCACTGGGCAAAGCCTTGTCAAATTGGCCATGACGGCTGTCGAGTGACCTGCAAGAATCAGTTGGCCTCCTTAGTGCTGGGATTACAAGGCATTCAACCAAGCCTGGCTTTTTTATGTGGGTCCCAGTTATTCCATGGCAATCACTTCAGTTATTTAACTCTCTCTCCAGGCTCCTTATATCTGTTTTCAATAAGAAAAAAACTGCTAGAGTAGAAAACCATCTCTGTAAACATTACATGTATAATTGGTTGTAAATAAAGAGAAGAGACTTGTTGAGCTCATGACAAATTCTGAAACACCCCAACAATACATTTTGCTGCTTCCACTTCCTGTAGTGTTGGGCAGGGGGATGTTAAAGATTTCCTTTTTCAGGAAGCCAAAAAAAAAAAATTAGCTTACAGCTGCTCTAAGGAGAGCAGTTGTTCTTTTTGATAAAGCTGGGAAGGTAGAAAGTTTCTTCAACTACTGGTGTGCACTGCACATTTTAAAGGGACTTCATGGAAAGCCAACAGGAAGAATGAAAAACTGTTCACAGCCTGGCATGAACAAAGACTCAGGAGAGCCTCCGGGAGCAATCATTTGAAGCCCTTCCCTGAGTAATGCAAACAGGAAAGACCTACATTCCTTCAGCCCTGAGGATGTGCAGACAGGGTCCTAGGCCTTCAATAGCTCATTTCAGTCTCACAAGACCCCTCCAAGTGGCTATCATTATGACCCTCATTTTACTGAAAAGGAAAATAAGAGGTTGAAATTTAAATGACTAGTTCAGGGTCACAAACTAGTAAATAGCAGAGATGGGATGGATTGCTGCGTTCTTTTCCTATTGGCCTCAAGCATAAAGAATGGTTGGTTCAGAATTGACTCAATTAAAATTTTTGCAGAATTGATTTCTGCAAAAGAAGAAAAGTGTATTTGTTTTGTTTGACCATTTCAGGATGGTAAATGGTTTTATTTTAGTCAGAAAACATTGGTTTAAAAATCTTTTTCTTTCTTTCCTTCCTTCTTTCCTTCCTTCTTTCTTTCCTTTCCTTTCCTTTCTTTCTTTCTTTCTTTCTTTCTTTCTTTCTTTCTTTCTTTCTTTCTTTCTTTCTTTCTTCTTTCTTTCTACTAAAACATGTACTTAAAAAATTTCTTTGAGTTGCATTTCCTTAATAACTAAGGATGTTAAACATTTCTTTAGGTGATTCTCAGCTATTCAGCATTCCTCAGTTGAAAATCCTTTGTTTAGCTCTGTATCCCATTTTTAATAGGGTTATTTGGTTCCCTGGAGTCTAACATCTTGAGTTCTTTGTATATATTGGACATAAGCCTTCTATTGGATGTAGGACTGGTAAAGATCTTTTCCCAATCTGATGGTTGCCATATTGTCCTATTGACGGTGTCCTTTGCCTTACAGAAGCTTTGAAATTTTATGAGGTCTCATTTGTCAATTCTTAATCTTAGAGCAAAAGCTATTGGTGTTCTGTTCAGGAAATTTTCCCCTGTTCCCCGTGAGCTTGGGGCTCTTCCCCACTTCCTCTTCTATTAGATTCAGTGTATCTGGTTTTATGAAGAGGTCATTGATCCACTTGGACTTGAGCTTTGTACAAGGAGATAAGAATGGATCAATTTGCATTCTTCTACAATCGGACTGGCAGTTGAACCAGCACCATTTGTTGAAAATGCTGTCTTTTTTCCACTGGATGGTTTTAGTTCCTTTGGTGTGGGGGTTCATTTCTGGGTCTTCAATTCTGTTCCATTGAGCTAACTGCCTGTCTCTGTACCAATACCATGCAGTTTTTATCACTATTGCTCTGTAGTACAGCTTGAGATCAGGGATGGTGATTCCCCCAGGAGTTCTTTTATTGTTGAGATTAGTTTTCACTATCACAGCCAGAATGGCTAAGATCAAAAACTCAGGTGCTGGCGACGATGTGGAGAAAAATGAACACTCCTCCATTGTTGGTGGGATTGCAATCTGGAATTGGTAATCATTCTGGAAGTTCCACAGAAAATTGGACATAGTATTATCTGAGGACCCAACTGTACCACTCCTGGGCATATACCCAAAATATACTCTAATATATAACAAGGACACATGCTCCACTATGTTTATAGCAACCTTATTTATAATAGCCAGAAGCTGGAAAGAGCGCAGATGTCCTTCAACAGAGGAATGGATACAGAAAATGTGGTACATTTACACAATGGAGTACTACTTGCCTGTTAAAAACAATGACTTCATGAAATTCTTAAGCAAATGGATGGAACTAGAAAATATCATCCTGTGTGAGGTAACCTGATCACAAAAGAACACACATAGTATGCACTCACTGATAAGTGTATATTAACCCAAAAGCTCTGAATACCCAAGATATAATTCACAGACCACATAAAGCTCAAGAAGGAAGACCAAAATGTTCTTCTTCCTCCTCCTCCTCTTCTTCTTCTTCTTCTTCTTCTTCTTCTTCTTCTTCTTCTTCTTCTTCTTCTTCTTCTTCTTCTTCTTCTTCTTCTTTTATTGAAAAAGGAATTAAAAATATTTTATGATAAAAGTAAAGATTTACATGAAAAATGTTTCTGACAAAATTGAAGAAGCACATAGAAAAACACATTAAGATTGACAATTTTCATTGAAAATTAAAGAGTAAAATGGTAGACATAAAAACATTGCTAAATTAATTGAAAAAGGAAGTAGAAACATTTTATGATAGAATTGAAGATTTACATGGGAAATATTTCTAATAAAGTTGTAGAAAAGTATAAAATAACATTAAAATTGAAGATTAACATGGAAAATTACAGATAAAAATATTTCTAACTTGATTTAAAGTGGAATTATAAACATTTTCTGATAAAATTGAAGAACTACAAGGAAAATATTTCTGATAAAATTCAAGAAATATATAGAAAAACACGTTAAAATTGACTATTTCATGGAAAATATACAGATAAAATGGTAGGAATAAAAATATTCCTAAGTTGATTTAAAGTAGAATTATAAACATTTTCTGATAATATTGAAGATTTACATGGAAAATATTTCTGATAAAATTGAAAAATATGTAGAAAAACATTAAAATTGAAGATTATCATGGAAAATTTTTGGTTAAGATCAAGTGTAGTATCTGTTCTTATCAGCTTAACTTCAGTCCTTCTTAGAAGGGGTAAAAAAACATATCCACGGGAGGAGAGATACGGAGACAAAGTGTGAAACAGAGTGAAGGAAAGGCCATCCAGAGACTGCCCCACCTGGAGATTCCTCCCATATACAGTTACCAAACCCAGATACTATTGTGGATGCCAGGAAGTGCTTGCTGACAGAAGCCTGATATGGCTGTCTCCTGAGAGGCTCTGCCAGAGCCTGACAAATACAGAGGTGGATGCTCACAGCCAACCACTGGACTGAGCATGGGGTCCCCAATGGAGGAGTTAGAGAAAGGACTGAAGGAGCTGAAGAAGTTTACAACCCCATAGGAGGAACCAGAATATGAACCAACCAGACTTCTTAGAACCCCAGGGACTAAACCACCAACCAAAGAGTACTCATGGAGCAGCCCATGGCTCCAGCCGCATATGTAGCTGAGGATGGCCTTGTGGGATATCAATGGGAGGAGAGGCCCTTGGTCCTGTGAAGAGGAATGCCAGGAAGGGGAAGTAGGAATGGATGGGTGGGTGGTGGAAGGAACACCCTCATAGAAGCACTGGGAGAGAGGATGGGATAAAGAAATAATTTAAAAAATTCTTTATGATCAAATATGGAAAAAATTAGAACTATAAAATTGCCAATGTCTAGGCCAGGGAATAACAAGAAAAATTAACCGAAATAAAAATTTAAAATATTAATAAATAATTTTAAAATATCAGTCTAATGTTTATATTTTTATTAGGAAATAAATTTAAACTTAAAAACCTGGAAAAAATTTAAGTTGTCAAGTAAATATCCAGATAATTTTGGGTAATCTTCCCAAGCTTAAATAAACAAACAAACAAACAAATAAATAAATAAATAAATCTTACCTTCCATACCATGTTCATTATTAAATGAAATTTAGTGTGAATACTGAGATTTAAAAAGATAACCACCTAATTATTTTATGTATTTTTAATATCTTTTGTTAGATATTTTCTTTATTTACATTTTAAATGTTATCTCCTTTCCTGGTCTCTCCCCCCCACAGGAATCCTCCTATCCCACCTCTCCTCTCCCTGCTTCTATGAAGGTGCTCCCTCACCTACTCATCCACCCACTCCTGCCTCCCTGCCTGGCATTTAAGGCAGTCCTGAGGATGTGAGTGAGCTATGTCTGTCCATCATCTCCGACTTCATAGAGCCAACTTCAATCTAAGCATAAATCGCAACAGTAGTAAGTAACAGAGCTGCATGTTGAATTCTACATGGAGTATATACACAATGGGTTTTGGAATTAGCTTTTGTTTTGGTTTGGTTTGGTTGGTGGGGTGCTAGGGAAACTGTTATATTGCAGAGTGTGATAGGCAATGGCTATGGAAAAATCACAAGAAGTTCTGGGACCTCAGCTGTGAGAAAACAGGGGAGGATGGATGGAAAGAATACAGAAGTGATAATAAAATTAACTGCCCCCCTGCTTCTTGTTATAAGCAGGCACTGGTAATTCTAAAGGATGCCAGTGGTAAAGGACTCCTCCCAGACAAAATGCATTTGTTATTCAAATTCTAAACAATTGCTTATTTCCAGGCCAGAGAGCCTCCCACTGCCCAGCCCTTGATACACTACTACTCAAGAGTAAAATTCAAAAAGTCAACCCAAACTCATGTGAATATCAATTAAAGGACATAAGGTCTTGGATGAAATTCAAAATCTCTCCCTAGTTTGTTTTATTTTTTAAGTAGATGTAAATAGACAACTCATCATGATAAAAATTGTGAGCTTGAATTTGCATTGTAATTGATTTAAAACATTTGAAGCATTTCATGAACATCTTTAATAAAGGGATGATTCTTGTTAATAAAGTATGGCTTCTATATTGCCATTACCATTCTGAAGAATGCAATTAAATGGGAGATAGAAATTGGCTGAATACTGATAGGAAGGAAATAAAAGATTTGTATTAGTAGATTATATATACTTTGCTGGATCCAGAAAAGGAATATAAAAATGGAGTAAGAAGTTAGGAGCACAATATCTAGACTCATGAAGAAGTTGCTTGTTTATTCTTCCTTTATAAATTAGGAACTAAACATTGTGATGAAATACAGAAGAAACGAATTGCAGGTGAAAGAAAACAAAACCAAAGTACTTAAACATTACATTTAGCTGAACACATACAAGTGTTATATTTTTTAAAAAAAAAGGCAGCATTTCATAGAGAAGTGTGAGCTATTTTTAAAGAGGAAAAATTATTTATTTTTAATTTTTGTGAGTGTTTTGTCTGAATATATGTGGTGATTTGAATGTACTTGGCCCAAGGACTGGCCCAAGGACTATTAGGAGGTATGGCCTTGATGGAATAGGTGTAGTTTTGTTGGAGGAAGTGTGTAACTGTGGGGGTGGGCTGACAGTCTGCTCTTTGGCTTCCTGATAAAGATATAGAACTCTCAGCTCCTCCCTGCACCATGCCTGTCTAGACACCGCCATGCTCTCACCTTAATGATACTGGACTGAGCCTCTGAACCTGTAAGTCAGCTCCAATTCAATGTTGTCCTTTATAAGAGTCGGGTCATGGTGTCTATTCATAGCTGTAAAACCCTAAGACAACATATGTATGTGTACTTCATGCATGACTGGTGCCTTCAGGATCCAAAAGAGGGCACCAGATCCTATGGACTGGCACCAGGGATGATTTCAAATGACCACATGGGTGCTGGGAACTGAACCTCGAGAGTCTGGAGGAAAAGCAGTGCTCTTAACTGCCAACCTATTGCTCGGCCCCAGAAAGAAAAATTCTAAAAGTACATATATGCCATATTGGGAGATGGAATGACTTGAATATCTAAGACATAATTATTTTAATTTAATATATGGTTAATGACATCCAGATGAAAATCCCTTTAGTGATTTTTGCAAACTGATTAGTCAATTTGTGCTGGATGAAAAATGAACAGCTAAGAATAAATATCTTTGAAAAGATGTTTTATAAATGAAAAGTAGGGGCTCTTTTCTCATTCTAGAAAACATTAGAGTAAATTATAAAACTTTAAAGATAAATGATGGTATTAACACTGTAATTAATTGACTATAGGCAGTGGGTAGAGGTCAGTTGTAAGAGCGTTCAGGGCCATAGTTTCTTTCCTCAATCTTACTGAAAAGAAAACGAGAGTGAAACCCAATAGACAGAGTCACACATGTGGCAAAGTATGATACATAAGCATTTAGAATGCAAGATTAACATTGTAGAAGCCTATGGATATTCTAACAAACCAGTAAGTCTAGAACATTCCTTTCTTATATCACATTTACAAAGACCCAACCCATGTAAATTAAAAAAAAATGTTAAGAAATTTGAAACTTTAGAAGAAAATTATTATTGCATAGTATTGAAATGATCTAAGAAAAAAAGGGAAGTCCAACATACAGGCACAAAACACAAAGCTTAGTTACATATACATACAAACTTATGTAAAGTATGATAAATATATAGAACATGAAAGAAACCAAAACAAATCAAAAGCTTCAGACGGGCATGTTGGCACAGAGCTGCCATCCCAGCTGTTTGGAATGGTGAGAAAGAAGGGATCTGTCTGAAACCAGCTGAGCTTTGGTTATAGAGTTAGACTCATTCATACCAAACCAAACCAAGCAACTCTTCAGGTCTGGAAAATACAGTTTTGTGATTTTTATAATTGTCAAAGGAGAAGATGCCCAAATATTCTAGGACTGTCTTATATATCAACAAATGGTCCAAATGCATTGTTAAAATTCTTAAAGAAATAATAAAACATTTAAAAGCACATATGTGTACACATAAGTTTAATAAATGGGCCCAAAACATGAATAGGTTAATCACAAAAAAGACACTTAAAAGGGAAACATGAGAATTATTAGAAATAGTTAAGTGCTCCATAGTTTAATTGAACAAGAACTCATTATTCAATAGTACAAACCTCAGGTTTCAAACCAGTTCAGTGCTGTGGTGCAGCTACTGCATGGGTGAGTAACACGCATAGGCAAAAGGAAGTTGTGTACAAAAAATGGAGACCTGGAAAGACAAGTTAACTAGTAAATGCTAAGATTCAAAACCAAAAGGAAAAAGAAAGAAAAAAAGAGAAAGAGAGAGAGAGAGAGAGAGAGAGAGAGAGAGAGAGAGAGAGAGAGAGAGAACGTAGTAGCTGAGAGGCCAGACAGGCAATATAGATTTCTTCAAAGAGGAAAGGAGCAGCTTCCAGAGTGGATAGGAGACCAGCCGAGGACTAGGAGGAGAAATTGATTAAGAAAAAGATGGAAGGGCAGAAGAGGTGTCTCACTGGTTAAGAGCACTTAACCAGTCTGCTTTTCCAGATGACTTGAGTTCCGGCCCACATAGTGGCTCAAAACCACCTGTAATTCCAGGTCCAAGAAATCTAACAGCTTCTTTTGTCCTCCACAGTGCCAGGCACACATGTGGTATCCTGACATACATTCAAGAAACACACACATAGACATAATAATAATAATAATAATAATAATAATAATAATAATAATAATAATAATAATAATAATAAAGAAAAGACCAAAACTACATGTGCTGGTTCAAGCCTTTAATCCCAGCATTCGAGAGGCAGAGGCAAGTGGATCTCTGTGAGTATAAGTCAGCCTGGTTTTGACCTTGTCTCAAAAAAATAAAAAAAAAAGCAAACAAAGGACAAAAATATTGAGGCAAAAGAAAGGAAGGAAGGAAGAAACAAAGAAACAAAGAAAGAAACAAAGAAGGGGGAGAGGGAGTGAGAGGGAGAGATGAGAGGGAAAGAGAATGGGGTGGGGGATGATGTGCAAGGACAACTGGACTGATGGCTCACCTGGTGTCTGTCTTATGCTTCAAGTTTGCATGCCGATGGTTGCCAGATCCTTAGTCACAACAATTGGCAGAAACTTGGACAGTTGGGACCAGAGTAAATTAACGTCTTTTCACAGTCAAGTTTGCTTACAATTCATAATGTACATCTTTAGGCCACACTTATAAAATCTAGAGAAGCATCTTTAGACAAAACTTAGTTCCATTTCATATAGGGAATAGCGGAAGGGCTTCCAAGTATCTGGTCCTAAGGAAGCATGAACTAAGTGTTCACAGATGCATAGAGCTGTGTGTTACTAATGCCCCAAGTATCAACGTTTCTGATTCTTTCCCCTGTCCATGCTTCAGTGGACAAGGGCTAGAAGACTCATCTTACAGATGAGCCGTGTGTGTTGGCTCTGGGAAAATGTCACTTCCGAGTACAAAAGCAAGAGGCTTGGTGCGTGGGATTTCCCCATGCTTCCATGGTGAGGCCACCAGTGTGCTGTGAAGTTGTGGGCAGCAAGGAGCTATAACATCACCACGAGAGAGGAGAGGAGGGAGTTAGAGCTTTTAGAGAGGAAAGTAAGCAATGAGACTCACAAAAGTTCAAACAGCCTCACTGAAAAGAGAAAGAACCAGGGGTCCAGGAACATGGTTTCTTTTAGTTTTTACTACTGGTCAAGACATTGCCTTCCTGCCAGTGTAATTAGAGTGTTAGAAAAGCAGGGTTTACATCTCTTTAGGCTTAGCCTTGAGACTATTTAGTAACACTTGGTTTCACTTTGTACTCAGCCAGTTGTTGAGGTCTGGGTGATGTAGAATTTAGGATCTGCTTAAAACTATCAACTGTCCCTTTGTCTTTTTATTCTTTGGGTTTGGGTCAATTTAAGGCCCTGGCATTGATTTGTCTTTAACCTTGTACTTGCTCAAAAGCATAGTGTGGATCTGAAAAACAGGTGCTGGCTTACATTCAATCCTGCAATGACTGAAAATGAGTTCTAAGCAGCTTCAAGATATTCCATTACAGTATTTAAAGTCTGTCCCCTTTTAAAGTATTTAAATTTCTAATTACTGGGGTATTGCTGATACCTACATGATAGGCACTGCCTATCCTGCTTGTAGTCTCAGGGTCTAATTTGTCTCCAACACTGGCAGGGAAACATTTGCCTGCAGAGGGCTTTTTACTTCCTTTCTTTCTGGGCAATGTTCCTATCAATAAAATTGAAGCAACCATTAAAGCTGAGTTTACCACATAGAGTACATCTGTCCAAGAGGTCCTAGGACTCTGGTGGGTGCAATATAAAGAGAGAAATGCATATTGATCCCTGAGACATAAGGGAATTGATAACACCCTGTGTGCATGGATACAAATGTGCTTTGCCCATACAGTTATAAATACATAACATTGTACACACAAATACATACATAGTTAACCTCTGCATCTATGGGTTCTACATCCACCAGTTCAACTAACAGTGGGACAGAAGTATTTGTGAGGGGGAAAAATGTATCTGTATCAAGACTATACAGAGTTTTCCTTGTGATTCTCACATTAGATGTGAAAAAGAACATTCACTGAATTTTGTCAGAGCAACCTAAAGACGATACTGGGCATCTGGGAAGACATATACTGTCTATCTGAAGACACTACAGAGTTTTACATAAGGATCTTGCACATCTAAAGATTTTAGTATAATATAGAGCCCTGAGGATCATATCTCATGGATACAGAGAGAAACGTGGTTAGCTGAGGATAAAGTAGTTAGGAGAAAACAAGTACCAATTTCTCAAACATGAAAACATTTAACACTTTCGTAAGGGAAGAATGACTTTCTAACACAGCATAGTAAAATCAACCCAGGAGAAAAATAGGATGGCTCCCAAATAACGTATTCTTTTTAAATAGGTGTGGGGCTTGTACTTAAAGCCTTGTTCCTGTTAGGCAAATATGTGCTACTGAATTACACCCCAGAAAATATTTTAAAAATCAAAACAATCACAATCTAAATAAAAATGACATTCTGGAGGCAACAATGTCTTTCAGTCTGGGACTGACTTCTTAATATTTAAGATCTTATAAATGATTAACTTGAAATGCCAGCATCACATGCACAGTAAAAAGATTATGAACTCATAATCGTTATAATTCATAGATGCTAAAATTATAGATGGTGACCCTCTATAGCTATCAGTAAATGAACCCATAATGAGGAGCATCCTTGAGTTCCTTGCTCAAATACCAACCATTGACCATCACCAGAACTGGCCTGGTGGGCAAATAAATACAGGAAAATATATGTGCATACAAATATTTATGAATAGTGTGAAAATAAGTAATTTTGGATTTTAATTTTTAAGCATGGTTGTGCATGTCCAGTTTCCTTTAGTAGTGGTCTATCCTTAAAAAATGCATGTAAGTGCATGTGTGTGTATAAGAGAAACACCATTGGCTCTTCTGTTTATAAACCAAGATCCTAAGATTGATAATAAAGCTCCTATCAAGATTCCATTTAGAGAGTTGCTGGTTGAGGCGTGTGGTATGATATATAGAGAGGTTTGTCCTTTAGATAGAATGGTGTAAATAGGCATCACCTTTAGTTTGGTAAAGAGGCTTTGGAAGCACAGCTGAAACTTTCCCTAAAAAATTCCCATGCTCCTATAAAGTTTTCCATCCCTAAGATGAACACCACATCCAAAGAGGCCTGAGTGGATTTCTACCTTGTAATTGTACCAGAGGAATTCTTTTGTGTAGTGCCACAGGCTAAATGCATATCATGAAACCCACGTTCCTCCCTCCTGACATTTCTGTCACTTAATTCAATGAAAGTCCCCCAAAATACAGTATGACTCAGAATATTGGAGCCGTGGCTAAGCAAGAAAAGTTCATTCAAAATTGATTTTCTTTCAGGCATCCTCGATATTCCTCATTTCAATTGTTCACCTCTATCATGGGGCTGAGGAAACACGGAGGGAAGTGGCCATGTGCTGCGGCCTGCTGGGGACATGAAGGAATGTGGATCAGGGCAGTCACAACATCATCAACCCAATTCTCCAAGGTAGCTGGCCAATAATGCTGTTCTAATTGAATAACTTATCCGCAGCGATTTCCCCTGGGAGAGCCGAAGGCTCAGCCTCTGCAAAGAGGCAGATGGTGCCGCATAGACAATGAAACCTGTAATTTTCTCTTGCCATTGGACATGTGAACAGTGGGCTGTGCCTGCTTATTCTTCAATATTTTATTGTAATGGTCCCTTCCCAAATTATAATGTGCTGCGAAGCAGCCAAAGATGGGCTCAGTGATACAAATCATATTTAATTTATCATACCTCCAGCTCACCGAACAACTTACTTGGTAATCAGTAGCTGTATATGTCAGAGTCAGGTGCAAACTGAAATGAAAACGACGGGAGGAAGCCCAATTAAAACCAAAAAGGGAGATGAGTCTTTGGGGCTGTGTGCATTAATAGCAGCCAAGCCCGGGCCAGCAAGTGCATTTGAATACTGATGGTTTTAGCTCTGCGGACCATTCACACCCTAGGTATTGGGGAAGACAATGGGGAGGTTCTGTTTGCTGCTGGGAGTCTGGGATCTGGAGCAGGATGGGGGCTCTGTAGCTTTTCCTCATGTGGTGGGAGCCAAAGTTGGTAGCCAGGAAAGCAGAGGCTTAAGGGGCACACTGAGACAGCCCATCAGCAGGCTAACAACACAACAGATGACAGGCCCAGAGGCAAAACCAGGGCTGCCGGCCCATCCGACCGCACAGGCTTGCCAAGAAACAGCTGCAGCAATGGAAGAGGATCATCCAGAGAGGAGGGCTGGGGCCTCGTTGGGGCCAAAAAGGCTTGCTCTCTCAAAACAGCCTTCCTGTACAGAAGGCCCCTCTTCAAAAAGAGTGCGGAGGAACCAAGGTAGAATACGTGCGGAGAAAGGAGGCCTCTCTATCGCTCCTTCACGTCGTGAATGTCTTCTGGGTAGTAACTCTGTCTTGCTGCGGTCCACTCAGCCAAGCTGAGTCTCTGCGGTTTGCCCACAAGGAGGAAAGCTTTCGTAGCTGCAGCAAGTTAGTACATCATTAGATTTATCGGACTCACAGGGTTCTAGAAAGATAAGCTTGGAAGTCATAGGGCAGCATAGGTCTGCCAGCGGTCATTGAAAACAGGTGATGTGCCTGGGTTAATTTTTAGTGGAGAAAGGTAAATCAGAAAGGCAGCATCCTAGCACACTGCTATGGATAATTCATGAAGCCTCTGGTTTGTATTAGACACCCAACATGCCTTTCAGGAAAAAAAAATGACACAACAATTAATATGTCACATTATAATGCTCCACTAGGAGGAAGATAATTGTACCCAGCGTCAGATAGCTATTAGGTCAGAGCAAATGCTCATCCTTCCGAAGACAGCAGCCCCTATTCACTCTGGCTTCCTACTGTAAGTACAGTATTGTATTCATAATCGCACAGGCTGCAGCCAGGAACATGGGGTTTTATCTGAGTTTTCCCTATTTGGAATAATACCCTGATGATCCCCTACACAGCAAACTCAGTCATGTGAGACACAAATGAGCTAGATGAAAGACAGACTGCGACACGTGGTGAAGAGGCTTTCTTTGTTTTTCATATAAAATAAAACAAGAAAACAGTCCCTCTGAAGGTTGGAGAATATATAATAAAAACTATCAGAGCTGAGTTTACTCATGTGTAAAGAGGAGATTTCCTTGCTATTCATCTAATGCAGAAGGACATCAGTCAGTCATGTCCTGACCTCAGAAGACCTTGCTCAATTTTGGGAATCACAGCTTACTGGACAAAGGATTTCGACAAGTCATTTAATCTTACTGAGATTGGTTCTCATTTGAAAAATAGAAATAGGATTTTTTTTTTAGCATACATTTAGCTTCTAGATGTTTTGTGGAAGCCAAAGAATAAAAGATGTTTTGGTACTATATGGGATCATGTAAATATTAATTATTAACTGGTTCTGGTTAATGATGAAGGTTAATTTATGGTCAGAAATATTGTATCTTAAATAGAGAGCTTTACGTCAAGAAAAACTGAGAAATAGGTTCCAGGACGAATAAAGAGATGTCAAGACTAGTGGCCAGGAGAGGACGAAATTCTTGTCCAACTGGGAAGGTGGAACTAGATGGCCTACTGATTCATTTTAAATTATTTTTTTTATCAATTACCCAAGCATAGATGTGGTCATACATTAAAAAGTAATTTTACTATATAACCCCAGACCTCGTGGCAAACACCTTTAATCCCAGCATTCAAGAGGTGGAGACAAGAGATTCAGACGTTTCAGCTCATCATTGGCTGCGTAGCAAGTCTGAAGCTACATGAGACTGTGTTTTGAGGTTTGTATATCTGCACAGTATAATAAACAGGTTACTGTTAAAAGGTATTTAAAGTAAGTAAACAATCACTACATGCTTTACAGAGTATTTAAAATATTTGATAATACTCCATAGGAAGAACAGTTTCTATATTTGATATGTCTGTAAAGAATCACATTCCCAAGTGGCCAAGTAGCAAGTAATAAATTTAAAAGAAATACACAGTAGCCTTGAATTTTGGATAGGCCATGACTGGAACCTGTAAGGAGACCTGCTTAGGAGAAATCAAACTACCACATTACATATAGCAAACAGAGAATAGAATTGTTCTGAGAGACAGACATGGTGATGAACCTGTCAGAGACACATAGTATAAATTCAAAATGGAGACTTTAGGAATGTCTATTGGGAGATTAAGGGTTCCTGAAAAGCCTCATGTTCTGTGAAGAGCACTTAAAAATGAACAAGACAGATAGGCAAAACAAGATTGCCAGTACGAAGCAGTATCTCACTTGATATCTGTGAAACTTGTAAGTGCTATCTTGTCATTTCAGTCCTTTGGTAATAAATAAAAAAGAAGTCAGTATTTCCAGGACTTATCAAAGTCAGCATCATAGAATCGGTAGACTGTGTCTCTTGGGAGTCTATAACACATCAAGTAAGAGGAAACATTGTATGTAGCGATGCTTAAGAGATAAGGTACTAAATTTCATAACTGCATAAGCTATGTACCTGAGGATAGAGCACACAGAATGAGAAAGTGGGAATAGAACTGAGCAATCCAGCAGTTGTGCTCTGTTGTCTTCCTGGAGGACAGAGAAAGGTATTAACAATGGTCCTAAGTTATAAGCTGCTTGGATACTTAGGTAAGAGTGGTTTAATCATAAATTAAAACTGCCATTCAGATCCACCCACTCCACTCAGAGGATCACTCCCAGAACCCTCTGGCAGAAGCTCTCTAGTTTCTCTCCCCAGTTTGGGACCATCTTCTGACACAGCTTGCCATATCCAAGTGGAGCACAGAGGTAGCTAACCACTCAGGAGTGCAGAGAGGCCAGACAGCACAGGTAGGACCACCCCTACTGTTCAGAGAAAACAGCTGGAGACACTGAGGACACAAGAGCCCAGGAGCAGCCTGGGACAGAAGCCTTCCGATTTCCACCTGAACCCAGAGTTGATCTGAGCCACAGAGCTACATACAACCACAAGAAAGCAGATTTTGGCAGAGGTAGGTGGATCTCTGAGTTCAAGGCTAGCCTGGTCTACAGAGTGAGTTCTAGGACAGTCAGGACTACAGAGAAACCCTGTCTCGAAATCAACAACAGCAACAACAACGACCACAACAACAACAACAACAACAGGAATGAAAGAAAGCAGATCTCACAGGAGTACCTATATACCTGTGTACACAGAGAGAACGGGTCTCCCAGGAGCACAGATACAGAGGCTTGCATGACAGATAAGCCAGTCAGAGAAAGCAACATCATCTAACACCAGAGATAACCAGATGGCAAAAGGCAAACAAAAGAACATTAACAACAGAAGCCAAGATAACATGGCACCATCTGAAACAAGTTCTCCCACAACAGCAAGTCCTGGATGCTCCAACACACCAGAAAAGCAAGATCTGAATTTAAAATCACATCTCATAATGTTGATAGAGGATTTCAAGAAGGACACAAATAACACCCTTAAAGAAGTGCAGGAGAACATGAGTCAACAGGTAGAAGTCCTTAAAAAAGAAACACAAAAATCACTTAAAGAAATACAGGACAACACAGACAAACAAGTGAAAGACTGAAGAAAACCATCCAGGATTTAAAAACGGAAGTAGAAACAACTAAGAAATCACAAAGGGAGACAACCCTAGAGATAGAAAACCTTGGAAAGAAATCAGGAGTCATAGATGCAAGAATCAACAACAGAATACAAGAGATAGAAGAAAGAATCTCAGGTGCTGAAGATACCATAGAAAACATTGACTCAACCATCAAAGAAAACGCAAAATGCAAACAGCTTGTAACAGAAAGCATCCAGAAAATCCAGGATAAAATGTGAAAACCAAACCTAAAGATTTTACGTATAGGAGAGAGTGAAGATTTACAACTTAAAGGGCCAATAAATATCTTCAACAAAATTATAGAAGAAAACTTCCCTAACCTAAAGAGAGAGATGCCCATGAACATATAAGAAGCCTATAGAACTCCAAACAGACTGGACCAGAAGAGCAATTCCTCCTTTCACATAATAACCAGAGGCCATGAAAGTAAGAAGATCCTGGGCAGATCTCATACCTACTCTAAGAGAACACAAATGCCAGCCCAGACTACTATACCCAGCAAAACTCTCTATTACCACAGATGGAGAAACCAAGATATTCTACGATAAAAACAAATTTACACAATATCTCTCCACAAATCCAGCCCTACAGAGGAAAATAGATGGAAAACACTAATATAAGGAGGGCAACTACACCCTAGAAAAAGCAATATAGAAATCTTCTTTCAAGAAACACAAAAGAAGATAACCACACAAACCTAAAAATGACATAAAAAAAACAGGAAGCAACAATAACTAATCCTTAATATCTTTTAACATCAATGGACTCAATTCCCCAATAAAAAGACATAGACTAACAGATTGGATACATAAACAGGACCCAGCATTTTGCTGCATACAGGAAACGCACCTTAGTGTCAAAGACAAACACTACCTCAGAGTAAAAAGCTGGAAAACAATTTTCTAAGCAAATGGTCCCTGGAAACAAGCTGGAGTAGCCATTCTAATATTGGATAAAATTGACTTTCAACCAAAAGTCATCAAAAAAGAAATGGAAGGACACTTCATACTCATCAAAGGAAAAATCTACCAAGAACTCTCAATTCTGAACATCTATGATCCTAATGCAAGGGCACCCTCATTTGTAAAAGAAACTTGTAAAAGATCTGTGTGACAAGAACTTCAAGTCTCTGAAGAAGGAAATCGAAGAAGACCTCAGAAGCTGGTTGAAGTTTTTGTCCCTGGGAGCTATGGGAGTACTGGGTGGCTCATATTGTTGTTCCTCCTATGGCACTGCAAACAGCTTCAGCTCCTTGGGTCCTTTCTCTTGATTCCCCATTGGGGATCCTGTGCTCAGTTCAATGGCTGGTTGAGAGTGACCCCCCTCTGTATTTGACATACACTAGCAGAGCCTCCCAGGTGACAGCTATATCCGGCTCTCAGTCTTTTCAACAAATGGTGCTGGTTCAACTGGTGACTAGCATGCAGAAGAATGCAAATCGACCCATTCTTATCTCCTTGCACAAAGCCCAAGTCCAAGTGGATCAAGGACCTCCACATAAAACCAAATACACTGAAACTAATAAAAAATAAACTAGGGAAGAGCCTTGAGCACATGGGCACAGGGGAAAATTTCCTGAACAGAACACCAATAGCTTATGCTCTAAGATTGAGAATTGACAAATGGGACCTCATAAAATTACAAAGTTTCTGTAAGGCAAAGGACACTGTCAATAGGAAGAAACAGCAACCAACAAACTGGGAAAAGATCTTTACCAACCCTACATCTGACAGAGGGCTAATATCTAATATATACAAAGAACTCAAGAAGTTAGACTCCAGAGAGCCAAATAATCCTATTAAAAAATGGGGTACAGAGCTAAACAAAAAATTTTCACCTGAGGAATATCGAATGGCTGAGAAGCACCTAATGAAATGTTTAACATCCTTAGTCATCAGGAAAATGCAAATCAAAACAACCCTGAGATTTCATCTCACACCAGTTAGAATGGCTAAGATCAAAAACACAGGAGACAGCTGGTGCTGGTGAGGGTGTCCAGAAAAAAGGAACATTCCTCCACTGCTGATGGGATTGCAACCTGGTACAACCACTCTGGAAGTCAGTTTGGTGGTTCCTCAGAAAACTGGGTATGACATTCCCGGAGGACCCTGCTATTCCACTCCTGGGCATATACCCAGAGGATTCTCCAGCATATAATAAGGACACATTTCACTATGTTCATAACAGCCCTATTTATATTAGGCAGAAGCTGGAAAGAACCCAGATGTCCCTCAACAGAAAAAGTGGTATATTTATGCAATGGAATACTACTCAGCTATTAACAACAGTGAATTCATGAAATTCTTAGGCAAATGGGTGGAACTGGAAAATATCATCCTAAGTGAGGTAATCCAATCACAAAAGAACACTCATGGTATGCACTCACAGATAAGTGAATATTAGCCCAGAAGCTTGGAATACCCAAGACACAATTCACATATCAAATGATGCCCAAGAAGAAGGAAGAACAAAGTGTGGATACTCTGGTCCTTCTTAGAAGGGGGAACAAAATACCCACAGAAGGAGATACAGAGACAAAGTGTGGAGCCGAGTCTGAGGGAAAGACCATCCAGAGACTATCCCACCTAGGGATTCATCCCTTATACAGTTACAAAACCCAGATCCTATTATAGATGCCCACAAGTGCTTGCTGACCAGAGTGGGATATAGCTGTCACCTGGGAGGCTCTGCTAGTGCATGACAAATTCAGAGGGGAACACTCTCAGCCAACCATTGAACTCAGCACAGGGTCCCCAATGGGGGGAGCTAGAGAAAGGACCAAAGGAGCTGAAGGGGTTTGCAGTGCCATAAGAGGAACTGCAATATGAGCCTCCCAGTATTCCCAGTGCTACCAGGGAGAAAAACCATCAACCAAAGAGTACACATAGATACACCTATGACTCATAGGTAGCAGAGGATGGCCTTGTTGAACACCAAAGTGAGCAGAGGCCCTTGATCCTGGAAAGGCTCGATGCTGCAGTATAGAGGAATACCAGGGCAGAGAGGCGGGAGAGGGTTGTTTGGGGAACAGAGGGAGGGGAGATGGCTTATGGGATTTGGGAGGGTGGACCAGGAAAGGGTACAACATTTGAAATGTAAATAAAGAATATATCTAATTTAAACAAACTGCCATTTAGTAATAATAGTTATTTGGTCATTTCTTGGCTATTATTACTTTCCATACTTGGGACTCATCAATGGTACCCAGGAATTCACATATATTTATTGATTTCTTCTGTTGTCAAATCACTAATGTGGCTACTTGTTCTGAGACTCCCATTACTTCTGGCCATGTGTCATTTGTATTCTAGAACTGTTACATTCCCTCTAACTCCTAGGAAGACCCTCTTTAACATTCTTATCACTTGTCAGTCTTCCATCAATTTTTTATGTCCTCTACTGTGGTGAGAAATAATGTTCATGGACTCATGGCCAAATGCATGACTATTATTCTGGGATAACAAGAATATAGGTTACTAACCTACATAATTAATTCAGAGTTTCTGATTTTAGAGGGTTGCTAGGATTAGAAAATCCTGATTGTAAGTGGAGCTTTTATTCACAAGATGTAATTATAGTCTTCGAGGCTTACTGCTGGATAAGCTTGGTCTTCCTAGGAGGTCTTTCTGAACTCTAGTTGGGTGACTCAAGTCACCCTTTGTGGCTCAAATTCCTTCCCAAGCTGATTGACTCAATCTGGCTTCTCTCAGTTCCTCACTGAATTGTTCTGCTTGGTCTCATTCTAACTCTTGTAATGTGTTCTAATCTTCTGGTTCCTTCTAATTCTCTGGTTTCAGCTGCCTCTGTTGACCTGCACTGAACCGCCTGAACTCACGAAGGAACTCAACCCCACTCCACTGAACTCACTGCACTGACTGCCCACTGACTGACTCCGCCCCACTGCACTGAACTCACTGCACTGACTGCCCACTGACTGACTCCACTCCACTGCACTGAACTCACTGCACTGACTGCCCACTGACTGACTCCACTCCACTGCATTGAACTCACTGCACTGACTGCCCACTGACTGACTCCGCCCCACTGCACTGAACTCACTGCACTGACTGCCCACTGACTGACTCCACTCCACTGCACTGAACTCACTGCACTGACTGCCCACTGACTGACTCCACTCCACTGCACTGAACTCACTGCACTGGCTGCCCACTGACTGACTCCGCCCCACTGCACTGAACTCACTGCACTGACTGCCCACTGACTGACTCCACTCCACTCCACTGAACTCACTGCACTGGCTGCCCACTGACTGACTCCACTCCACTGCACTGAACTCACTGCACTGACTGCCCACTGACTGACTCCACTCCACTCCACTGAACTCAACTGAGTGAACAGAATTGACTGACTTAACTGGCCTCTTTCTTCCTCTGCTGCTCTTGCAAATTCTTGTGAGAATTTGTCGTATGCTACCACTGACTCGTTCTGGCAAGTCTTCTGTGACTCATTACTTAATCTGACCCTCAATTAGACATCATTTTCAAGTATGTCTGCTTCCTTCTATACACCCCCCTTACTTTCATTGTTTGAGATTAAATGTATGTACTAAGAGCATGTCTGTATTCCAGCTATAGCACATAGACCTATGAGGTCTTGGGATGTGATTCATTTCCAGAGCTATAGTGCTGAATTATCATTCCTCTACATCTGATCTCTAAAATCATAACTTAAAGTCTTCTGCTCAGTAGCCACACTTTCTCCCCATCCCCATTTGACCACTTCCATTTCACTGACTTTTTATCCCCACAGTGACCTAAAAATCACTGTTTAAAAAATCACTTCATTCTTTAGTTCCTCTTCAATATTATACACTGAAGTTCTGCATTACATAGCTGACTTTATTCAAAGTTAATAAAATTCTTATTATTCCTCCTGTTTATCATACCTGGCAAAATCTTAGCTCTGATTAAACTTACTCTACCTAGTTCTTTCTGGCATCCCAGTAGCTGAACACAGCTAAGAAAAGACACAATTATTTGAACTACTCTGATTTCAATTTATTATGAGAAGTTCATGTAGATGCTTCACACTGCTAAGTAATCCCCTCTGCACAGTATCCCTGTAAGCTGGATCTTACCTATCTCCCACAGGTCATCTGTTATAGACTTTTTTTAAAAAAAAAATGATGCTTTTGGAAGGTTCTTAAACTCCTGAGGGGTGGAGTCTAATAAGAGAAAACATAGTTATGCCATTGTATGGGGTATTGGGACTCTGACCTCTACCTCTTTGAATGCTTCTAAGAAATCCAATGTCATCAAAGACAGCTGTCATCTGTCCTTCCATAACTATGTACTGTGCCACCACCAGCTAAAAGCAAGAAGGCCAAATGACCATGAATGGAAAACTATGGAACCATGAGACAAAGTATTTTCTTTTCTCCTTGTAGGTTTATATCAGGCATTTGTCACAGTGATAGAAAACTTACAAACACATTCCCCTAGTTATTTTACTTTCCATATTCTTCTAGATGATTATAATGTATCATAACTATAGCAGGTCAAATATTGAAACCAGAGATATGTTTACATACCTACTACCTGTGAATGTAACCTCTTTGAAAACAGTCTTTTTGATGGTATACTTAAGGATCCTAAGATAAGATAATGCTGGATTTAGAGTGGGCTCTGTGTCCAATGATGTACCTTTATCAGGGATACGAGAGGGATTTGGAACTCAGTAGTCCCAGTAAGAGCATCAAGTGAAAATGAACAGGTACATCTAGAATGAAGAGACCAGAAAAGCCTCTCCAGACATGATCCTCCAAGGAAGCATAGCTCTGTTCCTTCATTTCAAATTTCTGTTTTCTGAAACTGTGAATGCGTAATTTTTTTTCAGTCTTGAAGCTTGTGATAATATTTCCCACAACAGAAAAGCAGAATACCAGGGCGACCTTTTACCCCAACTCCAGTCCTATTTTCGTGCTCCCACACGATGACCTTAGAACTTCACTAGCAAGTTGGCACAATCAGAAAGAGCAGTCTCATGGCCCTCCAAGTTCAATAAGTAAGTGTCCTTTTCCAATCAGAGACACTTGTCCATTTGTCCATCTTACATAAATATAAACTAAATTATCCCTCTTTTGTTGGTGCATAGTATCAAAGGTATCTACTGAATCCTCTGTACTCCCTGGCTCAATTGGAAGCATTAAATTGTCTGAATTCAAGATGTGTGAGTGTGGGCCATGCTCTTCCTGTTGGTTTCATATACTTTTCCAAAATTTGCTTACTTTTTCCTCTGCTTTTTTCTGAAAAATTATGCCAGTCACCAGGGCAGTGGAGACTCAGTGTCTCTATTTTCTCTCTTTCCCACTTTCTACTCAAGATTTTGTTAAATCTCTCTTTGAATCACTCGGCTGAAATGACCCCAATGAAGCCTCCAGTATCTTCTGTTTTGACAAATCCTGTAGCCAATTCTCTGTTCTCATTTTCCCCCAGATCTGAAGGAATTGACACACTATACCCCTTCTGCTCCTGCCTGCTGACCGTCTTCTGCTCCAGGCTTCTGGAAATCCTACTCATTGTCATTGTCATGACAGGCTGAAATAATTGAAGAAGGAAATTTGTGCATAGTTACTAATTCTGTCTTTTCTTTGTGCTTCTGAACATGCCTTTTAAATCCCAATAGAGGGTTTGAGGTAGATTGCTTTGTTTGAATCTCATCACAGCCATTTATATGAACTAAATGGTCCAGGAGAACTTTTAGAGGTGGCATGAAAAGCCACAACAATGAAAAAAAAACAACAAAACTTTTTTTTCCAAGCAAAAATGGAATTTCTTCTAGCAGGGATCACTGATAAGATATAAATACAAATTACAATTACTTAATACCACAAGAAAACAAGTTGAACATTTTCCCCATATGTGTTGTGGTTACTTGTTTTTCTGTCTGTGACAGATAGGGAAATGTATAACAGATAAAGACTGTAGTTAGTTCTCAGAACCATCTTCTAAGTTGAGAAAACATACCCAGCATGGGGCTGGACTGTGAAAGATTTTGTGATGCCAGATATGAGGTTGGAGACAGTCGTGTTTAACATGAGTGTTTGTAAGTATTGTCCAAATCTGACAAATGGAGGCTAGCAGGGATCCAGATTGGGAATCAGAGGAGCTGAGCTAGAAGGAAGGTGTGGTAATGGCTTCTGTCTTTGCTCATGAATATGCATTCTCCCCAGGGACAATGTGCCCAGGATAAGAGAGAAGTAGAAGAAGGGAGGGAGGGAGGGAGAAAGAGAAGAAGGCAGAGAGAGAACACAGAAAGGGAGGGAGGAAGGGAGAGAGGGAGGGAGGAAAGGAGGGAGAGAGAGAGAGAGAGAGAGAGAGAGAGAGAGAGAGAGAGAGAGAGAGAGAGAAGAGTAACACTACCAGATAATGACATAGGTTAACAATGTGCTCCTGACTCAATCTCTCTCTGTCTCTCTGTCTGTCTCTGTCTCTGTCTCTCTCTCTCTCTCTCTCTCTCTCTCTCTCTCTCTCTCTCTCTCTCTCTCTCTCTGTGTGTGTGTCATATACCTCCTTCCCTCCCCTTCCCCCTTCCTAGCCTTCCTTGCTTCCTTCCTTTCTCTTTTATTTTTCTTTTGTTCTCATTTTTTACTTCATATATCTTAATCTTACAAACTAAAAGATTATATTATGACACTTCATTCATACACGTAATGGAACTACTTTCTAGTTCACTCCCCTACTTCTGCCCTTGAATGTCCCAAATAACTGCTGGTTTCCAAAATATTTTCTATGCTAACATTAAAACACAGGACCTTGCAAATTCGTGGCAGGAGCTCTATCATATCCCTCACAAGAACTGACTTCTTAATAAGCAGCACTTTAGTTGGAAATAAGGTGGTTTGCAGATGTAACTAGTTAAGATGCTATGTACTCCCTAATCTAATGGGACTAGGATCTTTATTGAAAGGGGAACATGTGACACAGACATAGGCACACTCACAGGGAAACACTGGGGGAACATGCAGGCTCAAATGCGAGTTGTGTCCTCCAAGGAGAAACCTATGTTGAAGCCCTAACTCTCAGTGTGACTATGACCCATGTTACATAAGATAATAAACTATAGAAGCCTGCTCTGATGGAATCAATCTCTATAATAAGAGCCAATGGATTGTTTCTGTCTCCATCTGTCTTTCCGCCCCTCCCAGGAACTTCCTGTGGTGACACCAGTGGAAAGGTCAGCAACAAGAGGCTTTTTCCAGAAATGGAATAAAACCTTGAAATTGGACTTTCTGGTCTCCAGACCTGCAACAGCCTCTGAGTGATGGAAGAACGGGGCATGTGCCACCACACCCAGGCCTCGGATGTAACCAGAGGGAAGCATATGGTTCTGTCACGACCCAAATTTTGGATTTTAGCCTGCTTATGACATACTATTTATGACATGCTATTTGCCCATACTCAGGTCTGGAACGTTCAGTGTTCATTTTTTTTTTTTTTTTACTAATACTATTACTTCTTTAGCACAATGATATGTAGAAAGAGTAGTACTTGGCAATTCTGGGAAACTTACATGAGCACAATTTTACTTTCTTTCTCTTTTTCTTCTATTTTCTTCTATTTTACCCCAGGTAGAGATGCAAGTTATTGGCTCTCCTGCATGGTTCAAACGCCAGCTCTACCCAACGAACAGCAATACAGTGGCCCACAGCAACCCCGTGAGACATTTTCCAATGCAAGGCACTTATGCCCACAGGTTTTTCTCATTATTATTTTCAGTCTCGCTGCATACTTGGCTTCACTTTATCTTTTAAACTGTTTTGGAAGAATCCCTGCTAACTGGAAGCACGTCTGGTTCTGGCCTTCTTGGCACCAGTCTTCCACTTGTGCGGAGTTCGCCTCTTTCTAGAGCACTTACCTGTTGCCAATGTGCAATTGATCTGTTGTTGCTTTGTTTTGTTTCTCTTTGCTTTGCTTTAATGTTATCCTAAGCTCAGTTTCCCTCTCATTAGACATAATGACCCACAAAACAGATTGGTTTTAAGCTACCCTTGTTTCTGTGGGGTTTTTGGACTCTATTATCTGCATAAAAATCAATTTTCAAATCAAACCCTCTGCTCAAGTTAATAGTATGAAAGAATCTAGTCTTCATTATCACAGAATATGTGAATGTTGGAATTCAAAGCAGGAAGATCAAATCAGATTGACTGTTCTATGTAGAATCTTGACAGGAGGACAGTTTGGCTCGCACCTCATATGAATTATCTATTTGAGAGCTGTGGTGGAGAGAGGAACTATTAGAGAAAAGTCAAATGAGATAAAGTTAAATAAGAAAAGCATTGGTAAAGTTCAAAGTCATAGCTATACTTGGTTTTAGAATAAAATGACATTAAAAAAGCTTGGATTTTCTTTGAGTATGATGACTATATTTGGAACTAGACAGAGGTAGCATTTGAACAGCATTGTGAATGTATAAATTTTCATCAAATTTCTAATTTTATAATAGTTAATTTTATATATACCTGTGGTGGTTTGAATATGCTTGGCCCATAGGGAGTGGTACTGTTAGGAGGTGAGGGTGGGCTTTGATACCCCCACTCCTAGCCACATGGGAGAGAGTCTTCTCTTGTTTGCCTTCAGAACAAGATATAGATCTCTCAGCTACTCCAGTGCCATGCCTGCCTGGATGTTGCCATGTTTCAAACCGTGATGATAATGGACTAAACCTCAGAACCAGTAAGCCAGCCCCAATTAAATGTTGTTCTTATGAGAGTTGCCTTAGTCATGGTGTCTCTGGAAACCCTAAGACACTATCTTAATGAAAAAGTAGGGAAGAAGGAGAGGGGGTGGGGGTGGAAGAGAAAAGGAGAGGACACAGAAATGTGGAGATTTTGGAGGAGGAGGAAGAGGAGGGGGAGGAGAAGGAGGAGGAGGAGGAGGAAGAGGAGGAGGAGGAGACCTGAAATGAGAGTTCCTATGTTATATTCGTTTTCATCTAATTCGAACTGTGGACAGGGTCTTCAAAGACTATATAAGCGAATGGGTTACATAATCAGCAGATGTTCAAATGGAAAGAACAGAGTGACACAGGGACAACTTGGGAATGCATCTGAAGGGTGAGTGTATATGTGTGTCTGTGCGTGCATGTGTGTGTGTGTGTGCACATATATGTATGTATACGGTTATCAAATGACTTTCTTTAAGCTTAACTGCTATATTTGCACTGTATAAACTTAACTGTATATTTGCTATATGTGCACTTATGGAAATATCTAAATGTGCACAGAATTAGAGAAAAAGGATAATACACTTTACAAATCTATTATCCAACTTAAACACTTTTTAGCACTGGACTGTGTTGGCTCTGAACACTATTCCCCTATTCCCAGTTCATTCCATCTTACTTCCACACATACTGTATTTCATTCCATCTCTAACTCTATACCTCATGGCATTTTATCCAAAGCATCTAGAGGAAGAAACCTCAAAATACACTGTAAAGTCCAAATGACATTTCTTCCTTCCCCTTCCCTTCTTCCTAACAGTGTAATAAAGAGGAATAACAAAAGATTTGAAATATAGTTAATGATGTTTTCCTGTGGATCAAACATAAATTGATCACCTTGCATTTTAAGTATAATTAGAGGACCATGGATTGCATTAGTTATTGTGTCTTAAATTTCTCTTGCCCACAATCGCACCCTGGTCGTTTTTCACTACAGTCCCTGAGTTTTGGAGAAAATGTGCTTGTTTGTCTTACTGAATGTTCTACTTCTGAGTATGCGTGCTTCCTGCTAAATAATCCCATTCTGGCCAGGAACCACTTTGGGATGGATCCAGCTTCTTGTGGACATGGAGACTGTGTTGAAAGAACTGGCATGATCATTTTTACAACTCGTCATTGCTTCTAGGCAGAGGACAGAAATAAATGTGCATACATTTACAAGAAAAAAAAAAGGGGGGAACCTTTATACTGATATTCAAAATCAGATTTAAGGTAACATGCTTTAACTTCATTTCCTTAGTTAAACATTTATTTTATTACTTTTTGGCATTTTCATGCTGAAAATGTTCATTTTTTTAATTTAATAGACTTACATATTTATAAAATAGCTTTGAGATAACTGTATTACTTCTTAAAACAAGACAGTTGAAAGGTAGCTTGGGTTTTCATTGCCTGGGGCTGTTTTGGGTATGTGATTTCCAAACTTACTCAAACTGCTGGCATGGGCAAGCTAACTTTTCACCTTCGTGACCACCTGGGAAAGCTCTCTTGCCTTACTACCTGGCTTGGCAATTGTTCACTGTAGTGTCTTTTCTGAAGTTTATTACAAGTCTGAAAATCCTTCCTTCCATTCCATTCCATTCTAACCTCCCTTTCTATGATTGTTGCAGGAGTTCTGTTAGAGATAAAACATAGATTTGATTCAAGCAAACAAACAAACAAACAAACGAAAAACCCTCGAAGTTCACCGACCATTGTCTGCATGTGAAATCCAGACTCATTTTCCTGCAGGTTCAACTCTTCCTTTATAGGGTAACAGGAACCAGTTGACAGAATTTCTATTAAGAGAAATGTCCTTCTGGATTTAGATCTCCTCATTCCTTTCTGTCTTCTATAGAATGTCCCATATATAGGAAAGGCAGGGAGAAGCATCAGCATGGTGGACATTCAGAAAATAACTTAAAACTCCTCATTGTAGCTGGGAGAAGGCTCAGTGGTTAAAGCTTCTCCTACATGAGTGCAAGACTTGACTCAGATTCCTCACACCATGTAAAGTTGAATACAGTAGCCTGTGCCTCTATGTTAGTACAGTGAGGTGGGAAGCAGACAGGCAGGAATCCACAGAAGCCTGTAAACCAGCTAGCAGGGCAATGAACATGAGCCATCTTAAAGTAGGTGGAAAGTGGGGACAGACAACTAAGGTTGTTCTCTGATCTATACAGGTGTGCCTTTTCACACCACACACACCACGCATGCATGCACACATGCAGAGTAGGAAAACAACTTCAATGTGTCTCTCTCTTTAACATTTAAGCCTCGCTTTGATTTCTCTTCAGCTGTTTCTTTCTTTCTTTGATTGTCTTGTTAAACACACATCATCTCACTGACTCTGTTCTTTTCCTTTCTAGTTGTATAAAGTAGAGCTCATATTTTGTCTCTATTAATAGTATTTTAATAGGTTACTCTCACAGCTAAAATCTTGATACTTATGTCAGTAAAGCCACTATTACCAATAGTTAAACAATGATGTTTTCTAATAATAAGATCTTTTCCTTTAGCCAAGCACCATGTTTTGTAATTTAACATTTTTCTGCCTTTTATTCAGTCTTTAGGGGCTTATATACACTTTATAACAACTTCTCTGAAGAGGTGGCATTGTACATTATTTCAACCTACTGATAATCCAACCATCATTTATGGTTCTGTTTATATGTGACTTTTCTCCAAATTTTTCTTCTCTGAGTTCAATATTGCTCTTTATTCTTTCTATTATAAGAGTTTCAGACTTGCATATTCACTGCTTCTCTTGTGTCTAAAAACATGTTTGTCTGTGTCCATATAGGTTTTGTTGTTAGGGTAAATTTTACAAAACTGAAAATTGTGTTTTATTTATATAATAGTTAAGTGACAATTATAAATTGAAATGAATAATGTAACTTACCATTACTATTTTTAATTAATTAATATACTTTATATCAAGCCACAGTTTTCCCTCCTCCATTATTCTTATTTAAGGAAACAGCATCTTCATTTTCTTATATCATCTCAATTTCAATAATGAAGACTATAACAAGTGGAGACAATGCACTTTATTCAGACCCTAATATAGCCTACAAATCTTTCATTACGGGAAAGGTATATTTCTCATATTTTATAATCAATTGCATGGTCATACTGATTTTCTTTTGCTGCCTCAGTGATGCTGGAGAAAACCATGACATCCCCCCCCCCCCCGCAACACACACACTTGTGCACACATACCATGTTACGTCTGTTTTCACATCTGGGCTGTTTAACTCTTCGCAATGCTCTTATTTGATTGTCCCCCATATAAACTAGTATGACTCACAATGGTTACTGCAACAAATTCTACTACAAGAGGAGTTTATGTATTGGAAAAATGTGTTCTGCCCAGCAAACTACAGACATGCATTATGGAATGCAATCTTATTAAATCCTCACTGAAGTGTGCATGTGTGTGCAGGCAAGGTGCTTGGGAAGGCATCAACATTCAAGCCAGGTACTCAGAGACAAATAAAACATAGTGGCTTGGTACCTGAGAACATGTGGGTGGTGTACAGATGTGCAAAGAAAAAATATCATGCATAAAATAGACTGTTAATAAATGCAATTATCCCACTGCTTCCCTTGTAAATCCTTCCCTTAGGGAACTCTGAAAAAAGCCAGATGCCGATCTGGAAGGTATCCCAAAATTATTCTTTTGAAAAATATTAACATTCACACTGAAAAGGTCTTGCCTAGAATTAGACTGAAATTTGGCCCCTGACAATTAAAAACGTTTACAAGCAGGGACATATTGTAGCAGAAGTTTGTGATTCGAGAGTGAGCATTTTAACAATGGATTAGCAGTAATGTGAGGTTTGGACTTATCTTTAAATAGGATTTTCAGTGGCACAGATAGAGCCTTCCCATGCTTGCCGGTTTTAATCACAACCAAAGGGCTGTTTTCAGAATTCCTGGTGTGGACTAGCTACCTCTATCTTTTTTGGGACAGCTGCTGTTTTCTGCTAAGTGCACTGTTACTCCACACTGCGGAAGCTGTACCTGCGACACACAGTATTCTCTCTGCTGCTGCTGGTAATGACCTTATAAATTTGATCTGAATTGAAAGGTAGTTCTTTCTTACTAAAATCGAGGGTCTTTCTATAAGCAGAGATCTGGCTGGTGGAATGGGGAGAGGTTAATGCTGGAACACACCTGTCATTTTATGGGAACACAACACTCAGTGTTGCTTTTCCATAGCAATTGCAGCATCTGGCTTAGTACCTTGCCATAGTAAGAACTTATGAATGTTTTCATAGATTAGACGATTTTAAAAATTGTAGTAAAGAGATGAGCTTACAAAATGAGATAACATGGTGACTCTGAACTTCTGTGTGTTGGTGCTTTGGGAATAAAACTTTAAAAGTACCAAGACTTTTTAGCATATTTTTTTTACTTTAGGTGGTTGTAATTTCACTTAAATCTGATGGGGCCTTTACAGTAAAGGAGTTTATAATGTGTCTGAATTTTGTACTAAATAATCAAGTCCTGATGGATAGAAATTGTATTATGTCTATGATATTGGAATTTTTCATATGTCTAACTTTTTTTCATTACCTAAAAGAAACATTTTAGGGAATGCAATTACCCTGTAAAAACACCAGGAAAGCTATAGTAATGCTCATACAAAATGAACCACCTGGTTCTTATTAAGAACTAACCACTCAGTAAACGTCCTCATAGGTTTGTCTACAGAGTGAGTCTTTAGGACAGAGTAGCTACTTATCTATGTTTAAAAGATGTATTGTTTGGGTGGAAGAAAATCCCAAGTGCCACAAGTGATTTTAATTTGAAGGACAGATGGGTTTGGGTTTGGTTTGGAATTTTGAGGAAAGATTTATTTCGACTCTTGGTTTTAGGGGGTTCGATATGTCATGGTGGGGAAGGCATGGTCGAGTCTCTCCATGCTCATTCTGGCAACCCAGGAAGCAGGAAGCAGGAAGTATATGTGTCAGTTAAACTATATCTAGTTCCAGAACTGCTAAATGCATGTGTGACTACTTTTAGGAAAGGAGGCTAATGCAGTTTAGTTAATTAGCCAGAGGATAATTGTATCTACTCAGAAAGAGTTCAAGTTTACAGGGAGATTTTTAACTAGTGCTCAGATCCTGTTATGTAGAAAGTAAGAAAGATTGGTTCTAAATTCAAGAGGGTAAGCAGAGGATGCCTCACTGAACCATGAACAATTTGAGGAGCGGGGTATAAATAAACTAGGACTGATATTTTAAAGATTAAAATTAAGTCTCCTCTAGATTATTAGTTTAATTCACTGTAATTGATCAAAATGGAATGTATTTGTATACTGTTGATATATTTGTTGTATACTGTATAATGTTAGATGACAATTTCCCCAGTCTTCCTTTACATGCTTCTGTGGTTTCCTATCTGAGAAGCTGCTGCACAATTATATATAAAATATTTTTATAAATTTCCATTCCCTAAGAAACTGTCATATGGTTAAGATCTTAGGTCTCTTCGTGTCCCCAACACTAAAGTTGGTAACTGATGTTTCCAAGATGTACAAGAGTTGGAAGTGGCTTCAGTTCCTTATGTTGCCAGAGTGTGGAGGGGTTTACTAGGGATCAAGACTGGAGCCCGCTGAGTTCTAGGATTTCTCTAACACTAAGCAGTATTACCAGCCTGATCACTTTAAGTCTAAGAATGATTAAATAAAATACAAAGGAAGGGTTTAAGATAATTAAGTACTCTTCCAGGGACCCAGGTTTGACTGCCATCATTCCTAATCTTTTCTAACTCCAGTTCCACGGAGTCAGAAACTTTCTTCTGGCCTGCCTGGATACCAGACATGTAAGTAGTACATAGACATGCATTCAGACAAAATACAAATACTCATAAAGATAAAACCAGAAATATGAAGGCCACAGCTTATTTTCTTTCAGTAGAATATGTGATAGTGGACATATGATTTTTAGAGAGCTATTAAGACTGTCAGTGAATTACATAATTACACAATTCTCATTAACGATTCGTCATTTTTGAGAAAATTCCTGGAAAAATTAATTGCTGTTTTTGACTCTCTAAAGTGGAAGGAAAATGAGTTTGTGTCCATGAATTGCACAGGCATGAAGGACAGACGATCTGTCAGTTGGAAGCTTCTGTGTAGCACAGCAAGACCTTCTATAGGGGGGCTAGAGTATATATAATAACACAGCTGTTAGTTAAGTTTATGCAAATGTTTTTGAGATTTCTGTCTTCCATCTACAGTTAATAGCAGTTAGATGAGTGAGATTTGATATTGGCATAAAACACACATGTAGAGATAAGTAAAAAAAAATCTTCACATAAATATGGTATTAAAACCTAAAAGACTGGAGTGATCCAAAGAAAAACTGTATGAGAGAAAAGGAGAAAAATTTATTTTAAAAGAATCAAGTGCCCTTGCTGATCCTTGCTCAAGAAAGATATTTACGATATTAGATGCAGGAGAGGAGGGATGAATATATATACAGGATAGTGGTGAGAATGTACTGTCAATGAGCAGGACTGATGGAAGGGAAACTGATGATGTCATCATGGGTGATAAAGATGATTGCTGTGGAAGTGTTGGTATTTGGCAGACACTGTTTTGGCTTGCCACTTTTATTAACTCATTTTATCCTGATAGCCATTTATAAAATAGGTACTAGTGTTATCTAGGCTTGACAGAAGCAGGAATCAAATTTTGCTTGGTCACACAGTTGAATAGTGGAGAGGGCAGGAAATTAATCCCAGCATCCTGATTCTAGAATGAAGAGAAAGAAGAATGGGCAGTGAGCTTCAGAAAACTGGTCCTCTTCCTGAATCATCAAATAGCTGTACCATCATGGCTTCGCCGTGGCATCTTCATCATTGCATTATTCTGGAGAGCACAGGAAGGCTGACTCTGCTGAATTGTAATACCTTTAAAAAGACAAACCAGAAACCACACCCACAGATTTACATGAGAGGCCCTAAATACTGGTTTAGATTATAGTTGTATCAGAAACCTAATTGTTTATTTCTGCGGCTTGTAGATACACTCCCTTACTTCTTGCTGCTTGTTATCCTTGTTCTCAGGCTCTGTTTCAGATTGAATGTGTTTACATGTGTGTACTGTGTGTGTGTGTACTCTGTGTGTGTGTGTGTGTGTGTGTGTGTTTATTTCTCTGGTTTCATTATGAATATTATCCTAGCATTGTAATTACTCTGCATATAATGTAGAATATTCTACACGGTGTGTGTGGTCAGACGGAACTCTGGTAGCAGATAGAGAGGATGCTCTTTGCAGCATTCACATGAAACTCTGGTAGATGACTTAGGAGCAGGAAAGAGGAAAGGCATGCCTCTGTGTACTCTAGACCACACCTTGAGAGTGCCTGGTAATGTGGGGAATCCTCCTCACCCACACAAGAGGTAACTCTGTCCTTCTTCTGCATAATATATATTCAGAACACTTGAAATTGGTATAGTATTTTTTTCTTTTGGCTCATAAATATAAAATACAATCTAAAATCATTTATTTACTTATTTAGCGTACTTTCAATACTCAAAAACTATAAGTGAATAGAAAAAGCGGGGATTCCCCACTTTCCCCAGTCTCCTTTGTCCAATTGGAGAACATGCTGGACACAGGTATTTATTTATTTATTTATTTATTTATTTATTCAAAATAGGATTTCTCTGTGTAGCCCTGGCTGTCCTAGACCATTCTCTGTAGACCAGGCTGGGCTTGAATTTAGAGTGCTAAGGTTAAAGGTGTGCTCTAATATGCCTGGCTAGAGAGTTTTAATATTTAAGAAAACAGGCCCCTCTTCTAGATAAACTCTAAGATGAGGATCAAAGCAGAGCTATGTAAAAAAGGGCTGTGTTACAGTACCTGTCAGGGGATGAAAGCCAAGTAACAAATGACAAGGGACCAAGACCAGTCATTACTTATTAGAACAGTGGATTTTGTTGTCTTGATTACTCTTTTTTTTTTTTTAATGGCAAGAACCATGCCTTAGTTACCTGTAAATTTCCAGCATGTACTAGTTTGGGACAAGTCTTTGTTAAAGTTTGCAGATATTTACAGCTTATAATAATGATATTCAAGATAGATATCTAAGCAACAGAAACTCTTCAGATTTCTCCTCAAAGAAGATAGCAGGGTGAGGGGATGGAGTAGGGTAGGGGTGCATTTTTAGGCTCTGTTTAGTGTGCATCTGGTTTCCCCTTCAAGCAATGCATGATTTTTCCTTTAACCAGTTTATACTTCAGGAAGAAAGTCAGAGCTCCAGGTGAAGATATGATACAACATTTTAAATGTTGTGCTGCCTTGCATAATATTTAATTACTTATTTTCATTTTAACTTCTTGGATGTATCAGTTATTGAGAGAACCATATATACTTATGGTTTCTCTTAACCTGGTCATCCTAGATAACACTCCACTGAGATCCCTTGGATTTGCTTCCTATCTTTAGAAATAAATGAAAGTGACATTTTTATGTGGAATTCTCACAAGGCAACAGAATATCTCATGGACTACAAATAAAAACATCAAATAGAATAAACTCCACCATTGTTTTGTCTTCTTTTCTGAGATAGGATTTGTTCTGTAGCCCAGACTTACATGAACATAGGAGCCCTGTGCCTCTGCCTCATGACTGCTGAGATAACTTGGGCTATCTTTTCTGAGATAACTTTGAGATAGGCTTTCTCCCCCAAGGTCCAACTCACATGACATTTTACTTACAGTTAGTTTAAATGTATGAGGAATATAAACATGGAATCCACAAAATATGGACTAGTGGAAGCTCAGGCATTAAAATTAAGCACACTCCGGTCCTGTTTCTCATTCAATTGCTTTAGAGCTAACACTTGGCAAATTAAATTACAGTTTCCATCTTTAAATATTGATGCTGATAATTCCCTGTTCAGGTTTCCAGTATGACAGGAGTCCTCTGAATTGTCTTGCATCATAGGTGCCAGGTAGTCTAAGTCACACTTCTGTTCCTCTGTGCCCTTCTTTACATCATCATTATTATTATTATTATTATTATTATTAATTTGTATCAACATTAGAAACCTACATCATCTCTTCACCATGGGGGTTGATGGCAATATTAGTAAATGGTATAGATATTAATGCTAATATACTAACATATTTGATAAACTCTAATTACAATTTGGCACAGTATCAGTTTCAATGTTTAGCTGTTCTGTTTCATATATGAAGTTCACCAATATTATGGCTCTCATGCTCTCTGCCCTGTATTTTCCTTGTGTATATCCCCATCTGCAATAGTTTAAATGAGAACAGTTCTCATATGTTCATATAGTAGAATACATGGAACTGTTTGGGAAGGATTTGGAGGTGTGGTCTTCTTGGAGATTTGTTACTGGAGGTGGGATTTGAAGTTTGTAAGACCCATGCCATTCCCAGTTAATGTTCCTTCCCCTACCATTTGTCTGCCCCAGGCTTATATGGAAGCTCTCAACTACTACTTCACACCATGCCTGCCTGCCTGCCTTCTGCCATGTTCCTTACCATGTTGATTATCTACTCTCCTACCCTCTGGAACTGTGAGCCCTACAGGGCGTTTTCTTTAATAATTTGCCTTGGTTATGTTACTTTGTAACAATAGCAGAAAAGCAACTGAGACACCATAGCATCTTTCTTCATAGAACACAAACCTTCCTGAGGCTGAGCTTGTTACAAAAGAATAAGCTGTTTGTTCTTCACAAGTTAGGATATACAACAATATTTAAATGGTTTGTAGATGACTCTTTTCCATTGCTCACAGCCTTTCTTTACGGAAATATCTGCTTTGCCAGTACATGATTTCCTCAGTGAGGTCAAGTCATGTCTACCACATTTTGAAACGAAGCGAAAACGTATTTCCAAACACCTACAAAGCCAACTACTGGTTGACAAATACACACACATTATTTTGCCCAGTCTAATTAAATACTTTGGAAATTCTTATAGAAAATTCTTATAGAATTTCTTAAGGAAAAAGGCTTTAGGCACTATAATCTATAAAATGAGATATTAAAGATCAAGAACTTCTAACTCTTTTCATGACTCCTGAATGTTTATAATTTTATTGTTTGAGAGAATTAATCTCTCTGGGGTCAGGGACATAGTTCAGTTGGAAAAGTGTTTGTGTTGTAATCATGAGGATCTGTGTTTAGTCCCTATAATTTATGTAAGAAAAGCCATTGTGGAGATTTATACTTGCAATTCCAACACTGGGTAGATGGAGACAGACAGATCTCCAGCTTTCTGGAATTCCTGCCTTACCTAACTGGTTAGTTCATGGATAGTGAAATACTGTCTCAAAAGTAAAAGTACTATTCTGAAGAATAGTACCCAATGTTAACCTTAAAATTGATGAATACAACATACACGCACCTGCACATATACATGTATACACAAAAAGAAATTGATAATTAAATCACGGAAAGCACAATAGTTATGAAATCTTCATATATCATGTTTTATATCCCTATACTGAAACATGCTAAATGCCAAAGCAGATAATTCTGCATATGCAGAGCCCAGCAGAAGTTCAGAATGTGTGTCACATGAGTTCCTCCATTAGGACCATGGACTTGGGTTGTAGATGCTGTCTTGCTTGTGCTGTTTCTTCTCTATGTGAGAACCATCAGGGCTTAAGAATGGTCTCAGCTGCTCTAGGCAAAAAAGCTGCTCTTTTCTATGAGAGGAATTGAGACTGCTGGTGAGTTTTTGCTGTTTTGAAGTTGTCATTGGTGTTGGCAATGGAGACATATACTAAGAAGTTAAGAGGAACACTCAGTGATTTGTTTTATAGTTAAATTGTGCTGGCCACTGACTCCACTCAGAAACCAGTTGATTTCTTTTTAAGATAATGCTTTCAAATCAGGTCTCTGTTGATGCTCACAGGTTAGACTCATGACTGGTGCTCAAACACTCAGGTTCTCGTACACTTGATTGCCATTTTCTCTGATTTTCTTCTGCCTCATTCTGAACAGATTTCAAGTTTCAACTCTATATAAAGCAAGCACTACTCTTCCTAGCCTTGCTAGGTGTTGATAGGGGCATTCAGAGTCCCTGTTGGTAAAAGCTATGGAATGTACCCTCCCTGGTGTTCTCTGCAGGGACTAGAAGGGAGACAGACCCAGCCTATGATGAATTGCTTAACTTTAACTTTCAGCTCAGGCGAGCCAGATTTCTGTTGCCCCAGGCAAGGTGGCCTTCCTTCATTAGTACACTTCAGACTGAGACACTCCTGAGAATAGAAAGGCAGTGCACTGAAAAACAGCAGGAAAATGTTCAAAACATAATTATGCTAGACTGAAATCTCAATCCCCGCCCCTTTCAGCCCTTGAAATACCCTACGAAAGGATTTGTTGCCTGTAGGTCCGGTTCCTCTTGATACACAGGCTACTGCAGTGACCACCCAATCTCTACTTGAAAAAAACTTTTATGGCCAGAGAATCAGAAGTACCTAGAGTCCTGGGCTATGGCGAAAGATGTTGGACAAAATGCATCCTATGCTCTCAGTTGCTTCTGAAAGATAAGCATGGCTTCCATGTTTTTTTAGGATTGCCAAGTAAGGATTGGGCAGCAGTGAGGAGTTTCTGAAAGGCAAGGTTAGGGAGAGGGCAATGTCTATTTATCCCTCAGTGAAAGGAATCTGCTTCAATCTTTATGCAACAATTGTTTCAGGAATAGTGCTTTTCCTTTTTATTTTTCTAACCAGTTGTCTTGATTTGGTTTGAAGGGTTTTTTGTTTGTTTGTTTGTTTTGTTTTCTTTTGTTTTAATTTACTTTGCTACTTGAGAGATTGGGAACTGGTAGATATTAGAAGAAAGACTTCTCTCAGGGAGGAGAATGGGTACAAAATGCTGCTTCAGTGACAAGGACATTTCACATTGTGATCAATCTGTCTCCTGGAAGAGAAACTATATATATATTCCATATATCCCAGTAGTTCATGTAAGCCCAGAATCCTCAGGAAAAGTGTGCAATAACATATGGGGACTGAGTGCCTAGTCAGTGTGCTCCATTTACCTGGTCTGGAATCAGGGAGGGATTAAAAATAGAAGAGGACAGAGCTGAGGCTTGCAGCTAGGAGTTTGCATCAGTAGTGGCCTTCACCATTCTTCTGCACTGGAGCCTCTACATTACTAAGCTGATACCAGCCTCCTAGGGGCTTGCCTCAGCTTGTGTTTATATCTATGACTTGACTGATGGTTGAGGAATCCTATATTTTGTCTGGGAATTTACAGTCCCTAAGTAAGAAAATGGGAAAGAAATTTTTTTCTTTTCTTTTTCTTTTTGTCCAGGAAAGATAATTCTTTTTTTTTTTTTTTTGGTTTTTTGAGACAGGGTTTCTCTGTGTAGCCCTGGCTGTCCTGGAACTCACTTTGTAGACCAGGCTGGCCTCGAACTCAGAAATCCTCCTGCCTCTGCCTCCCAAGTGCTGGGATTAAAGGCGTGCGCCACCACCGCCCGGCTGGAAAGATAATTCTTATGCCACAATATCTGAGACTTTACTTAGTATGGGATGAGTGTGCATCACAACTTCACTGACAACCTGAAGATTCCCTCTACCTACTCATATACATTTTTTTAAATCCATCTTTGGAGACATTTAATCCTATCTATGGGAACCCAATATGGTTTCTGTGTCTGTCTCAGAGAATCATTTGAAGATTTTCTTATACTTAATTGCTATCATGAATTTATAGATGAAAAAATTGAGTTGCAGAACGTAGGCAGCTGAACCAGAGCCTCAGAGAATGCAGAGACTAGGAGAGGTTCCCTAAGTGCTTGGATGTCCAAATGAACACTCTACTTCTCAACGTCAAGTTGAAAGTCACCCAAGACGTCAGATTTGAGGGTTTACAAGAAGCTTTCTTCCTGGAAGAGTTCTCACCATACTGGAATTTTAGCACTGCCTCCCAGCAGGTACAGGTTCTGCTATCAGCTAGAGGCTCTCCCAGTCTGAGCTTCTTTCAGTATTGAGTTGGTGTCTGCTTTTTCCTCCAGTCGGTGCTGATGTGGCCTGCTGCTGGGTGTGAAAAAACCAAGCAGACATGGTTCACATGGCCTAGGATGGCTGGAGTAGGAAAAATGCACAGAACAAAGAAAGAATATTAAAAGCTGCAAGGGAAAAGGGCCAAGTAACATACAAAGGTAGAACTATGAGAATTCCACCAGACTTCTCAATAGAGACTATGAAAGCCAGAAGAGCCTGGTCAGAGGTCATGCAGACTTTAAGAGAACACAAATGCCAGCCTAGGCTACTATAGCCAGTAAAATTCTCAATCAACATAGATGGAGAAAAAAAAATATTCCAGAACAAAACCAAATTCTAACAGTATCTATCTACCAATCCGGATCCTAGAAGGCAAACTCCAACACAAGGAAGGTACTTACACCAAAGAAAAGACAAGATATTAAACATCTTACAACAAAGCCAAAAGGAGAGAACCATGAGCACACAAAGCCCCCTACAAAAACAAACATACAGGAACCAACAGTCATCTGCCTTTAATATCTCTCAATATTAATGGACTCAACTCACCTATAAAAAGACATAAGCTAACAGACTGGATAAGCAAACAAGATCCAGTATTTTGCTGCATAAAAGAAACACACCTCAATAACAAAGACAGACACAATCTCAGAGTGAAAGGATGGAAAAAGGTCTTCCAAGCAAATGGTCCCAGGAAACAAGCTAGAGTTGCCATCCTAATATCCAATAAAATAGACTTTCAAACAAAATATCAATAGTGATGAGAAAGAACACTTCATATTCATCAAAGGGAGTATCCACCAAGAGAAAGTCTCAATTCTGATCATCTATGCCCCAAATGCAAGGGCACCCACATTCATAAAAGCAACTATACTAAAGCTCAAAAACACACATTGAACCCCACACCATAATAGTGGGAGACTTCAACACCACACTTTTACCAATGGACAGGTCATTGAAACAGAAACTAAACAGAGACACAGTGAGGTTAGGAACCAAATGGATTTAACAGATATCAAAAGGACATTTCACCCTAAAATAAAAGAATACACCTTATTCTTAGCCTCTCATGGTACCTTCTCCAAAATTGACCATATAAATGGCCACAAAACAACCCTCAACACATAAAAGAAGATTGAAATAATCCCATGCATCCTTTCAGATCACCATGGCCTAAGGCTGGTCTTCAAGAGCAGCAAAAACAATAGAAAGCCCACATACACATGGAAACTGAACAATTTCTCTCTACTCAGTGATAACTTGGTCAGGGAAAAAATAAAGAAAGAAATTAAAGACTTCCTGGAATTTAATGAAAATGCTGACACCTCATACCCAAACTTATGGGACACAATGAAAGCAGCACTAAGAGGAAAATTCATAGCAGTAAGTGTCCTAGTAAAGAAACTGGAGAGATCTTACACTAGCAGCTTAACAGCATACCTGAGAGCTCTAGAACAATAAAAAAAAAAAAAAGAACCCTCACCCAAGAGGAGTAGACTGTAGGAAATAGTTAAACTCAGGGCTGAAATCAACCAAATAGAAATAAAGAGAATAATAAAAAGAATCAACAAAACCAAAAGCTGGTTCTTTGAGAGAATTAACAAAATAGATAAACCCCTGGACAAAATAACTAAAGGGCCCAGAGGCAGTATTCAAAATTAACAAAATCAGAAGTGAGAAGGGAGACATAACAACAGAAATGGAGGAAATTCAAAAAGTCACCAGATCCTATTATAAAAGGCTATACTCAACAAAACTGGAATATGTAGATGAAATGGATGGTTTTCTAGACAGATACTACATAACAAAGTTAAATCAAGAGCAGGCAAACTATCTAAAAAGGCCCATATCACACAAGGAAATAGAGGAAGTCATTTAAAACCTCCCAACCAAAAAAGCCCAGAGCTTGAGGGATTTAGTGCAGAATTCTATCAGATCTTCAAAGAAGACCTGATACCAATATTCCTCAAACTATTCCATAAAATAGAAACAGAAGGAACACTACTTATCTAGTTCTATGAAGCCACAATTACTCTGATACCTAAACCACACAAGGACCCAAACAAAAGAGAGAACTTCAGACCAATCTTATTATGAAAATTGATGCAAAAATACTCAATAAAATTCTTGCAAACCAAATTCAAGAGCACATCAAAAACATAATTCACTATGATCAAGTAGGCTTCATCCCAGAGATGCAAGGTTTGTTCAATATACTAAAATCCATTAACTTTATCCACTATATAAAAAAATGCAAAGAAAAAAATCACATGATCATCTCCTTAGATGTAGAAAAAGCATTTGACAAAATAGAACACCCCTTCATGTTAAAAGTATTGGAGAGATCAGGAATTTAAGGCCCACACCTAAACATAATAATAGCAATTTACTGCAAACCAACAGACAATATCAAATTAAATGGAGACATACTTGAAGCAATCCCACAAAAATCAGGGACAAGACAAGGATGCCCACTCCATATCTATTCAATATAGTACTTGTGCTATATAGTGCTAGCTAGAACAATAAGACAACAAAAAGAGAACAAGGGGATACAAATTGGCAAAAAAGAAATAAAGGTATCACTATTTGCAGATGATATGATAGTATGCATAAGCGACCCAAAAAATTCTACCAGAGAACTTCTGGACCTGATAAACAACTTCAGCAAAGTGGCCAGATATAAAATTAACTCAAATAAATCAGTAACCTTCCTTTATTCAAATGATTAACAGGCTGAGAAAGAAATTAGGGAAACAACTCCCTTCACAATAGTCACAAATAATATAAAATATTTTTGGGGTAACCCTAACCAAACAAGTGAAAGAACTGTGTGACAATAACTTCAAGTCTCTCAAGAAAGAAACTGAGGAAGATCTCAGAAAATGGAGATATCTCTCATGCTCATGGATTGGCAGAATTAATATAGTAAAAATGGCCATCCTACAAAGGCAATCTACAGATTCAATGCAGTCCCCATCAAAATCCCAACACAATTCTTCAAAGACATGGAAAGAGCAATTCTCAAATTCATCTGGAAAGGCAAAAAACAAACAAACAAACAAAAACAGAATAGTGAGAACAATTCTTAACAATAAAAGAACCGCCAGAGGAATCACCATCCCTAACCTCAAGCTTTGCTACAGAGCAATAGTGATAAAAACTGCATGGTATTGGTACAGAGACAGATAGGTTGATAAATGGAATTTATTTATTTATTTATTTTAGTTCCAGGTTGTTTTAGTTACAGCTACTTAATGTCAAAATTGAGGCCAGTGTCACAGGACATTTTACCTCCTCCTAGGGGTTATAGGTAATCAATACTGTAATTTAGTTCTGTAAGAGAATACAACCAATAAACAGCTCCTGATAACAATAAGGATAATTTGCCATCAGGGTGATGACGAAAGGAGGCTGCTTTGCTCAGATAACGTAAGGCTTTTGTTTGTTTCTCTCCATGTGGATCTCTTCAGCATTCTTCTATGTTCCTAGTAAGATTGGTCATGTTCATGGAAAAATCTTTTCTTCCTACCTGATGTGCTCATTCATATTAGTTCTGAGAATTAAGCAAAACAATGGATGTTTGAGGATTCTGAAAACTAAAAAGCCCTCAAATTTATCTTATGTCGAACACTTACATTTCTATTTTAGAATGCACAGCTCTGTTCACATCCCTTCCCTATCGCAGACTGTACAGTGTGGCACAGTACCTCTAAATCACACTGAACGTCTGCTCATCTGTATCCTCTGGTCCCTTCATTTCAACAACTTTCCTTCATTTCTCCTCAGCACTGGAGATCCTGCCTCACTGAGTGATTTTTGTTGTTGCTTCCTTGTTTTTTGTTTATTTAATGTTTCCTGAGTTCTGCCAGTATGGTGCCTTTCTTTAGGATTCTCTCTCTAAAGTGGGTCTGTCTACTAGCGTGTTCTGTAGTGATAAACCTGTGCCATCCAGTATGGCAGTCGCTAGCCCCAAGTTGCTACTGAGTATTTGAGTTTTGGCAAGAGTGACTAAGTAACAGTTTTAAATTTGGTTTAGTTGATTTAAGTTTGATCATAAATGGCCACAAGTGTCCAGAAACAGCAATAGTGCACAACAGAAACCTAGAATGCTACTGCCTTTATCATTTTACATCTAAAACCAGCAACTTGTTCTTATCTAATACAGAGGTCATTTCATTCTTGAAGCCAAGCTTTGTGTCCTTATTTAGACATCCTCCTGTTTTTCTAACCCTACCATGTTTCATTTTTTGCTTGCTCATATCTTATCTTCTCTATTAAGAGACAAGCTCCATTTGGTAGCACCTTAGCCCATTTGTCTTGCTATAACTAAATATCATAAACTGGGGAATCATAAACCACCAGAGTTTATTTCTTACTGTACTAGAGGCTAGAAGTCCAAGGTCAAGGCAATAGGTTTGGTGTAGTGTGTCAAGGGAATGAGAAGGTTCTGTGAATGTCTAAGCTACTTTCTTTCTGCTTCTAAGGTGGTTCCTTGATGATGCATCCTGTAGAAGGGACAAAAGTGGAGTGTTCACTTGGGCAAAGAGACAGAAATGATGAATTCATTCTTTCCTGCTGATCTCATTCATGAAGGATTTGGTGTCATACATCAATCACTTACTAAAGCCTTATCTCCTGTTTGTACTGATGATTCAGTATCAAGACATAAATCTTAGGGATGTGCACACTCACAGTGAGGGTCCTATTTGGATCAGCATCCCCAAGAACACCAGCTATTTTATTCAAAGGTCTTTACTGAGAGATTAGAACCACCTTTGTAATTTTCTGGGCAGACATTTAAATAAGTGTGAATCTCTCTTTTGTTATCAGCTATTGAAATGATGGCCTCTGGGAATTTCCTCAGGAATCTGGCTCTGGGAGGAGAAACTTGTCTTCCAAGAGATTTCACAGTTATGACAAACTGGAGTGCAGATGGGTCAATGGTGGTATGCCCACACCTTGACCTGGACTATTCAATCATCTTACCATCCATTTAAACCTAAACCCTATGACAGGATCTGGAAGATGGACTTTGTTCCTCTTCCCAGTGTGGCTCACTGAATACATTTCCTTTCTCTGTCTTCACTATTTATGTTTAATTGGTTTCCAGAGGACGGATGGCTCAACTGTTTATTAGGGCTCCCTGAGCCCAGACTCTGATTCTACCACATTACTGGAGTGGAAGTGGCTGCCTGTATTCCTGACCACTCGAGTAGAGTGCCCAAAGTTTACCAGGCTGCGCACCATCGGGGTCTTAGTTGGACAATTAACAAAGGACTTGGGACCATCTAATCCTTAGCTTATATGCATTTTTTATGTTCTTCTTGTTTGGCACCTAAATTCCTACTCAGTAATGTATGTTAATGCAGCTAGGGTTTCCGAGGGCCATTGCCTTACTTACTAGGCATAGAAAACAGAGTCATAACTAGAAAATGAATAGGCCCCTACATGACTTGGGAATCACCTCAGTCTTCAGGGCCAGAGGAAGGGGGCCACTGCTAACCCCACACGCAAACAAAGGCAGGTGGCCTGTATTGCCTTGCTTGTTCCACACCACTTCTCTCAGCAAACTACCCTCTCCAGGCACATCTGTACAATCATTCCGAGGAAGAAGAAGATGAAAAGCACCCAGTGTGTGTTCTTTCTTCCTAGCAATAGCATTTGAAAGCAAAGACCTTGGTCAGACGGGACACATTTGGCAGACATTCAGGAGTGCAGCATTGCAACTGAAGAACTTTCTTCTTGGAATTCTGTCCCCAAGGGCAGGGAGAGTTGATGGGTGAACAATCAGAGGCTGGCTGGGCTCAGAGAGGCGCTGCTCTTGGCCAGCTGCAGCCTCTAAGGGATGTCACAGCGCCTGAGGCACTATCAGCCCCTGTCGCTTTCACTATAAACTGGACTTACTAGCAGCCAGCCTGTGCTCAGCCTTGCCCAGGACTGGAGGGAGAGGGAGCTAGCAGCATGGGGTGGGGAGGACAGGAGGTGGAGGTGGGGAGGGGAGATGTGTGCGCAGGAAAAGTGACACAGGAAGCGGGGGAGTGAGGACAGCAAAGGGGAGGGCCAGGAGGCAATGAAGTCAGAGGCAGCAGGGACTGCAGCTGAATCAATTTGGAGCTAAAAATAGCGCCTTGCCGCTTCTGCCTCCGCAGTGATTTCCTAAAGGTCTCAGCTGCGCCTTGGAGTAAGCCAGCGTGTGTGTCCCCACCTTTCCTCCCAACTGGTGAGCTGAACAAAATAAGCAAAAACCAACCGGAGCAAAAGAGACTTCCTCATCTTCAGTGTCTCTCTAGAGTGCTGCCTCCCTGTCTCCAGAGCCCCCAGAAGGGCCTCTGTTTCACCTGTTTTCCTCTTGAGTGGGATAATTCCAGATAAGGTCTTCAGAGTCTGAAAGGAGGTAAAGATTCCAGACATCTATTGAGGAATCCAGACAAAAGGGGCCCTTGACTTTCAACCCTAGGGCATCAAACAAAGGACTGTCCACTCTAGGACTGAAACTGTTTTCCAGAGAGAAGATAAGGACCATTGCAAACCAAATCTGCCCATGCTGTCCATAGGTGAAGGTCTGAACCTTCAGAAAAAAAGTTTGACTATCCCAGGAGATGCCAATTTAGGGATCAGTTTCCGTGACTTATGCTAGATGCTAGGACCTCTCCACCCACCCCTATCCCCACCTCCACCCCCACTCATTCACTGGCTAAGAAAAAGACAGCGCATGTAGAAGTTTGGCACTTGGCAGAGTGATTATCCCCGCAGTGTGGGGAGGTAACCTTTCTTGCTACATCTTGACATTTGCATGGAGGCAAATGCATCATAGGTAATAGCACCTGTGTGTCAAAGCCTCCTAATTTGTCTGTCCCAGCCACGGTATGAATGAGGACTTCAGAGCTGAGGGATCGAAGGCAAAAGTGTGCACACAAATTATGGGAGAACAGATAATGGGACAGACCATAAAAAGGAACAGGTTGAATTGATGTCTCTCCACACTCCTGCAGAAAGAATCTGTTCAGATTAAACAGCTTAGCTTGTGAAATTGTCTAAGCTAGAGTATTGGTTTTAAAATCACCATTAATAATTATCTTTCTATACTTTTAAGTATGAATTGTATATCCTTCAGAAGAAAACGAGAAATAACATATACCTAGACCTCAAACCCCCAAGGGTGTTAAGTATAGGCAACCTGTTCAAAGGGAAGCCCAGTCCTCAATTCTTACTTTTAATCAAGCATATTTGAACTATAGATGCTCCTCACCTGTGTAGTATGTGGAGACATATTAAAAGTTTCAAAAACCTCAGAAACTATGAGGTTCTGTAGGTGAAGCCCCTTGTTCATTGTCCGTATTGCTTTGAAATCATTTCACTCTCTTGGAAGGAAGAAATAGTTCCTGTCAGAGAGAAAAGTAGAACACTGCCCAACTTGCCAGTTTGACAAACACAGCAAACTGTTATCAAGCACATTGGGAATCTGGCTTTCTCAGGAGGACCTATTGTTTACAGAAATATCTCAGCCGAGAAAGAAGCAAACATTGCCCCTGAGCTACTGTGATAAAATTCACATGGCTTTCTAAGGATATTTATAACCTTCGAGGGGGAAATCTGCAGAAAATTTAGAATTGCTACAATGGTCCCCTTTGGTGCTTCCAATAATTTTTGGGCCTATTTCAATATTCCAATGACTGTTTTCACACTGTCAAACAATGACCTCTGAAGTGAAGCCTATTTCTGCCCTGTTGGGTTCCTAATAAAATTAGAGGAATTAAAAATGGGTAGGATGAACTCAAAAAGAAAAAAAAATCAGTAGTTAAGATGTAATAGAACTACGTTTATTGTTTTATAAAGACATATTTGAAACTATGAGATCATTTTTGAAATTAAGTCATTTTTGAAATTAATCATAATGCTACTCACGTTTAAAGCACACATGACAATTACACAGACCATCTTGGGAACACTTTAGTGTTTCCTAATTCTGAGTGACATTAGGACAGAACGAAAAACTATTTCACTTGTAATGTGCGGGACTGTCCCTAACTACAATAGAGAAGGCTGGGACACTGCCCAAAGAGAGACACAGTAGGAGTCTCTAAAGCTGCATTAGCAACTCATGAGTTTAATCCCATCTAAGTTCTACTTTAGTGGCTAAGAAGCAATGAAAAAATCGAGCTTCATCTGACATGTTAGGAGGGAAATGAGCCAGGGAAGCCACTGGGAGATAGACGTCCTCCAGGTGTCTGGTCAGGATGGGAGAAAGATGGGTTATCTAGGACAGGACAATAAATAGATTGTTGTTCATTCTGTTTACCTAGGCATAGAAGGAATAATAGAAGTTCATATGTGTGAAGCAAACAGTTAACCAGTTAACCGCGAAGCTTGGGAGCCTGTGACCTGACACTGGCTAGCTTAGGAGCATAACGGTTTCTGTTCCAGGCCTAGGCGCCAAGGTCTGAGATTTCAAAGTTCATGGCAGTGAACCCACCTAAAAGGCATGGGAATGGTGTGGTTGCCCAAGTCCGGGAACTTGCAAGAGCTGACTTCTCAGAAAAACTCCTTCCTGGGATGATGAGAGAGTGAGAAGCTAACTGAAAGCAGGACCTACCTGTGATGAACTACACAGAATCAGTTGGTGGAGTCCTCAGGCAATGTCATAGTCTCAGTGGAGAAGCTACATCCAGTAAAGATAGCGCTTCCTGTGTGATCCTTTAGACTAAGTGTAGGCATGGACTTCTGCTCTAACTGATCCTATGGTATTTCAGAGCCTCCTTTGGTTTCCATTCAGTTTTTCCTCTGGTTTGTGAATAGCCTCTAAAGAGTCTATTAAACTCACTATGTTTCCTTCTTTGGGGCATGTCATCTGTTGTTTTGTTGTTATTGTTGGTTGGTTTTTGTTTTGTTTTATTTTATCTTATTTTATTGCTTATCCTCTGATATTTTTTGTTTTGTGTTTGTTTTTTTGCTCATCCCCTGACCTGTTCATTTCATGAGAATTCCTGTTTCATCCTTGCCAATGGTTTATACTGACAGATTTTATTTTTGACATTTGAATGAGTATGAAATGAAAATTCATGATGATCCTCATTTGCAGTCCCTGTTGGTGGACATCTTTCCACATTGACATTGGCCATTTTAATTCTTGCTAAGAGAATCTTCACTCCATCTCTATTTGTCAAACAGTTAATGTTTTTATACTTGCAATTAAGAATTTTATGTAAATAATATTGAAAATCAGCATTGTATCAATTATAGCTAGTATCTTCCCAATGGTTGTGGTTTTGAAATAGCATCATGGCACCCCTTGAAATACAGTATTCTCATTGACGAATATCAAAATTTATATTTTTGTGGTTTTGCCAACTGAGGATATATTTCCATGTTCCATATTAAAAGTGTTTCCCCTGCATATTTTATGCATTTGGAATTTGTTTTGTTTGCAACATGATTATACAATATAATCCTCCCTGTAGATAGAAAGTTATCTAGATGGTCTTTCCTTCAGTCTCTGCTCCACACTTTGTCTTGGTATCTCCTTCCATGGGTATTTTGTCCCCCCTTCTAAGAAGGACCAAAGTATCCATACTTTGGTCTTCCTTCTTCTTGAGCTTCATTTGGTCTGTGAATTGTACCTCTGGCATTCCAAACTTCTGGGCTAATATCCACTTATCAGTGAGTGCATACCATGTGTGTTCTTTTGTGATTGGGTTACCTCACACAGGATGATATTTTCTAGTTCCATCCATTTGCCTAAGAATTTCAGGAATTCATTGTTTTTAATAGCTGAGTAGTACTCCATTCTGTAAATGTGCCACATTTTCAGTGTCCATTCCTCTGTTGAGGGACATCTGGGTTCTTTCCAGCTTCTGGCTATTATAAATAGGACTGCTATGAACATAGTGGAGCATGTGTCCTTATTACATGTTGGAGCATCTTCTGGGTATATCCCCAGGAGTAGTATAGCTGGGTCCTCCAGTACTATGTCCAATTTCCTGAGGAACTGCCAAACAGATTTCCAGAGTGGTTGTAACAGCTTGCAATCCCACCAGCAGTGGAGGAGTGTTCCTCTTTTTCCACATCCTCACCAGCACCTGCTGTCACCTGAGTTTTTGATCTTAGCCAGTATGACTGGTGTGGGGTGGAACCTCAGGGTTGTTTTGATTTGCATTGAAGGAAAGGCCATCCAGAGACTGCCCCACCTAGGGATCCATCCCATATACAGTTACCAAACCCAGACACTATTGTGGATGCCAACAAGTGCTTGCTGACAGCAGTCTGATATATCTGTCTCCTGAGAGGTTCTGCCAGTACCTGACAAATACAGAGGTGGATGCTCTCAGACAACCATTAGACTGAGCACAAAGTCCCCAATGGAGGAGTTAGGGAAAGGATCTAAGGAGCTGAAGGAGCTTGCAGCCCCATAGGAGGAACAACAAAATGAACCAACCAGTACCCCAGAGCTCCCAGGGACTTAACCACCAACCAAAAAGTACACATGGAGGAACCTTTGGCTCCAGCTGCATATGTAGCAGAGGATGGCCTTGTTGGACCTCAAAGGGAGGAGAGGCCCTTGGTCCTAAGAAGGCTGGGTGCCCCAGTGTAGGGGAATGCGAGAGTGGGAAGCAGGAGTGGGTGGGTTGGTGGGCAGGGAGAGGGGGGATGGGATAAGGGCTTTTTGGAGGGGAAAACCAGGAAAGGGGATACCATCTGAAATGTAAATAAAGAAAGTATCCAATAAAAAAAAAGCTGGAGAAAGAAAAAAAATAAAAGAAAGTTGTCTAGAAATCAGCCTAGTGAGGATCATTGCATTGGTTACTTTTTGTTGTGATGAAACACCAAGGTAACTCAAAGATGAACAAGTTTATGCTTGCTTATCGTTCCAGAGGGACATCTTCTCCATGACGGTGGAGCAGAGGTATGGACGTGAAGCCGTTGGGTGAGAGCTCACTCTCAAGCTGCAAGCAGATAGCAGATGCTACAACTGGAAATGGCTTGAGTCTTTGAACTCTCAAAGCCCTCCACCAGTGACTGCTGGCCTCCAGCAAGGCCACACCTTCTAGCAAGCAGCGCCACCAACTGGTGACCTGGTGATCTAACCCTGCAGATTATGGACGATATTTATTTTTCTTTCTCCCCCTCCCCCAACGAATATTTATTTTTTATTGGATATTTTCTTTATTTATATTTCAACTGTTATCCCCTTTCCTGGTTTCCAATCCAGAAATCCCCTAACCTATCTCCCCTCCCCTTGATTCTGTGAGAGTCTTCCCCTACCCTCTCACCCATTCTGCCTACCCGCCCTTGAATTCCATTACACGGGGGCATCAAACCTTCACAGGACCAAGGGCCTCTCCTCCCATTGCTTCCTGACAAGGCCGTCCTCTGCGATATGTGCAGCTGGAGCTAGGGGTTCCTCCTTGGTTGGTGGTTTAGTCCATGGTAGCTCTGGGGGGTCTGGTTGGTTCATACTGTTGTTCTTCCTATGGGGTTACAAACCCCTTCAGCTCCTTCAGTCTTTCTCTAACTCCTCCATTGGGGACCCTGTGCTCAGTCCAATGGTTGACTGTCAGTATCCACCTCTTTATTCATGTCAGGCTCTTGCAGCGACTCTCAGGAGACAGCTACATCAGGCTCCTGTGAGCATGCACTTCTTGGCATCCACAATAGTGTCTGGGTTTGGTGACTGTGGGATGGATCCCCAGGTGGGACAGTCTGTGGATGGCCTTTCCTTCAGACTCTGCTTCATACTTTGCCTCTGTATTTTCTCCCATAAGTATTTTGTTCCCCTCTCTAAGAAGGACGAAAGCACCCACACTTTGGTCTTCCTTCTTCTTGAGCTTCATATGGTCTGTGAATTGAATCTTGGGTATTCTGAGCTTTTGGGATAATATCGACTTATCAATCAGTGCATACCATGTTTATTCTTTTGTGATTGGGTTACGTCACTCAAGCTTATATTTTCTAACTCCATCCATTTGCCTAAGAATTTCATCAATTTGTTGTTTTTAATAATTGAGACGTACTTTTTGATGCCATATATTTGACATTGAAGGTAATTTTAGGTAGCTAAGTTCTTTTTTGCAAAACATATGTATCAAGGTAAAGCTACTCACACACCCTACAAATAGCTCTCTTATGTCCCTTCAGAAGCAAAATGTGGCTGAGAGGTTATTGATGGAAAAAGTCAACAGAACATTTTACCTAAACCTCTAACCACCAAGTAAATGTCATAACTGTACCCAGTCAACCACCTCTACAGCACAGAGTATGGAGACACTGAGGAGGGGATCACAGAACTGCAGCTTCAATAATCTATAACTGAGTGTCATGGGTTTCATTTAAATTTAAGAATACACTGAATTGAATGTTGAATACAGAAGTAGTTGTGGGTGATAATCACTTTCTCTATAGGTAGGCCTATGTGATGAGAATCTTTGAAGGTTCTGCACTTATTGCATGTACACATTAACTATTGTTATTAAGCAAATTGTTCCTTTTTTAGGGTTTTTTATTGATTAATTAATTGATTAATTAATTTCTTTTTTATTAATGAAGTTATTTTTGAAAGATATTTAGCATATTAACATTATTTGGAAATTAATCCTTTTTATTAGATATATTCTTTATTTACATTTCAATTGATTTTCCCTTTCCTGGATAACCCCTCCCCGAAAGTCCCATAAGCCCTCTTCCCTCCCCTTGTTCCCCAATCATCCCTTCCCGCTTCCCTGTCCTGGTATTCCCCTACACTGCTGTATTGAGCCTTTCCAGGACCAGGAGCCTCTCCTTCCTTCTTCTTGGGCATCATTTGATATGTGAATTGTGTCTTGGGTATTCCAAGCTTCTGGGCTAATATCCACTTATCAGTGAGTGCATACCATGTATGTTCCTTTGTGATTGGGTCACCTCACACAGGATGACATTCTCCAGTTCTACCCATTTGGCTAAGAATTTCATGAGTTCATTGCTTTTAATAGCTGAGTAGTATTCCATAGTGTAAATATACCACATTTTCAGTATCCATTCCTCTATTGAGGGACATCTGAGTTCTTTCTAGCTTCTGGCTATTATAAATAAGGTTGCTATGAACATAGTGGAGCATGTGTCCTTATTACATGTTGGAGCATCTTTTGGGTATATGCCCAGGAGTGGTATAGCCAGATCCTCCGGGAGTGTCATGCCCAGTTTTCTGAGGAACCGCCAGACTGCTTTCCAGAGTGGTTGTACCAGTTTGCAATTCCAATAGCAGTGGAGGAGTGTTCCTCTTTCTCCACATCCTCTCCAGTACCTGCTGTCTCCTGAGTTTTTGATCTTAGCCATTCTGACTGGTGTGAGGTGAAATCTCAGGGTTGTTTTGATTTACATTTCCCTGATAACTAAGGATGTTGAACATTTCTTTAGGTGCTTCTCAGCCATTTGATATTCCTCAGGTGAAAATTCTTTGTTAAGCTCTGTACTCCGTTTTTTAATAGGGTTATTTGACTCTCTGGAGTCTAACTTCTTAAGTTTTTTGTATATATTGGATATTAGCCCTCTGTTGGATATAGGGTTGGTAAAGATCTTTTCCCAATTTGTTGGCTGCTGTTTTGTCCTTTGACAGTGTCCTTTGCCTTACAGAAACTTTGTAATTTTATGAGGTCCCATTTGTCAATTCTTGATCTTAGAGCATTTCTTTACACTCCATATTTTATCCACCACCCGTCCACCCTCTGACTGTTCCACATCCCATACCTCCTCCCCATAACCCCTGTCTCCATGTGGATGTCCCCATCCCCCTCACCCACACCACCTGACCTCTAAACTCCCTGGTGCCTCCAGTCTCTTCAGGGTTAGGTGTATCATCTCTTAATGAACACAGACCTGTCAGTCCTCTACTGTATGTGTTTTAGGGGCCTCATATCAGCTGGTGTATGCTGCCTGTTTGGTGGTCCAGTGTTTGAGAGACCTTGGGTGGTCCAGATAAATTAAGACTGCTGGTCCTCCTACAGGGTCACCCTTCTCCTCAGCATTTTTCAGCCTTCCCTAATTCAACAACAGGGATCAGCTGCTTCTGTCCATTGGTTGGGTGCAAAATTTGCATCCGACTCTTTCAGCTGCTTATTGGGTCTTCTGGAGTGCGGTCATACTCAGTCCCTTTTGTGAGTGCTCCATAGCCTCACAATAGTGTCAGGCCTTGCAACCTTCCCTTGATCTGGAGGATATTTGTTATTCCAACCTCAACAGGCAAACATAAGTTCAACTATAAGGGTGCATTCCCCACTTACTGCTTCCTTTGTGTGTGCGTATATTTCCATGTTCTATAGTATTTCATTCCATCTTTACATTTGATTGCCCCTTCGTCAGAGTTATGAACCACTCCAGTCATGTTAATTTGCCTAAAATGATGCCTTCTACTCAGTTCTGGTTAAATTCTTTAAGTATAAAATTTTGTTAGAGTAAAGTATGCTTAGTGGAAGTGCCCTAAGATTTTAGTTTAAGTCAGAAACAGATGAGTTTTTTTTTTTATTCTCACATGACTGTTGCATGGTTTTTATACATACATACATACATATCCATACATACATATACACACATACATATACACATACATACATACATACATACGTATATACATACATACATACATACATACATACATACATACATTCCTTGGTTACATATAGGTATGTGTTCCTTCTTTTGTGAGCTTGAGCACTTTTTCTATTCATTTGTGAATATTAGATTGCTTTCTGAGTAATCTGTATTTCTTTTCAGCTTCTGTAGAAAATGAAGTTGTTATTATTTCTAATTGGTTCCTGTCAATATAAAAGCATGCTGAGTATAAAAATCTCTATTTTGAGACTTCATCCAGCAAACTTTATGAACATTGTTATTATTGATTCAAATATTTCCTTTCATTAATTTTATTTAGAAGCAAACATAAATTTGCCTTTACTGACCCACAACCTGATGTTAGGTAAGTACTCTGCCACTGAGCTATACGGCCCAGTTCTTTCGCTCATCTCTGCATTGTTCATCGACCCTTGTGTTTTCTTTCCTCCTTCCTTCTCTCTCCATGTCTTTTCATATTGTTCTACCCACACTCTCTTTAAATATGTTAGAAAACAGATTGAAAGTAAGCCTCCTCATCCTAGCTGTCTTTAAAGAGTCACATTGAACCTCTCACTGTCATATATGCGTTAGTAGATACCTCTTTTTGAGGATAGGGTATTCTTTTAAACTATGATTTCAGCCTGACAACAATTTGCATCCTGAATCAGGATTGAATTTTCATATTTATTTTTTTCATTTTATTCACTTGATATATTTAATGTGAATAACAATAATAGATTACAATCAAATTATTTCATTCATGGATTCATTGGATAAATAGCTTAGTGTGTTTTTCTGATATTACTATTTTTGTATACATGATCATAAACAAGATTAAGACACCATATTTTTTCCTTCAAAATTTGCTCTTTTCATCTTTGACAATGACTGCTTATAGATCAGGATATTTGAATTACTTTAAAATCTATGGAGAAAGGAAAACAAACACTGTAAATCGGTCTTCTAAATGAACCACTGATTCCATAAGGAAAATATTCTGAAGTTTTAGGAGTGATAATTATCAAAATGAAAATCAGAACCCCCCCCATTCAGCACTGAGCTGTTTAATTGTTCTATTCTTTATGAAACCTACAAAGTGATGAACTTGAATCCTCATCAGTAAATTATGCCTGAGTTAAGTAAAGTTCTGGTCCAGTAAGAAGTTGGCGGTCATAACGCATCATGTGTAAAGTATCACACAGGGGATTCTTATATGAGAACCAGGAGTGTGTTTGGGCTAATAACTACATAGACAAGCCCTGTAACAACTCACTTCCTCCAAGAAGGCCCCACCTCTGACAGCTTACACAGGCTCACCCCCCAAAGAGTACTGTCAACTAGGGACCAAGTGTCCAAGTGATCTTGAAACTATTCACATCTATTATTCCACCCTTGGTCTCTACATATTTATTGCCATTGCATAGTATAAAATACACCCACTTCAATTTCATAAGTTCCTATTGTTTTTTTTACCAGTCCTAACCATGTGTTTAAAGATAGCACTCACATTGAGGGTAAGACTCTACCAGTCACGATGCCATATAACCATCCTTTGTGGAAATGTTCCTACAGATACACAAATGTGTCTTCCTAGTCATAGACATCTTTCAATCCAATCAAATACGCAAGAAAGATCAGCCATCAAAACAGGTATTTCTACTTGGTAAAAATAATAACTGGCAGCTGTCTAGTTGTAGCTGTTTTGATTAGCAAAGTCATCAGGTTGTTATTCGTCTATCATTTTATTTGAAAGGTGGAAAGTACTTGAGCCAGCTGCTTTTCTAAGAATATGATCTGAACAACATGTGCAGCAGATTTTTCACCTCTACTGTGATCCAACATGTGTGCCATAGAAAGTAACATGGTTTTAAGAATGAATCGACATCTGCAAGCTTCTTACAACTCCAAAACCTTTGGTAGAATTCAAATGAGTCCAAGCTTTTAAATGCACCATGATAAACATTTCCCTTCATCCTTGTTCCTTCAGTAATGACAAGAAGTGCTTTTGGGGTACAGTAAATGTCACGGGTCATCTGTGGCTGCTTTAAGAAGGTGGAAGTCTATGGAGTTAGGTAGCCAATTTGGGATGCTATAATGAATAGGAGAGAGTGAATTCCTGAAGTAGAACAAAGGCATTTCTTATCATTCCTAGAGGGATAAAAGTCTAAGCAGAGGGTCCAGGAATTTAGTATCTTCATGAGGTCACTTTCATGGATTACATTTCTTCATATTCTGTCAGTATCCTCATAGGAGAGAGACAGCTAGGAAACCAAGGAAACTATCTTTTATATCTCATTATAAAGATACAGACCTAATCATGGCTCCACCTTCTGATTCATCTATTCTTATCTCATTATGCTGCTGTATAATAAGCTGTATAATAACATACACTTATAACAATAATATTGAAGATTAACTCAACATATGAATGGGAGGGTGACTCAAGTCTGTAGTGCAAATTCTGGTCTTTCTTAGAAATATTCTTTCTAGTTCTTCTAAGAATGTGCACCTCAAAGCTCCCTGATTCTACTCAACAAACAAACTGCAAGGATATCATTTTGCTTCTGAGCCAAAGGGTTATTTAATCTTCCCCTATTCATTTAAAGGGGTATAGAAAAGAAAAATCTCAATGCCTGTTCCCAAGATATGAATGATAGCCTGTGGAGCACAAGGGAATGTCCATGAACTTCTTAACCACACAGTAGAGTTCAAAACCATGTTAGTCACCGATGAGCAGTGTTACCTTACAAAGAGCAATTTTTCTCTCTATGCTTTAGTCTCCTGTCCTACAAATGTAACATCAGAACACTCACTTTATAAGTCTTCTTTGAATGTTTAATTGTTTGAGTATTTTCATCTGAGCCATTTGCTAAAAGGGACTGCTCGAATGCAAGGGTGAGTCTGTCTGTCCCAGTCACACATAAATTGTCTCTTGAAACATCCCTACAGACATGCAAATATGTTTCACCAATATTGAACATCACTTACTGCAATTAAATTGACAAAAGGAATTCTACCTGATGAGAGCCTTTAGAGACTTTAGCATTCTGTCTACTTTAGACATTTGTAAGATATACAAAAGAGGTGTTATTATTGTTAATATTATTTATTAAATAAATTCTTTATCTGCTTAATCCTCAGACTATTGTGATTTTAAATGACTAATAATTAGTAATTAAAATTGACAGAGTATCAAAAACATAAAGGACATGAAGTTATAGTAACTGAGAGCACTCAAATTAGATCAGAAAGAATAAGTGATTCAAACTTAGGAATTTGGAAGTACTTCTATTTTATTTCTATACTTGAAAAAGCGCAGTCTATGCCAAATGATTTATGGTAACATTTTGTAGTATATAAGTAAGTGCCCTGCAGTATATTTTGTAAATACAGTGACATTTTAGTGATAAGAGCTCTCATTACAAGTCTCTGTTATTAAATCATTCCTCCAAGACAGGTTAAACTGCCAGGTTTGGGGTAAGAATTATAGGGTTTATAGATTCATGAAGTGAAAATCAGTATGCTTTAGCTGTATAATGTGTATTCACTGTGAGGTGGGACACAGAGCAAGAAATGATTAAAATGCAAAAGAAGCAAAGAATGGAGCAAAAGAATTTTCTTCTGTACGTGTTTCAGATTTCCTATAGTGACTTCTAAAAGCCATCATTTCTTGCTTTGATGAGAATAACATGTTCTTGACATTATCACTTATACTTAACTTAATAAAAAAATATAGCCACCATGGCAGTATTTTCATTAGAGCCTATAACTCAGATTCAGAGTGAAATACCATGCCAGCCTGGCTGACAGAGGGGCCAAATGCTGGAATTGAGCAGTAATTCCAGCAGTTATCAGATGAAATGGAAATAAAATTAATCAAGGACACATTTTGATGAAACAGTGCTGATTCTAACACAGCAGTGGCCACCACTCTCCTTATTAGAGAACTGAACCGGAAGAAGCCCACAGAATGGTAATGGAGTGATCTGGGCTGATTTTTACATCTGGTACTCAATGAAAATCAGACCAGCCCCTCAAGGAGTAGTGAGGGTCAATGGCTCTTCTCAAAAGTCACTGAATTGGTTCCATTAAATATGTCTCTATTCATAAAATGAAGTTAATCAACATGTAGACCTTTCATAACTAGATAAATATTGATTATTGAAACCTCTACTCAGAACAATAATGCAAGATCTAATTTCTTATTATCTTCATACTGTGCAACCCAGTGCTGTGGACTGAATACATGTGTTCTATTAAAATTCACATTTCATCTTTTATCCACAATGTAAAATTATTATGAAGTAGGAGCTTTGAGAGACAATTAAGTCCTCATGAAAGGACCCCCAGAAAGCTCTCTTATCACCTTTTTAAAATGGAAGGGAGTCACAAGAATCTGTCACTATGCAGCTACGAGAAAGAGCTCTGAACAGGATCCATGCATGTTGTCTTCCTGCATTCTGATCTAGGAAGTTCATTTCCAGGAAGTGTAAGAAGTAGATTCCTGTTGATTTAATTATCTAGTCTGTAGTACTTTGTTACACAGCATCTCCTCTTAAGACACTCAGTCATAGATTTGGGCTGTAGAACAGCAACACACAAAAGACTAAAAGTCTAATAAAAGGATCTAAAGCATATGTGCTCTTAGAGAAAGCATAAGTTATCTTAGAAGACTATGTCTTAACTTTCACTTGAATTGGAATGACTCGAGAAGCTTGTTTTTTTTTTCAATTTATTTTTTTATTAGATATATTCTTTATTTGCATTTCAAATGTTGTCCTCTTTCCTGGTTCCCCCCTCCCTGTAATATCCCTTGGATATTCCAAGCTACATTTCACATATCAAATGATACCCAAGAAGGAGGAAGAACAAAGTATGGATCCTTGGGTCCTTTGTAGAAAGGGGAAAAAATACCCACAGAAGGAGATACAGAGACAAAAGGTGGAGCAGAGACTGAGGGAAAGACCATCCAGAGAAGCTTGTTAAGATACCAGTTGTTTCATCTAAAACTGATGTTTCTGATTCAGGATATTTGGGATAAGACCCTTCAATTTGCATTTCTTACAAGTTCCTCAGTAATATAGGCACTGGTGATCTACCCACCACTCCTGAGACCCTCTGGTATATGCTGCAGAAATCTACTGGTCAACTTTTTTTCTTCATAAATTGATTAACTAATTTACTTTTTATCCTGATCACAGCCTCTCCTCCCAGTTCCTCCCTATTGCCTCCCCTCACCTCTATGCCTCCCTTACTCCTCAGAGAAGTGGAGGTCTCCCATAAATAATCAACCCACTTTGGTATATCAAGTTTCAGTACTAGATGTATCTTCTTCTATTGAGACTAGTCAAGGCCGTCCAGTTAGGGGAAATGATCCCAAAGTCAGGCAACAGAGTCAGAGACAGTCTCTGCTCTCACTTTTAGGTATCCCATATGAAGACCAATCTGAGCAACTGTTATGTATGTGCAGAGGGCTTAGGTCAGCCCCATGCATGCTTTCTCCCTTTAGTTGATTCTGTGGGTTTTCTTGTGGTGTCCTTGAATCCTCTGATTCCTACAAGTCTTCCTTTCCTTCTCCCACAGGATTCTACAAGCTCCACCAAATGTTTGGCTGTGGGTCTCTGTATCTGTTTCCACCTGGTGCAGGGTAGAGCCTCTCAGTTAGCAGTTAGTCTAGGCTCATATCTGCAAGTATATCAAAATATCAATAATTGTGTCAGGGGTAGTCTCTCTCTCATGTCATGGGGCTCAAGGTTGGTCAAAAAATGTGAAATGAATTTGTGTGTCATCCTTGCATAGGTGTCATATTAATCTTTTCTGTATTTTTCCACCTTTAGTATATGTGCTGCTGAAGAGAGTACAACAGGTCAATTTCTTATTTCTGGAAACACACACATACAGTTGAAAGAGTATACCCATCTGTTTGACAATTCTAAGACTGTAGCTTTTACTTATTTGTGTGTGCTGTATGTCCTTACAATAGTGGCTGTGAAATGATAATTTATTGTTTCAAGCAGTTGCTTTGCAGTACTTTGTTAGGTGGCTATAGATAGTGTCCTTATTCATATGCCACTTCTTTTATAGAGACAGTTTTAACACAAGCAAGGAAGAAAATCTTCAATCGCATCAAACATTTTACTTGAACTATAATTTATTTTTCAATATTTGAATTTGTTAGTGGCCAGAGAAGATACTTTGGTTCATCAACTTTGTGGGTCGAAAAATAGCTAAAATTCAGAGTCAGTCTATGGAAGGAATATGTCTAAAGATATGCTTCCTTAAACATATGAGGTGGATGCTTTCACAGCAGTATCCATGGTAATTTTCATGCTAACCATGTCCAGCCCACTTTGGTCAATGATTCTCATGTGAACAGAAGCCCATTGCATACTTCACAAAAAAACTCACCATAAGAGCTTAAAATATTATTTGGATAGGGTATCCGAGTCTAGCTGAGCCAATAAGATATTTTCTCCCATATATTTAGAATCAACATACAATGAATTTTTTTAACTTTGAAGACATATAATGAGTGTTTTATAGATTCACACTCTAACATGAAAGAAACATTGTAAGGATATATCTGACATAGAGGAAGATTAGAGGGTTTACAAAATAATAGACCTAAAGTAAATGTATAAAATTAATCATGTTTAGGAAATCCAGAACTAGTACACACACATACACACACACCACACACACACACACACAGAGAGAGAGAGAGAGAGACAGAGAGACAGAGAGAGACAGAGACAGTCAGAGAGACAGACAGAGAGAGACAGAGAGAGAAACAGAGAGAGAGACAGAGACAGAGAGAGAGAGACAGACAGAGAGAGACAGAGAGAGAAATTTCTTTAGTTAAAATCTTTTTAAATTGTTTGGTAATTTCATATGTATATAAAATATATTTAGAGCTTACCAACTATGTGTCTTCTCTAAAACAATTGTTATACCCCACTGAGTCCAGTTAGTGGCAAATGAATAAACATGGGCTCAGGGCTTTCCTTTAGAGCACAGGGCCCACATCCATGAAGTAAACTGAATCCAGCCTCCCCAACAGATGTAAACTGTCAGTAGCTCTTCAGCTAGGGTTGAAGCTTATGCATCCCTCCTCTACACACACCAGAATGTTGACTAGGTTGGTCTTGTGCAGGTCTTGTGCAAGCAACCACAGATGCTGTGAATATGTAAAAACAACATCCCTAAGACACTCTTTTACAGAAGTCCTCACGAACCTCTGGTCCTTGCAGTGTTTCTGTCCCCTCTGAGCCTTGTAGACAGAGATGTCCCATTTATGGCCGAACATTCCTTATTCATTTATTCTTTACATTTTGATTAGATCTGAGTCTCTGGGTTCACCATTACCTACCACATAAAGAAGTTTCGCTGATGAGGGGTTATAGCTGTATTAATTGGTGGGTTTAGTCATAAATATATTAGAAGGCATCTTGATACTGTGTGTCCTTTTAGCAAAATGGTTATAGTTGGCTCTTCTCTAGGTCCTCTGACTTCCTCAGCCGGGTATTCTTGGTCAGATCTAGAGTACTAGGTATGAGATCCATCTTATGGAAGTGGCCTCAAGTCCCATTAGAAAACTGTTGTTTGCCCCCTTAACATTACAGGAACAATGTACCAATGGTCATGTCCTGCCAGGCTAGTCTCTATTATAGCCCCTAGTCTTCACCATTGGATAAGTATATTAATAACTTTCTTCCCCCAAAGCCTTTTAAACACCTCCCAGTATTGAAAGCCAGACATCAGAGAAGAAACTCCTGGTAAGTACCAGTTTGATTTCTTCATGTCCTGTAACCAGTGTATGGTGTCTTTATCAATACAGTCTTGCCATTAAGTTCTGGTTGACATACAAGAGCAATGACAATGGGCTACATTGTTTAATTCCTGGTCTGAGTCTAGATTTGTTATTTCTTTTAAATGGCTCTGGAGACATTTCATGTTAAGGTTGTTTATCTCCTGTATGTTTCTGTTCTTTGTATATTCAGCATGCCTTAATAGAGTGAAAGTCAGAGAGAAGCATTCATTGGCTATACCTGGAACATTTGTGGTAGGTGCTTTATCCAGTGTCCCTTGAAGAAACCAGACAGTGTGCCTGTGAGTGCTTCATGAAGGCCACAATCTGCAGATAAGCAAAACAGTTATTTATTCTCTTTGAATATTTCAGTGTAAATTAAGCTTATAAATATCGGAATCTTAATGGGAAACATGCCATCTCATTCAGCAGATTGTAGTATTGGAAATCTGACATTTCTAACTTAATAGGTAATGTTGTTATAAAAACTGCCTATGATAGCGGATTATTTGTTATATTCCCAAGAGTTATAGGTGTGTATCTTAGATTCCCTCCCTCTCCCTGTCCCTCTCCCTCTTGTTCTCCCTCTCTGCCCCTCTCTCTGTTCCTCCCTCTCTCTCTCTCTCTCTCTCTCTCTCTCTCTCTCTCTCCTATTATGAAATGTTGTGGGTTATTCTTGGACACTTAAATAGAATCTCTTTAAATATTTTAATATTTACTAGATTCATTTGTGATACTATCTCTGTAATAGAAAGTGCAAGTGTTTTAAATATAAACTAAAGATATTCTCAGAGTTTCCTTTTTCTAACTTCATGATCCCTGCTCACTCTTTATGTTGGCAAAATATCTGATGTGTTGAAACCAGACTGCAGATAACATTTATTTCTTACCTTGGTGTTTGTTGAGAGTCTTCAATTGCCACAATCCAATGCCATTTGAGAACACTCAGGCACATTCACTTTAACCTGGATTCCTAAACGAAGATGTGCAGTTTTCTATAACATACCTGGAACTTGGTTTTATAATCTAGAAGCTACTTATGAGTAAAAATTTCCCATTTTTGTGTGTTTTTTATGGCTCAATCAACTTATGTCTAGGTACAGGAATTCCTAGCAAATATAATAACTGCCATCATTCTTATAATTTTACATATTCAGGAACAAATTAACCTCAATGACTGGTGGCTCATTTGAGCATTGGAATTACAATAATTCAGCAGAATGGTAGTACAAACAACAGCAGCAGAAGAAAGGACCTGCAAGCTGAGAACGAATGAGCCAAATGTAAAAACTTCACTAATGATTAGGATCCTATGTGCATCAACTGGGTTTTTTCTTAGGCACAGGCTGTGCCAAGCAGCAACTCTCAACCAAAATGCAGAGATCAGTTAGCAATTTCAAAGCCAACCAAGCCAATCACTAAAAATTCAATATTTCTTTGTGGGTTAATTTTTTCCCTTTAAAGTTTCTGACTTTCATTTGATGCAAAATATTTATAATTATTAAGTGACTCTTGGCCCACAATAAATTAACAAAAGTGAATTAAGTATCAAAGACACTCTAATTCTAACCCAAGAATAAAATAAAGTCCCAGCTATAAACACAGTGTCAAAAGGTAGAAGAGGCAAAGGAAGGCAGTTCCAATGTACCCATAGTAAACAGAGCCCAGTTATTAGGGTCCAGAATGACAGCCACAAACAGTCCAGGAAATGGGAAAACCATGTTTGAAATGCAGTGTTCAGTAAGGTTAGGCACTGACTGACTTCTAAGACTGAGTCAGCTTTTTTACTTAACACAGAGAAAGAGAATGGTAAAAGCTTGAAGTTTTGAATATTAAATTATAATTTTTATGTTCATTAAAATTCAGATACATGCAACACTATACTTCCCAACAGTGCTGAATAATAGAGGCCTTATTTAATGGATCCCAGGCCCAACTGAGTCAAACTTAAGGAACATGAAATTATTTATTATTTTGGAAGTATAAAACTGTATTGAATAAGAGGCTGTAAGAGGATATATCCACAGGCACCTATTCAAATAGTCTTTCACTTAAGTACTTCTGGCTCAGAAGCTAGTACTTGAGACGATAAACTCCTTTCAACATTCATTTAAAGCGCCATAAAGAAAACACAGCAGGAATTTGTAAAGAATGTATTCCGGCTTGAGTATCACAGTGCCGAATCTCAAATGAGTGTTTCATAGATCATAGTCCTACAGTCCAGTCAAATACAAGAATGCGTAAAGGTCAGAGATTCACATTTGTAATTAGAGAATGGAGACTAAAAGCAGAGCAATTGAAGATCAATGCTGCCCCTTGTTAGTACCAGGACCCCTTGTCTCGACAGAGATTTTTGCTAGTGTTGGATTCAGTAGAAAGCTTAAAATTCTCTCTGATTCTATACTAGATGTTTAATTTCTTCAACATATTTTTTATTCATGATTGAAAATTGATTTCTGCAAGAAGGTGTGGTTGGTTCTTGACTAATTTTCTGGTTTTCGTGTAAAAAGAGAATCATGCCATCACATGTTGCTAGGAAAACTGCAGTGTGCGTTTATCCATTCTCAGAAGCATCCCGGTGATGAGAAGCTCTTCTACCTCTCATCTTGAAATTATTAATAGTTTAGAAGTTCCTACATGTTCATTTGCCTTTGGACTTCCCAAATTATGTAACTGGTCCCACTTCCTACCATGAACTTCTGCCTAATTATTCTGGGATGTGATTTTTTTTTTGGTGTTAAAGAAGCAGGTACAACATCTATGCACAATCAGACATGAAATTAATTTGAAAGTATGTATGTTTTCAATTTCTTTTCATGTTCTGTGTCTTCTTTTCTAGTTCAAATGTCATTTAGGACTATTAGAATTAAATTGACCAAGAAACAGACTCATAGATGTACACACACACACACACACACACACACACACACACACATAAGAAAATACCCATATACATATGTTCCTTGACAGATTTCTATCTTACCATATCAAAAGATCAATTTTAAGTAGATTTTAAAACTAATTGTGGAAATTGAAATGTACGGTGATAAGATTAAACACAATATTCCAACCAAGTGCTGTGGTCCATTCCAATAGTCCCAGAATTGGGGAAGATGAAAGAATTGACAGATGCCAGGAGGCCAGTCTGGCAATGGAGTTCTAAGCCTGCTCAAGATATCTTGTCTCAAAAAAGGTGAGCTCTAAAGAAGTAAAATCCAAAACAAACTTAAAGCTTACAGTTAAAAGCTTGCGCTGCTTCTGCAAAGGACCAGTGTTCGGTTCCCAGCACACACATAATGACCCACAGTCACTTGTTCTTCCAGTTGCAGGGGATTCAGTGATCCCTTCTGGATTCTGTCAGCACCAAGCATGCATGTGGTATGCAAACGTACAAGCCACAAAATACTCATACACATAAAATAAAATAAAAAAATAAAATAAATATTCTAAAAGGACCAACAGGGGTTAACAAACATGCTTGGAAGAGCACTTAGTTCAGCTAAGTTCAGTTCCCAGCACCCACACAGCAGCTGACAACTGTCTGTGACTGCATTTACTGGGGATCTACTGCTTTCTCTGGCCTTCTCAGACATAACACACATGTGGCGCTCTTCTGTACATGTAGTTAAAACATTCATACACATATAAGAAATCTCTACCACAATAATATTATCCTCATCAGGACACCCCCAAGGTAAGCCACAAACTTAGAGAATATAGATACATCCCATAAAATAGAGAAAAGATTAATATCCAGAATAGAACTGCAAAGAATTAATTAAAAAATTAGAGCAAAGTTTTGAGTGATGTATTAAAGAAAAGAAATTAGCAATAAGTAAGTGAAAGGAGCTTTGGATACAAATAGAATATCTATAAGAAAATGTCATACAATGACCTAGCAATCATTTAGTTTATATAATAAACTTTGGAAAGCAGGAGTGCATTTCTTCAAGAAATGGTCTGATCATATCTGGATGTGAAATACATGGCTTTTAGACCTACCAATTTTATCATGAGATTTTAATGAATTATCAAAATCTCTTCACAAATACAAGATGAGTTTAAGCAAATTCTCAATGGTGCAGGTCTTAATTAATTAGATATGCAAAGTAGGAAGTACTTTGTTCAATAACATATACAATGATAAAATGAATGAACACTGCTCTAAGCATTACCAGAGATGAATGCTGTAAAACACAGGAGCGCAGAAAATGTACACAATTCAAAGATTTTTATGATGTAATGCCATTTATATAAATTTCAAGAGCAAATGAATAAAATGCTAAGAGTGAGTATATAAGATTCCAGTATTATTAAAGAAAATAAGATAGCTAACTATTCTAGCACCAGTGAGGAAAGGAATTATTCTTAGCAATAGGAGAAGGGCAGTCAAATATATTAGTGTCTTCTAAGTTACTGCCAGTGTTTGTCTTAATGTAGATTTTGGCTACTTTGGTATTGCATTTGTTAGTCTTTAAAAAATGTAGGGTTTGCAAAGTTATGATATATGAAAATATTTCATTTTTTTTAAAAAAATGCCTCAGATTTCAAGGCATTATATACCCATTGCCTATTGCATTTAAAGGCAAACAGTTGAGAGTTCTGCATACTGTTGATAATTTGAAGTGAAAATGGCCAATTAATTCCTGACTCATACCTTCAAAATCTAAAGAGAACCACTGTCACCATTAATGCCTTACAAAGAGCAGGAGATGCCATCTCCATTGTTGACTGCTGTCAGACTAAACATGAGCATAAATGCTCATATGATCATAAAAGTGCCCGCCTTGCTGCAGAGAAAAAAATATCAATACATTGGCTGGAAGATTCACTTTTACGAGAACAACGATCTACTGACTTAGATGCCCAGTCAGTTCTAGCTAAGCCCTGTAGGTCTCCAAAAGTTGTTTCCCAAGAAGAAAAGTTCTCAGTAAAGCTCTTAACCATTCACTAGAGCTGGGTTCCCAGGAACAGACTTTTCTGGACACAGATGTGATAGTTGTCTAACACAAGTTACAAAAGCATAGTTCATAATTTAGAAAGGAAAAACTTACATTTCTTAAGCTTGTGAAACTTATGTAGAGGTGCATATATTATTTAAACAGAGCTCTGGGGACTTTTTTTTATGTCTTTTATCTCCATTATAAGTATCTTTAAGGATTGCTTCTGTGGACTGGGGTGTGATGGGAATTATATCAAAAGTAAAAACCTGAAACAAAATGAATAAAAAGGGGGAAATTTGGTGTGACCTGTCTGCTTTTGGCTTCATGCTTCCTAAAGGCACAGTACTGAGGTTCAAGTACTGTGACTTCACATTCTTCAGAATGTCTATTCTACAGAATGGTAGCTCATATTGGTAATATCACTGGTGCTTAACTGTTGAATAAGCAGTGTCTAAGGTTATTTGTGTTACTGTATTTGGGAGATGCAAGGTCTGAATGGTTTGATTGTCTTGTTTAAAATTTTCATTTCAGCCACTGCAGACATGGTCATAGAAGCTTACAAGTCAAAGTGTATAGTTAGACGCTATAGACTCAGCAATGGGAGTAGCGATCAAAACTCACCTGTCAATCTCAGTATCTTCACTCAGGCTTCTTCAGCTAGACTGAGAAAATATCATCCTGAGTGAGGTAACCCAATCACAAAAGAACACACATGGCATGCACTCACTGATAGGTAGATATTAGCCCAGAAGCTTGGAATACCCAGTACACATTTCACATATCAAATGATGCCCAAGGAGGAAGAACAAAGTATGGATACTTGGGTCCTTTGTAGAAAGGGAAAAAATACCCACAGAAGGAGATACAGAGACAAAAGTTGGAGTAGAGTCTGAGGGAAAAACCATCCAGAGACTACCCCACCCAGGGATCCATCCTATATACAGTTACAAAACCCAGATACTATTGTGGATGCCCACAAGTGCTCTCTGACCAGAGTCTGATATAGCTATCAGCTGGGAGACTCTCCTAGTGCATGACAAATACAGAGAGGGACACTCTCAGCCAGCCATTGAAATGAGCACAGGGTCCCTAATGGGGGAGCTAGAGAAAGGACCCAAGGAGCTAAAGGGGTTTGCAGCACCACATGAGGAACAACAATATGAGTCACCCAGTACTCCCAGAGTTTCCAGGGACAAAACCATCAACCAAAGAGAACACATGGAGTTACCCAGGTCTCCAGACACATAGGCAGCAGAGGATGGTCTTGTTAGACACCCAAGGGAGGAGAGGCCCTTGGTCCTGGAAAGACTTGATGCTGTAGTGTAGAGGAATACCAGGACAGGGAAGCAGGGGAGGGTTGATTGGGGGAGGAGAGATGGGTTATGGGATTTTCAGGGGAGGGGGGAACCAGGAAAGGGAACAACTTTTGAAATGTAAATGAAGAATATATCTAATTTAAAAAAGAGATTTCATTCAAACACTGTTTCCTTAATGTTCAGCTCTCAATGCTTTGGTGATTTTTTTAATGAGAATGGCCCCCATAGGTTCGTGTATAAGAATGCCTGTTCTGCAGTGGTGGAGCTGTTTTACAAGGTTTAAGAGGCGTGGTCTTATAGGTGGAGCTTGACTGGGATCAAGCTTTGAGGTTTCTAAAGTCAGAGCCACTTCTTTCTTTCTCTTTCTGCCTCATAAAATTGTCAACCAGATATAAAATCTCGCTATGCCTGACTGCCTGTTGTCATGCTCCTTACCATGACGGTTATGGACTTACCATCTGGAACCATGAGCCCAAATAAAATTTTCTTCTATAAGTTGACTTCGTTGTGGTGTTTTGTCTCATCATTAAGACAAATTTGAAGTGTCCCACACAGGTTGATGTGTTTGAATACTTGTTCCCTAGCTGCTAGTACTGATTGGGAAGGTTGGATATTCTTTAGTTTGAAAGGCACAGCTACTTTTGGTAGGTACAACTGAGGTGGGTGTTTGAGGGTCACAGCCCAGCCCTTCTTCTAGTTCCATAAACTATCCAAATACTATCCTTTCTCTGCCATGATAGACTATGAGAATCATGACACAAAGCTCTCCTTTCTTATGCTCTTTGTGTCAGATGCGTTATAACATTGAGGAAAGTAATCAATATATTTGGGGAATAATTCTGCCTCCAAAATACTGAAATGCCTGTGCATTTGTACTATTTGCACTTTACTACTACTACTACTACTACTACTACTACTACTACTACTACTATGCCAACAATGACAACAACTTGTGTGCAAGTACAATTGCATGTCTGTGTCTGGGTATGCATGTACTTTGGGAGACCAGAAGTCAATCCTGGACAATTTTCTTAAAGTAACCTCAGCTTAATTTTTGAGACCTGCTCTCTTACAGGTCCAGGGGCAGCCAGTTAGAATAAGCTGACTGCTCAGTGAATCTAGGAAGCTACCTGTCTCTGTCTCTCCAACTGTGGATTCAAATGCTGCCACCATGCCCAGGTAATAAACATAGGTTGTCCTGGTTGGTCTCATATTCTCACCCTAGCACAGGAATTGGTTCATGGACGGCGTTATTTCCTCAGCTCCCCAACCTCCATTTGTACTTGTTTTTCAAAACAGTATTAACAACATATGTTCAGTTTTGTAGAAATGGCATTTCACAAGTTTAGCGCCAACTAGAATGATGCTTATAAAGCCAGACACCATTATATGAAAATCAGTATTTTTAAATTGCAAGCCAATGAAAATGAATATAAAGGAACTCCATGGTTTTTTTTTTAATAAATAACAGTTTTATGAATTATAAGTAGTTTCAGCATATGCCAAGGATCTTCTTGTAGGGTGATATTGAAGGAACTTTGGTAGCAAAAGTTATATTATGAGTAATGTTAGCCAGATTTATGCTAGTGATACAGGATGTTTTTCACATTCTAGAAAGTTGTCACTGACTTTGCCTAAAGGAGGAACTAATGCCATAAACACATTGACTGGGACACATTTTCCCAGTATCTACTTGTAGAGAGAATCTTTTATAGACATCACCTGTCAATAAAAAAACCAATGGTCAATGAGCTGTGGCAGAAAATAGGAAGTGGTACACTGGCAGGAAGAAAGAGGATTCTGGGAAATATTAAGGGATAAAAAGAGATTCAGGGATAGCTGAAGTGAACCAGCCATTTAGAGAAACTCGGAAAGACACTGAGGAGGGAGACGCTGAGATGAGAAGAAAGTGTCCCGGGACTGAAAGAGAGGTAACTAACCAATGGTAGTCAGAATAATTTAAACTGGTTAAATAAATTAAGAGCAAGTCTGGGAATGAGCCAAAGCTTATGGTCTAGGCATTTAATAAAAAATAATTCACACAAGAAAAATCATCTCAGAGTAGTCATTCTGGGAGCCAGGACTGGGGAAGGAAAAACAGATATATTATATTTACAAATAGTACCCCTTGTTAGGCCATAAGCTTTAGTTCACTCCCTGACTAGCTTGAAACTTATTTAACCTATTGAAATTATTCTATGTCTACCATGTGATTTGTTACCTCTCCTTCAATCCCAGCTGCTGCTTGTGTGTGTGTGTGTGTGTGTGTGTGTGTGTGTATGTTTGTGTCTCCTCAGCTTCACCTTGCTGGTTGATGTCCTTCTTTATGGTCTGTCTCCCTACCAGTCTCCTTTTGTTCTCATGCTTTTCCCCATAATCCTCTCTTTCTTACAGTGTCCCACCTCCTATTTCTTGCCCATTGGCTTTTTTATGGACAGGTGGTGCTTATAGGAGATTCTTTCTACACCTACTTTGTTTCCAGGTTCTAAACTGACAACATCGTAAGCATCTTTGTAAGAGGAAAGGGGAAAACAGAAACTGCTTTCCAAAGATGAGATGTTTCAATGAAATAATTTTAAAGAGTAATAAAACAGATTCTACATCTCTTTGTCTCTCAAGATCTAATTGAGAATGAGGACACCAGAATCAACCCAGCCCTTGTTAAAGATGACGATTGCCAGCCCTCATTCCACATCAATTCTAAGGGAGTCTGCACTTGAGCAAGTCTGCAGGTGCTTGCAATGAATGCAGCAGTGGAGAAGAACCTCCAGGGAAACAGAAATCACTGTGAAACTTGGTCAGATAAATTATAACTTCATCCAGTGCAGGATGCTGTAAATGTGGCTGCTTACAGGAACTTTTATGATAGTAGCTTAGGAGTGATCAAATCTGAGATTGTTTAGTACAAATAACATAGACAAGTTAAATTATACGTAAGTGGAGTTATAATTTCTATGGTAACCCAAGTTTCCTAGTATCTAGGATTAGGAAATTGAAAGGTGAGCAGTAATAGTTGCTAGGGGACAGTGATAGCTTATGAAATGGATGAAATCCTTTGCCAAATGGCAAATGAGTGGATAGCTACAATTTGGCACCAAACTGAGATTCCTGTTGCTTTTTCAATGATGGCGATAAAGTGCTTGCTATCAATTTTGAAACTGCTGTGACATGATAAAATATAAAAAGTAATTTCAATGTCTGGGTGAAAAATAGTGTTCTAAATGTCCATCCTTGTAGCAGAATACTAACAATCTTCTGATACTTAGCTGATTTATGATAATTTGAAATGGCCAATTATGATATACTTTGTGAACACAACAAAACTATATTCTGCATAGAAAAAAATCATGTAAAAATAACTTATGATCTTTAAAAGACTACTTGGAGAGCTTAAAGCATGTACAAGTCTAATATCTGACATCTATTATTTGTCTATCCATCTATCATTTATTACCTATGTACCTGTCATCTATCAATCAATCAATCATCCATCTTTTTCTATATCATCTATCTATCTATCTATCTATCTATCTATCTATCTATCTATCTATCTATCTATCTATCTATCTATCTATCTGTCATCTACCCATCCATCCATATATCTATCTACTTATCTATCTTCTCTCTCTCTCTCTCTCTCTCTCTCTCTCTCTCTCTCCCTTTCTTTCTCTCTCTCTCCCCCTATCTATCTATCTATCATCAATCCGTGTAGCTATCTAGCTATCATGTACCTGCCAGTTTGTCTGTCATCTGTCATCTATCTATCTATATATCTAATCAATCTAATCGCACATGTCACTTGGTAAGATTTAAAATCACCATGAAGACATAACTCTGGGCAGTTTATGAGAGTGTATTCAGAAGGGTTTAAAGGAAAAGGGAAGATCCACTTTGAATGTACTTTCTGATTGTGGATATACTGTGATCTATGAACTGCACTGAAATGGGTATCGTCTCTGCTATGAATGACTACTCTGTCCACCTGTGACCCAGGATAAAGACTTCCTTCCTTAAGCTGGGTCCCTGAGATATTTTGTCAAGGACACAGGTAACTGACTCCTTGACTGTCTAGCACTGGAAATCAAGATCTGACTCTAAGTAAAGTGGATCTCAAACAGGTGGCAACTGTTGTACTAACAGTGTGACTAGTGGTTAAAAGTAGGCAAGACAAAGGCTAGCAAATCCCTGAGTGCACTCAAAATGAAAAAAATAGGAAAGGACTGAGTGCTATTTTTATTATGTCGAAGGTATTATTCTTTAAAATACACACTCTTGTCCCAACAGTCTTTGGTGCTGCTGTTGACAGTGTCTTATGAAGGAAAGTTTTTAATGTGGTTTTGAGTATCCACACATTTCTGGATCTCTGAAGAGTTTTCTTGTCTGGTTTTCTTGAGCTCTGGTATGTGCTGTATTCTAAAGGGCAATGACTGATTCCTGGACAAGTACTAACTCTCCAAAGCAAGAACCCATGTTTTGCTGTGACATCTCCTCATTCCCAATATCTGTTTAAAAATTGCTACTTAATACATAGAACAAAACCCTGAGTTTCCCTAAGTCTTATAACTAAGCAGGGCTTGTGATGGAAATAATAGTGCTCAATCATATTCTGCTTTAAAAGGTAAATACAGATGAGATAAAAAGAAGAAAATAATTGCTACTTAAGACATGTTGCAAGAAGTTTGGCAATACGAATTATTGTTATTATTTTATTATTATAAGTAGTAGTATCATTTATTTATTTATTTTCTATATTTTTTTATTTACATTCAAAATCATTTCCCCTTTCTCGTTTCCTCCCTCTCCAAAAGTCCCATAAGCCCTCTTCTCTCCCCCTGTTCCCCATTCAACCCCCTCTCACTTCTCTGTCCTGCCATTTCCCTACATCCAGTCTTTCCAGGACCAGGGGTCTCTTCTTCCATCTTCTTGGAAATCTAATGATATGTGAATTGTGTCTTGGATAATCCGAGATTCTGGGTTAATATCTCCTTATCAGTGACTGCATACCATGTGTGTTCTTTTGTGATTGGGTTACCTCACTAAGGATGATATTTTCCAGTTCTGACCATTTTCCTAGGAATTTCATGAATTTATTGTTTTTAATTGCAGAGTAGTATTCCATTGTGTAAATATAACACAGCTTCTAAACCCATTCCTCCATTGAGGGACATCTGGGTTCTTTCCAGCTTCTGGCTATTATAAATAAGGCTGCTATGAACATAGTGGAGCATGTGTCCTTATTTTGTGCAGGGGAAGCCTCTGGGTATATGCCCAGGAGTGATATAACAGGATCCTCCAAGAATGTCATGTCCAGTTTTCTGAGGAACCGCCAGACTGCTTTCCAGAGTGCTTGTACCAGGTTGCAATCCCACCAGCAGTGGAGGAGTGTTCCTCTTTCTCCACATCCTCGCCAACAACTGCTGTCTCCTGTGTTTTTGGACTTACCCATTCTGACTGGTGTGAGGTGGAATTTCAGGGTTGTTTTGATTTGCATTTCGCTAATGACTAAGGATGTTGAATATTTTTTTAGGTGCTTCTCAGCCATTAGATATTCTTCAGGTGAGAACTCTTTGTTTAGCTCTGTACCCCATTTTTTAATAGGGTTATTTGGTTCTCTGGACTCTAACTTCTTGAGTTCTTTGTACACATTGTATATTAGCCCTCTGACGGACTTAGGGTTAGTAAAGATCATTTCCCAGTTTGTTGGTTGCCCCTTTGTCCTTTTGACAGTGTCTTTGCCTTACAGAAACTTTGTAATTTAATGAGGTCCCACTTGTCAATTCTTGACATTAGAGCATAAGCTATTGGTGATCTGTTCAGGAAATATTCCCCTGTGCCCATATGTTCAAGGTCCTTCAATAGTTTCCTTTCTATTAGTTTCAGAGTGTCTGGTTTTATGTGGAGGTCCTTGATCCACTTGGAATTGAGCTTAGTGCAAGGAGATAAGAACGGATCGATTTGTATTCTTCTGCACGTTGACCTCCAGTTGAACCAGCACCATTTGTTGAAAAGGCTATCTTTTATTCCATTGGATGGTTTTAGCTCCTTTGTCAAAGATCAAGTGACCATAGGAGTGTGGATTCATTTATGGGTCTCCAATTCTGTTCCATTGATCTACAAGCCTGTCACTATATCAATACCATGCAGTTTTTATCAGTATTTCTCTGTAGTACAGCTTGAGGTCTGGCATACTGATTCCCTCAGAAGTTCTTTTACTCTTGAGAATAGATTTAGCTATCCTGGGTTTTCGGTTAGTCCATATGAATTTTTGAATTGCTCTTTCTAACTCTATGAAGAATTGAGTTGGGATTTTGATGAGGATTGCATTGAATCTGTATATTGCTTTCGGCAAGATGATCATTTTTACTATATTAATCCTGCCAATCCATGAGCATGGCAGATTTTTCCACCTTCTGAGGTCTTCTTCATTTTCTTTCTTCAGAGACTTGAAGTTCTTGTCATTCATATTTTTTACTTGTTTGGTTAAAGTCACACCAAGATACTTTATATTATTTGTGGCAATCGTGAAGGGTATCATTTTTCTTATTTCTTTCTCAGCCTGCTTATCCTTTGAGCATAGGAAAGCTACTGATTTGCTTGAGTTGACTTTATTTCCAGCCACTTTGCTGAAGTTGATTATCAGCCGTAGGAGCTCTCTGATGGAGTTCTTTGGGTCGCTTAAATATACTACAATATCATCCGCAAATAGTGACCGTTTGACTTCTTCCTTTCCAATTTGTATCCATTTGACCTCCTTTTGTTGTCTAATTGTTCTAGCTAGAACTTCAAGTACTATATTGAAAAGATATGGAGAGGGCAGCTTTGTCTAGTCCCTGATTTTAGTGGGATTGCTTCAAGTTTCTCTCCATTTAGTTTGATGTTGGCTACCGGTTTGCTGTAAATTGCTTTTACTATGTTTAGATATGGGCCTCGAATTCCTGATCTTTCTAAGACCTTTAACATGAAAGGATGCTGAATTTTGTCAACTGATTTTTCAGCATCTAATGAAATGACCATGTGGTTGTTTTTCTTTGAGATTGTTTATGTAGTGGATTACATTGATGGACTTCCTTTTATTGAACCATCTCTGCATCCCAGGAATGAAGCTTACTTGATTGTGGTGTGTTTTGATGTGTTCTTGGATTTGGTTGGCAAGAATTTTATTGAGTATTTTTGCATCGATATTCATAAGAGAAATTGACCTGAGATTCTCTTTCTTTGTCGGACCTTTGTGTGATTTTGGTGTCAGCGTAATTGTGGCTTCATAGAACGAGTTGGGTAGTGTTCCTTCTGTTTCTATTTTGTGGAACAGTTTGAAGAGTGTTGGTGTTAGGTCTTCTTTGAAGGTCTGAGAGAATTCTGCACTAAAACCATCTGGACCTGTGCTTTTTTTGTTTGGAAGAGTTCCAATGACCACTTCTATTTCTTCAGGGGTTACAGGATGGTTTAGATGGTCTATTTGATCCTGATTTAATTTTGGTATTTGGTATCTGTCAAGGAAATTGTCCATTTCCTCCACATTTTCTAGTTGTGTTGAATACAGGCTTTTGTAGTAGGATCTGATGATTTTTTGAATTTCCTCAGTTTCTGTTGTTATCTTTCCCTTTTCCTTTCTGATTTTGTTAATCTGGATACTGTCTCAGTGTCCTCTGGCTAGTCTGGCTAAGGGCTTATCTATGTTGTTGATTTTCTCAAAGAACCAACTCCTAGTTTTGTTTATTCTTTGTATGGTTTTATTTGTTTCTACTTGATTGATTTCAGCCCTGAGTTTGATGATTTCCTGCCTTCTACTCCTCTTGGGTGTATTTGCTTCTTTTGTTCCAGGGTTTTCAGGTATGCCATTAAGCTGTTAGTGTATGCTCTCTCCTGTTTCTTTTTGGAGGTGCTCATGGCTATGAATTTTCCTCTTAGCACTGCTTTCATTATGTCCCATAAATTAGGGTATGTTGTGCCTTCATTTTCATTAAATTTTAAAAAGTCTTTTCTTTCTTTCTTTCTTTCTTTATTCCTTGACCAAGGTATCATTGAGTAGTGCATTATTCAGCATCCATGTGTATGTGGGCTTTCTGTTGTTTTTGTTGTTATTGAAGACCACCCTTATTCCATAGTGATCTGATAGGAGGCATGGTCTAAGTTTGATCTTCTTATATCTGTTGAGATCTGTTTTGTGACCAATTATATGGTCGATTTTGGAGAAGGTACCATGAGATGCTGAGAAGAAGGTATATTCTTTTGTTTTAGTATGAAATGTTCTCTCTATATATATCTGTTAATTCCATTTGGTCCAAGGCTTCAATTAGATTCACGGTGTCCCTGTTTAGTTTCTGCTTTCCTGAACGATCCATTTCAGAGAGCTGTGTGTTGAAGTCACCCACTATTATTATGTGAGGTGCTATGTGTGCTTTGAGATTTAGTAAAATTTCTTTTACGAATGAGGGTGCCCTTACAATTGGAGCATAGATGTTCAGAATTGAGAGTTCTTCTTGGTGGATTTTTCCTTTGACCAGTATGTAGTGTCCTTCTATGTCTTTTTTGATGACTTTAGGTTGAAAGTCAATTTTATCTGATATTAGGATGGCTACTCCGGCTTGTTTTCTGGTACCATTTTCTTGAAAGTTTGTTTTCCAGCCTTTTACTCTGAGGTATTGTTTGTCTTTTACACTGAGGTGTGTTTCCTGCACGCAGCAAAATGCTGGGTCCTGTTTACATATCTACTCTGTTAGTCTATATCTTTTTATTGTGGAATTGAGACCATTGATATTAAGAGAGATTAAGGAATAGTGATTATTGCTTCCTGCTATTCCTGACGCTATGTTTATGTTTGAGTGGTTATCTACTTTTGGGTTTATGAAAGAAGTTTACTGTCTCATTTTTTCCAGGGTGTAGTTTCTCTCCTTGTATTGGAGATTTCCACCTATTATCCTTTGCAGGGCTGGGTTTGTGGAAAGATACTGTGTAAATTTGTTTTTATCATGGAATATCTTGGTCTTTCCATCTATAGTGATTGAGAGTTTCGCTGGGTATAGTAGTCTAGGCTGGCATTTTTGTTCTCTTAGTGTCTTCATGAGATCTGCCCAGGATCTTCTGGCTTTCATAGTCTCTGGTGAGAAGTCTGATGTGATTCGGATAGGTCTTCCTTTATATGTTACGTGGCCTTTTTCTCTTACTGCTTTTAATATTCTTTCTTTGTTTAGTACATTTGATGTTTTGATTATTATTTGACGGGAGGTATTTCTGTTCTAGTCCAGTCTGTTTGGAGTTCTATAGGCTTCTTGTAAATTCATCAGCATCTCTCTCTTTAGGTTAGGAAAGTTTTCCTCCATAATTTTGTTGAAGATATTTACTGACCCTTTAAGTTGCAAATCTTCACTCTCATCTATACCTATAATCCTTAGGTTTGGTCTTCTCGTTGTGTCCTGGATTTCTTGGATGTTTTGGGTTACACGTTTTTTGCATTTTGCATTTTCTTTGACTGTTGAGTCGATGCTTTCTATGGAATCTTCAGCACCTGAGATTCTTTCTTCCATCTCTTGTATTCTATTGTTGATGTTTGCATCTATGACTCCTGATTTCTTCCCAAGGTTTTCTATCTCCAAAGTTGTCTCCCTTTGTGATTCCTTAGTTGTTTCTACTTCCTTTTTTAGATCCTGGATGGATTTGCTCAGATCCTTCACATGTTTGTTTGTGTTTTCCTGTATTTCTTTATGATATTTTTGTGTTTCCTCTTTTAGGATTTCTGCCTGTTTACCCAAGTTCTCCTGTATTTCTTTAAGCTATTTTTGTTTTTCCTCCTTATGGACTTCCATCTGTTGACCCATATTCTCCTGCATTTCTTTAAGCAATTTTTTTGGTTCCTTTAAGGGCATCTACCTGTTGATTCATGTTCTGTATTTCTTTAAGCGATTTTTGTGTTGCCTCCTTATGGGCCTCCGTCTATTGACCCATATTCTCCTGCATTTCTTTAAGCGATTTTTGTGTTTCCTTTGTAAGGGCTTTTACCTGTTGATTCATGTTCTCCTGTATTTCTTTATGAGATTTATTTACGTCCTTCTTGAAATCCTCTAATAGCATCATGAGAAGTGATTTTAAATCCAGATTTTGTCTTTTGGGTGTGATGGGGTATCCAGGACTTGCTGCTGTTGGAGAGTTGGGTTCGGATGGTGCCATATTGCCTTGATTTCTGTTAGTAACGTTCCAACATTTGCCTTTTGCCATCTGGTTATCTCTGGTGTTAGTTGGTCCTGCTGTCATTGGCTGTTGCTTGAACCTCCTGTGAGCCTGCAAGGCTATTTCTGCCCCCCTGGATGACCGGGACTCCCCTGGCACTGATTGCTGAGGGACTGCTCTGCTCCTGATTTTTTTTGGATCCCTGATGTGCCTTGCCCCAAGTGATATTATACTTGGGGAATTCCTGCGTATCTGGAGACTCAGAGTAGTCAGTCTCTGGAGCAGAGGTCGCTAAGGGGAGGCTGGTGTGCTCTCTCCCAGTGCGCTCTCTCCAGGTGCAGGTCCCTCTGCAGGGCAGATGTCCCACAGCAGAGGTGGCTCATAGGTGACCACAGAACTGCCTAGCTCTTGGGTGCAGGGAGCACACAAGCTGGCTGAATCCCAAGCAATGTTATGCTCAGCTTTCCCTGCGCCTGGAGGGCCCAACTGCTCTGTTGCAAGAACAAAGATGGTGGAGTGCCCTGTGTACCCTCTCCATGCAGATCACTCTGCAGGGCAGATGACCCACAGTAGAGCTGGCGCTCAAACGAACACAGAGCTGCCCCACTCTTGGGCACAGATGGAAGCGCAGCAGGCTGTGTCCCACGCGGTGTTATTTTGGGGAACCCTTGTGTATCTGAAGGCTCAGTTTAGTCAATCCCTGGGGCAGAGGTCACTAAGGGGAGGCTTGTGCGCTCTCTCCTTGTGTGGGTTCCTATTTATTTATTTTAAACTCCAGATTTTATTCCCCTTCTGGTCCATCCTCCAACTGTTCCACATTCCATACCTCCTTTCTGCCCCCCTGTCTCCACTAGAATGTCCCCACCCCACACCCCACCCCACCAGACCTCTAAACTCCCTGGGACCTCCAGTCTCTTGAGGGTTATGTACATCTTCTCTGACTAAACCCAGACCCAGCAGTCCTCTACTGTATATGTGTTGGGGGCCTCATATCAGCTGGTGTATATTGCCTGGTTGCTGGTCCAGTATCTGAGAGATCTCAGGGGTCCAAATTGATTGAGACTGCTGGTCCTCCTTCAGGGTCACCCTCCTCCTCAGTTTCTTCCAGCTTTCCCCCAATTCAACCACAGGGGCCAGTCAGCAGCTTCTGTCCATTGGTTGGGTGCAAATATCCACATCTGACTCTTTCAGCTGCTTGTTGGGTCTTTCGGAGGGCAGTCATGATAGATCCCTTTTTGTGAGCCTTCATAGCTCAGTAATATTCATAGCAGCCTTATTTATAATAGCCAGAAGCTGGAAAGAATCCAGATGTCCCTCAACGGAGGAATGGATTCAGAAGATGTGGTATATTTACACAATGGAATACTACTCTGCAATTAAAAACAATGAATTCACGAAATTCCTAGGCAAATGGTCAGAACTTGAAAATATCATCCTTAGTGAGGTAACCCAATCACAAAAGAACACACATGGTATGCAGTCACTGATAAGGGGATATTGACCCAGAATCTCAGAATACCCTAGACACAATCAGCATATCAATAGATTTCTAAAAAGATGGAAGGAGAGACCCCTGGTCTTGGAAAGACTGGATGTAGGGGAACGCCAGGACAGAGTAACGAGAGGGGGTTGAATGGAGAAAAGAGGGAGGGAAGGGGGCTTATGGGACTTTCGGGGAGGGAGGAAACGGGAAAGGGGAAGTGATTTGGAATGTAAATTAAAAAAATAAAATAAAATTAAAAAAAATAGTGTCAGGTCTTGGGGCCTCCCCTTGAGCTGAATCCCACTTTGGACATATAACTGGACCTTCTTTTTCTCAGGTTCCTCTCCATTTCTATCCCTGTAGCTCTTTCAGACAGAAAGAACTATGAGTCATAGTTTTGACTGTGTGATGGGATGACCCCATCCCTCACTTGATGCCCTGTCTTTCTGCTGGAGGTGGGCTCTACAAGTTCCCTCTCCCCAATGTAGGGCATTTCATCTAAGACTCTCTTTGAGTCTGAGAGTCTCTCACCTCCCAGGTCTCTGCTGAATTCTTGAAAATATAAATCCTATCTTTAAATTTTAGCTTGACATGTCCTTAGATCTCAACCTACCCTTATAAAATATACTTCCTACCTCAGAATATGTCTATCAAAAATACTTATTCTCTTTATTTTGTTGCTTTTTAGATTTATTCATATATTTTTTCATATACTTTGCTATCATACATTTTCTTCCCTCATTTCCCATTCCTCTTTCTGACTCCAACTATCTTTGTCTAGTTATACATCCCTCCTGCCTTCCTATTGCATGTATTTCATTACTCTTGTTATTTTCCTTTTCTTCAAGATCTCTTCTTCTGAACTGCAAATACTCTTTCTTGTTCCATTATCTATAAATGTGTGTGTGTGTGTGTGTGTGTGTGTGTGTGTGTAGTATTTAAATCTATCCTTCTCTCATATATTACAATCCCAATTGAAGTTTCCTCTCTTCCCACTTTCCCCAGCAACCTCACCTACTCCCATCTTCTCCAGATCCATTGCTTCTCCATTTCCCTTTAGAAAGGAGTAGATCTCCCAGTGATATCAAGCTAACAGGATAACAGCATTATAACAAGTTATAATAAGACTATGTATAAACTTTTATATCAAAGCTGGACATGGCAACCCAGTAGGAGGAAAAGGGTCCCAAGAGTAGGCAAAACAGTCAGAGACATCTGCATTCACATTGTTAGGAGTCCAACAAAAAAAAACCCAAATTAAATAACCACATACAAAATGCATACAGAGGGCCTGGTGCAGACCTATGCAGGCTCCGTGATTGTGATTGCTGCTTCTGCCTCTCTGAGTGCATGTGAGCCCTGCTTACTTGATTATGCAAACTGGGTTCCCCTGTTGACCTTGATCCCACTGGCTTCTACAATCATTTCTCTTCCTCTTCTGCAGCATTCCCTGAGCTCTGCCTATTGTTTGACTGAGGGTTTCTGCACTTGTTCCCATCAGTTGCTGGAAGACAGCTCTCTAATGATGATTGGGCTAAGCACTGATTTATGAGTATAGCAGAATATCATTCAGAATTATTTAATTGAATTTTTATGATTGCAAGAAAAATTTTATTAGTTTTTATAGCTTCGAGATGACATTAAATATATTATATCTAAGATACATTATTATATGGATGTTTTCTTAAGCATAGTACTTTAATTATTTAATAAATGCAAACTTATTCACTATCAAAATAAACATATACTTATGATATTATACGTACCTGTAAACCACCAACATTTTCACACAATAGACCCCATATAAATCCTTCATGAGGACCATTATATTTTAATAGAGGATATCAAAGGTCCATATGGAGTCTTCAGAAATGTAGGAAAGCTCTCTATATAGTTATAATTTTGAGAACAAAGCAAAACAAAGAAACCTTGTCTATCTCATAAAGGGCTGATATAATTTCTGGAGGAGATGATAATTGATCTAGGCCTAAACAGATCCTAAGAGTCCAGAGAAGCTGTATAAATAATGGAAGAAGATTGAAGCAGCATCCCCTAACTATGCTTCTCATAGTATCATGGGAAAGAAATGTCACAGTGTTTGCTCTGTTCTCCTCCCATCCTGTGAAAGCAGAAGCAGAACTCCAGCCAACATGACAGAACTCCAGAACATGGAAGCCCCGGCATAACTCTTGGTTTCAGTCATGTGTGGTTGTATTCTAGGTCTCTGTGCTACCCAGACTCCGGTTCCTGGACATTTAGAGGAGTGGCCAACCAATGACTGGTCCATACCATGAGAAGGAACCCTTGACACTCTCTGGATGACACACCTATCATTTAAATCTAGGATTTGCATAAAAAATATTCAGTACTTGAATTTATTTTGAAATCTAGATTATTTCAATTAATTTAGTGATTTTTTAAAATCACATCCACCACCCTGCCAAAAGTCATTATTTTATTTTTCTTCCTAGCTGCATAATAGCTCATTGTGTGTATATACCCAATGTTCCGAATTAGTTCTTCTATTGATGGATATCTAGACTGATTCCATTTCCTGGCTACTATGAATGGTGCAGCAATAAATATGGATGTGCACATATCTCTATGATAGTCGACTTAGAGTCTTAGTGATTTTTCAAGGTACATTTCAAGTGATACATATTTAATGGAATTAATATTTTATCACACAATATAAGGGAGTCATTGAATTAATTACACTCAAAATGAATTACAGTGGAGACAGAATAATATCACCTAGTGAACAAGTGCTTATTGAGTCATTGACTCAGCACGTTAAAAAAGTCAAACAATCTGATTAAAAAGAGGGCTAAATCCTAAGCTGGCATTTCACAGGCAAAGAACAGATCTAACAGATTAATGAAAAAATCTAATAGTACTAATATCAGGAAAGGACAAATCAAAACTACAGTGAGATATATCACCTCTCTTAAATTTAAATTGTCATCCTCAAAGATATGAAAGAGAACAGTGTTGGACAAGCTTTTTACTGTTGGTGAGAAAATAAAGTGCCATTGGGGAGAACAGTCTAGAGGTTCCCTTCAAACCAAAACTGTTCTATGATTTGGTTGAAAATATTTTCTGGGCCTTGGTGCTGGAACTCTTCACCTTCTTCTGTTCTTATTATTCTTAGGTTAGGTCTTTTCATGGTATACAAGATTTCCTGTATATTTTGCATCAGGAAATTTTTAGATTTAACATTTTCTTTGACTGATGGATCAGTTTCTTCTATTGCATTTTCAGTGCCTAATATTCTTCTTCTATGCCTTGTATTCTGATGGTGATGCTCATGTCTGTTGTTCCTTATCTCTTTCCTAAGTTTCCATTTCCAGTATTCCTTCAGTTTGTATTTTCTTTATTGCTTCTATTTCCACTTTCAGGTCATGTACAGTTTTATTTCTATTCAATGGTGTTTTTCTATATTTCTCTAAGATATTAATTTGTTTATTCTTTAAAGACTTCTACCTGTTTGAGTATATTTTCCTGTATTTCTTTAGGTATTTATTCATTTCCTATTTAATGGCTTCTATTATCTTTATAAGACTGGATTTAAGGTCATTTTCCTGTGCTTTTGTTGTGTTAAGATATCCAGGGCTTGCTGTAGTAAGGTAGCTGTGCTCCAAAGGTGTCATATTGCCCTGACTCTTGTTGATTGTGTTCCTACACTGGCCTTTAGCCATCTGGTTTTCCCTGGATGTTCCTGGTGCAGCAGGCCTAAGGTGGGTAGCCTTGGGCTGGAAGATGGAACTCAGTTTTCAGTGCTGGTCTCAGAGCAGCTGGGAGTGCCACAAGAGGCAGGCAGGGGTTTGTGAGTGGGCAGAAGTGTCTAACTTGTATGTTTCTGGTGTAGTAGGCCTGATGAATGCAGACAGAGTAGTGGTCCCAATAATGGAGTTCAGGTGGGACAGCATGGAAATCTGTCCTTAAAGATTCTTAATTGTGACAGTCTAGGTTTTCATGGTATCATCTCTCGATATTAAAACAATTAGTTGGGTTCTAAATATGTATTTATCCCTTACCTATTCCACAGAGAATTTGAAAAAAAAGTTCATCACAGTAATAATTCTTAGGGATCAATCATAAAATGATGTATGTAATTCTTTGTTATATATCAGTAATTGAATTCTGTCTCCAACCTAATTTTAGGTACAGATTGCTAAGTAGGTAAATAAGCAAATAGAAATAATTCACACCTTTAGATACTGTTTCTCAGAAGCAATCTCAGTCATTTTGCCAAAAATACAAGCCTATCTCTGCTGCAATAATTGGCAGACAGAGAAGTGTCATGGGAAGGGATGATGAATAATGAAATAACAACCATCTGTTTAAAGAGGCTTTGGCACTCTCATCCTATAAAGGGAGCTCATATTTTCTGTGCCAAAACTGATCCAAGCAATATAGAGGAGACCCAGAGGTTCTGTGACTTTATTTTGCACATTAGGTACAAAATTTCCATGCACTCTTAGGTGACTACAGACTTCGTTCCTTTCAGAACATAAATTTCACACACTCTTGATGCTCTCTGTCTTACCTTGAGTGTGATTGGCTTATTGCATTTCCTTGATTCTGTGCAGTGCAGTGGAACATCACTCCATTCTTTGACAAAGTGGCTCCATCAAATCTGCTCTCCTAATTTACATCATGCCTTCATTCCATAATCTACAAAGTTAAATCTCTGTCAACTCCCAAAATTTTGTTGTCTATTTTAGTCTATTCTAATAGTCATATGACTCCCAATGAATTTTCCTGTTCATTTTTTCTCTGTTAGCTATATTCACCAAATTTCTCACCAAAAGCTTCTACTATATCCTCTCCAGCAAAGATTATCCATTGAGTTATGTCACAGTTAGAGCTAGGAAAATACAGTGACACCTGGGTAGATTGAATGACTTAACTGACTACAATTGTAGACAGACCCTCATGCTCCCTGAGTACAGAGGATTCCAAGTGGTAGGTCGTCCTGGTATTAGTGGCTTTAAAAGTTCCTATGTAAACAACTGTCTTAGTCAGGGTTTCTATTCGCACAAACATCATGACCAAAAAGCAAGTTGGGGAGGAAAGGGTTTATTCAGCTTACACTTCTGCGTTGCTGTTCATCACAAAAGGAAGTCAGGACTGGAAATCAAGCAGGTCAGGAAGCAGGACCTGATGCAGAGACCGTGGAGGGATGTTCCCTACTGGCTTGCTTCCTCTGGCTTGCCCAGCCTGCTCTCTTATAGAACCCAAGAATACCAGCCCAGAGAAGTTACCACCCACAAGGAACCTTCCAACTTGATCACTAATTGAGAAAATGCCCCACTGCTGGATCTTATGGAGGCACTTCCCCAACTGAAACTCCTTTCTCTGTGATAACTTGAGCCTGTGTCAAGTTGACACACAAAATCAGTCAGTAAAACAGCTGCGTATAATATTTTCTGGAGCCAGAGGTTCAGAACTCTATTCTCAGTCTCTGGTTGTTTTGAGGTTCACTACTGAGGGAATTCCCTTGCATTTCCTAGCATTCCATTTGAATAGAATTGCTTTCACTGGGTGCAGTTGGTATATCTTCTGCTGTGTCCTGCAGTTGATGCATAGAATATTCATGCTTCTGTCTAGCCACTGAATTCTGCCATCAGAAGAGCTCAAATTTCTGGACTTTTTAGGTAGAGATTCGGTAGCATTTATGGGAGATCCACATACATTGGGAGAAAACAAATCAAACTCGCAAAGTAGTTCCCATAGGGCCTTATTTTCCCACTCATAACCACTCCCATTCAGGCTTGAGGTGTGAGTGAAGGAACCATCATTCTTCAGGGATGAAGGAGAAACTGGAGAAGTGTAATCTACACAGACAACAAAGCCATCCTCACCATCAAAACCTTTGAACTCTAGTACTAATTTATTTACTTACAACTCATAGTTTTGAAGTATATTTCAGACAATGCTGAAGGAATTAATTTGGAGGTCACTCTCTGACAGTCTTTCATAGTCTGGTATTTTACTTCATAAAATTTGAAAAACTTGGGACTGATTGTGCTCCAGGTTTTGAGCATAGTCATTTCATGTTGCTAGTATTAATAATGTATTTATTATGAATATTTCTCACTTCATTAATGCACTTAATCCTTACACATTTAATACAATTAATTAGCATATTTGGGTTTATAACATCACATTTAACAGCTGTTATTTGTGTTACCCCAATTATTGTGCTTGTATTCTTACTTTAAAATTGCTTTTCAGGTCTCAGTCCCTTGTAGCAGTTCATTTTTTTTCTCTCTCATTTGGAGGGCATATCATTTTACTCTTCTTAACAGCTTACCAATGGATTAGAACAGTCACAATCATCAGATGATGCATGCGGTTTTCAACATTTAATTTTAACTACCAAACTCCCAAGTCAGGTACTATTGCTTTTAAACAGTTTAATTGTGTGTGTATGAATTTTTATAATTTTTATACAATATATTACTTTACTCATTTACATGTATCTACTTCTTTTTCTTTATTTTATGATTTACATTTGGATTTAAATTTAGACTTGAGGAATAAACTATAATATTTCTTTGGGTACATTGTTCTTATTGTAATAGTTTTATTTCACCTAGCTGATGAGGTGTGAATTTTTCTATTATAGGGCTGCAATGTTTAAGTATTAGAAGTATGTGTAAAGCTCTGTTCCCGCGGACTGTGCTGGAGAGACCGGTACCCAGGCTCTCCCCCCAATATAACATCACTTGGGACACGGCCTGTTGGGGCTTCCGTCTGTGCCCGAGGGCGGGTTGGCGCTGTGGTCGTCTGGGTGCCAGATCGGCGGGCCATCGTGACCACAGGGTGAGCGGCGCCACAGAGAGTGCCCTCCGACATCTTTGCTCCAGTGACCAGGTAGTTGGGACCGCCAGGCTCAGAGACAGACAGGCATAATATCGCTTCGGTTTCAGGCAGCTTGTGTGTAACCTGCTCCCAGGTGCTGGGCTGATCTGCAGTAACCAGCGCGCCAGTTCCACGGTGGGACCTTCTGCCTGGTGGAGGGACCCCGCGCAGGGAGGGAGCCTGCCAGCTTTCCTTCCGCGACCTCTGTTCCCGCGGACTGCGCTGGAGAGACCGGTACCCAGGCTCTCCTCCCAATATAACATCACTTGGGACACGGCCTGTTGGGGCTTCCGTCTGTGCCCGAGGGCGGGTTGGCGCTGTGGTCGTCTGGGTGCCAGATCGGCGGGCCATCGTGACCACAGGGTGAGCGGCGCCACGGAGAGTGCCCTCCGCCATCTTTGCTCCAGTGACCAGGTAGTTGGGACTGCCAGGCTCAGAGACAGACAGGCATAATATCGCTTCGGGTTCAGGCAGCTTGTGTGTAACCTGCTCCCAGGTACTGGGCTGATCTGCAGTGACCAGCGCGCCAGATCTGCTGTGGGACTTCTGCCTGGCAGAGGGACGCCCCCTCCCCCCCAGGAGAGATCACACACCCCTGCACAGGGCAGGAGCCTGCCAGCCTCCCTTTGGCGACCTCTGCTCCAGGAATCCACTAGGCTGAGCCTTTAGATGTGCAAGGCCTCCCCAATATAAGATCACTTGGGGCAAAGCACATTAGGGCTCCAAAGTCACTCAGGAGCAGGCAGGCCCCAGAAATCGGTGCCAGGGGAATCCTGGTAATCCAGGGGGGGCAGAAATAGCTTTGCAGGCTCACAGGAGGTCCAACCAACAGCCAGTGGCAGCAGGACCAACTAACATCAGAGGTATCCAGATGGCAAAAGGCAAACGTAGGAATGTTACTAACAGTAATCAAAGTAATGTGGGACCATCCGAACCCAACTCTCCAACAGCAGCAAGTCCTGGATACCCCACCACACCCGAAAGACAAGATCTGGATTTAAAATCACTTCTCATGATGCTATTAGAGGATCACAAGAAGGACACAAATAAATCTCATAAAGAGTTACAGGAGACCATGAATCAACGGTTAGAAGCCCTTACAAAGGAAACACAAAAATCGCTTAGAGAAATGCGGGAGAACATGGATCAAAAGATGGAGGCGCACAAGGAGACAACACAAAAATCGCTTAACGAGATGAATCAACGGGTAGATGCACTCACAAAGGAATCACGAAATTTGCATAAAGAAATGCAGAAGAATATGGGTCAACAGACGGATGCCCATAAGGAGGCAACACAAAAATTGCTTAAAGAAATGAATCAACGGTTAGATGCCCTTACAAAGGAAACACGAGAACTGCTTAAAGAAATGCAGGAGACGATGGATCAACAGATGGAATCCCATGAGGAGGAAACACAAAAATCGCTCAGAGAAATGCAGGAGAACGTGGGTCATCAGGAAGAAATCCTGAAAGAGGTAATGCAAAAATACCTTAAAGAAATACAGGAAAATACAAACAAACAAGTGAAGGATCTCAGCAAATCCATCCAGGAACTAAAAAAGGAAGTAGAAACAACTAAGAAATCACAAAGGGAGACAACTTTGGAGATAGAAAACCTTGGGAAGAAATCAGGAGTCATAGATGCAAACATCAACAATAGAATACAAGAGATGGAAGAAAGAATCTCAGGTGCTGAAGATTCCATAGAAAGCATCGACTCAACAGTTAAAGAAAATGCAAAATGCAAAAAACGCGTAACCCAAAACATCCAGGAAATCCAGGACACAATGAGAAGACCAAACCTAAGGATTATAGGTATAGATGAGAGTGAAGATTTGCAACTTAAAGGGCCAGTAAACATCTTCAACAAAATTATGGAGGAAAACTTCCCTAACTTAAAGAGAGAGATGCCGATGAACGTACAAGAAGCCTACAGAACTCCAAACAGACTGGACCAGAACAGAAATACCTCCCGTCACATAATAATCAAAACACCGAATGTTCTAAACAAAGAAAGAATACTAAATGCAGTAAGAGAAAAGGGCCAAGTAACATACAAAGGAAGACCTATCCGAATCACATCAGACTTCTCACCAGAGACTATGAAAGCCAGAAGATCCTGGGCAGATCTCATGCAGACACTAAGACAGCACAAATGCCAGCCTAGACTACTATACCCAGCAAAACTCTCAATCACCATAGATGGAGAGACCAAGATATTCCATGATAAAACCAAATTTTCACAATATCTTTCCACAAATCCAGCCCTGCAACGGATAATAGGTGGAAACCTCCAATACAGGGAGAGAAACAACACCCTGGAAAAAATGAGATAATAACCTTCTTGAATCAAACCCAAAAGTAGATAACCACTCAAACATAAAGATAGCGTCAAGAATGGCAGATGGCAATAATCACTATGCCTTAATCTCTCTTAATATCAATGGTCTCAATTCCCCAATTAAAAGACATAGACTAGCAGACTGGATACGTAAACAGGACCCAGCATTTTGCTGCATGCAGGAAACGCACCTCAGTGTCAAAGACAAACACTACCTCAGAGTAAAAGGCTGGAAAACAATTTTACAAGCAAATGGCCCCAAGAAACGAGGTGGAGTAGCCATCCTAATATCGGATAAAATTGATTTTCAACCTAAAGTCATCAAAAAAGACACAGAAGGACACTACATAATGATCAAGGGAAAAATCCACCATCAAGAACTCTCAATCCTGAATATCTATGCTCCAAATGCAAGGGCACCCTCATTCGTAAAAGAAACTTTACTAAAACTCAAAGCACACATCGCACCGCACACAATAATAGTGGGTGACTTCAACACCCCGCTCTCTGAAATGGATCGTTCAGGAAAGCAGAAACTAAACAGGGACACAGTGAATCTAATTGAAGCCTTGGACCAAATGGAACTAACTGATATATATAGAACATTTCATCCTAGAGCTAAAGAATACACCTTCTTCTCAGCTCCTCATGGTACCTTCTCCAAAATTGACCATATAATTGGTCACAAATCAGACCTCAACAGATACAAGAAGATAGAAATAATCCCATGCCTCCTATCAGATCACTATGGAATAAGGGTGGTCTTCAATGGCAACAAAAACAAAAGAAAACCCACGTACACATGGAGGCTGAACAATGCTCTACTCAATGATAACTTGGTCAAGGTGGAAATAAAGAAAGAAATCAAAGACTTTTTGAAAGTTAACGAAAATGAAGGCACAACATACCCTAACTTATGGGACACAATGAAAGCAGTGCTAAGAGGAAAATTCATAGCCCTGAGTGCCGCCAAAAAGAAACGGGAGACAGCATACACTAACAGCTTAATGGCACACCTGAAAGCCCTGGAACAAAAAGAAGCAAATACACCAAAGAGGAGTAGAAGGCAGGAAATCATCAAACTCAGGGCTGAAATCAATCAAGTAGAAACAAATAAAACCATACAAAGAATCAACAAAACGAGGAGTTGGTTCTTTGAGAAAATCAACAAGATAGATAAGCCCTTAGCCAGACTAACCAGAGGGCACAGAGATAGTATCCAAATTAATAAAATCAGAAACGAAAAGGGAGAGATAACAACAGAAACTGAGGAAATTCAAAAAATCATCAGATCCTACTACAAAAACCTGTATTCAACACAACTAGAAAATCTTGAGGAAATGGACAATTTCCTTGACAAATACCAAGTACCAAAATTAAATCAGGATCAAATAGACCATCTAAACCGTCCTATAACCCCTGAAGAAATAGAAGTTGTCATTGGAAGTCTTCCAACCAAAAAAAGCACAGGTCCAGATGGTTTTAGTGCAGAATTCTATCAGACCTTCAAAGAAGACCTAACACCAATACTCTTCAAACTGTTCCACAAAATAGAAACAGAAGGAACACTACCCAACTCGTTCTATGAAGCCACAATTACACTAATACCAAAAGCACACAAAGATCCGACAAAGAAAGAGAATCTCAGGCCAATCTCTCTTATGAATATCGATGCAAAAATACTCAATAAAATTCTTGCCAACCGAATCCAAGAACACATCAAAATGATCATTCACCACGATCAAGTCGGCTTCATCCCAGGGAGGCAGGGATGGTTCAATATAAGGAAATCCATCAATGTAATCCACTACATAAACAATCTCAAAGAAAAAAACCACATGGTCATCTCATTAGATGCTGAGAAAGCATTTGACAAAATTCAGCATCCTTTCATGCTAAAGGTCTTGGAAAGATCAGGAATTCAAGGCCCATATCTAAACATAGTAAAAGCAATTTACAGCAAACCAGTAGCCAGCATCAATCTAAACGGAGAGAAACTTGAAGCAATCCCACTAAAATCAGGGACTAGACAAGGCTGCCCTCTCTCTCCATATCTTTTCAATATAGTACTTGAAGTTCTAGCTAGAGCAATTAGACAAGAAAAAGAGGTCAAAGGGATACAAATTGGAAAGGAAGAAGTCAAACTATCACTATTTGCAGACGATATGAGAGTATACATAAGCGACCCAAAGAACTCCACCAGAGAACTCCTACAGCTGATAAACGACTTCAGCAAAGTGGCCGGATATAAAATCAACTCAAGCAAGTCAGAAGCCTTCCTATACTCAAAGGATAAGCAGGCTGAGAAAGAAGTAAGAGAAATAATACCCTTTACGATAGCCACAAACCATATTAAGTATCTTGGCGTGACGCTAACCAAACAAGTGAAAGATCTGTATGACAAGAACTTCAAGTCTCTGAAGAAAGAAATTGAAGAAGACCTCAGAAGATGGAAAAATCTGCCATGCTCATGGATTGGCAGGATTAATATAGTAAAAACGAGCATCTTACCAAAAGTAATACACAGATTCAATGCAATCCCCATCAAAATCCCAACTCAATTCTTCATAGAGTTAGAAAGAGCAATTCAAAAATTCATCTGGAATAACAGAAAACCCAGAATAGCTAAAACTATTCTCAAGAGTAAAAGAACCTCTGGGGGAATCAGTATCCCGGACCTCAAGCTGTACTACAGAGCAATAGTGTTAAAAACTGCATGGTATTGGAACAGTAACAGACATGTAGATCAATGGAACAGAATTGAAGACCCAGAAATGAATCCACACTCCTATGGTCACTTGATCTTTGACAAAGGAGCTAAAACCATCCAGTGGAAAAAAGATAGCCTTTTCAACAAGTGGTGCTGGCTCAGCTGGAGGTCAACATGCAGAAGAATGCAAATTGACCCATCCTTATCTCCTTGCACTAAGCTCAATTCTAAGTGGATCAAAGATCTCCACATAAAACCAGACACACTGAAACTAATAGAAGGGAAACTAGGGAAGAACCTTGAACATATGGGCACAGGGGAGAATTTCCTGAACAGAACTCCAATAGCTTATACTCTAAGATCAAGAATAGACAAATGGGACCTCATTAAATTACAAAGTTTTTGCAAGGCAAAAGACACCGTCAAAAAGACAAAGCGGCAACCAACTAACTGGGAAATGATCTTTACCAACCTTACATCCGACAGAGGGCTAATATCCAAGATATACAAAGAACTCAAGAAGTTAAACTCCAGAGAGGCAAGTAACCCTATTAAAAAATGGGGTACAGAGCTACACAAAGAGTTCTCACCTGAAGAATATCTAATGGCTGAGAAGCACCTAAAGAGATATTCATCATCCTTAGTCATTAGGGAAATGCAAATCAAAACAACCCTGAGATTCCATCTCACACCAGTCAGGATGGCTAAGATCAAAAACACAGGAGACAGCAGTTGTTGGCGAGGATGTGGAGAAAGAGGAACACTCCTCCACTGCTGGTGGAATTGCAGGCTGGTACAACCACTCTGGAAAGCAGTCTGGCGGCTCCTCAGAAAACTGGGCATGACACTTCCGGAGGATCCGGCTATACCACTCCTGGGCATATACCCAGAGACTTTACCTGCATGCAATAAGGACACATGCTCCACTATATTCATAGCAGCCTTATTTATAATAGCCAGAAGCTGGAAAGAACCCAGATGTCCCTCAACGGAGGAATGGATTCAGAAGATGTGGTATATTTACACAATGGAATACTACTCTGCAATTAAAAACAATGAATTCACGAAATTCCTAGGCAAATGGTCAGAACTTGAAAATATCATCCTTAGTGAGGTAACCCAATCACAAAAGATCACACATGGTATGAAGTCACTGATAAGGGGATATTGACCCAGAATCTCAGAATACCCTAGACACAATCAGCATATCAATAGATTTCTAAAAAGATGGAAGGAGAGACCCCTGGTCCTGGAAAGACTGGATGTAGGGGAACGCCAGGACAGAGTAATGAGAGGGGGTTGAACAGAGAAAAGAGGGAGAGAAGGGGGCTTATGGGACTTTCGGGGAGGGAGGAAACGGGAAAGGGGAAGTGATTTGGAATGTAAATTAAAAAAATAAAATTAAATTAAATTAAAAAAAAAAAGAAGTATGTGTAAAGTGAAATGGTCAGGACATTATTGAATATGTGTATTTTGTTGAAGATAATTTATATATTATGTAAGACATTGTAGCAAGATGTGCCATTTAAAAGAAAAGAAATCATTGTTCAGTCAACCATGATAAAACATTGATCATTGCATGCATTGCTTTTACAGAGATTTGTTACGTATAGCACCATCATGCTTAGACTTTTGTGATTGAAATGGTAAGTAAATAGAAAACTTAAGTAACAATCTCCAGCACTTATGAAACATTATAAATTACATTTATATTTTGCCTCTGTGGAAACCATCATGAAGAAAATTACCGAGGGGGACGTGACGGTCATTTAATGTTGAGTAAGAATATGGATTCTTAAAAGGTATCAGCCGAAGGATTAAGTATAATTAGACCATTGAGAATCTAAGATGTGAACAAAGGAACATTTATTGATGTGAACTTGTTTCTTGATTTTCCAGCAACTAGAGAGATAATTTTTAGCTCTTAGCTTCTATCTTCCAGAGCTGCCTCTGAAGACTTCAGTTGCCCTAGAATCTTTGGGCTATTTGATGTTCTAGCTCTGAGGAGACCTTGTGTTAACATACCTCATTCTTTATCCTGATCTCTCCTAGTCATTAGTCAGTCAGCCTCAGTGTTTCAAGGTCAGCTAAAGGTGAGCAGGATGAAGGATCTATCTGACAGGGCAGGTCTAATGGCATCAAGATCACATGGCATTTTGCCTTTGTGTCTGAATAAAGTCTCTATGTCCCTTTCACCTTTGAAGAGTGAATTTCCAGGCACCTGTTTCTGTGAGATTTTTTTCAACTGTTTAGATATTTTATTCTACTGTCCTCAGGCTTGCCTGTTTTCTGAGGAGAAATTCAATGTAATTTTTATTCTGTTCATTCACATGTAAGACAACCACCTTTCCATGTTTAAGATTCTATGTTTTATTCACTGCATTATAAAATGATATACCGAGATATAGTTTTTAAAGCCTTTATCCTGCTTATTGAGATATGTTCTCAAGTAAAATCATGAATATAGTTTAAACGAATGAATTCAAATTTTTGTATCTAACACTGAGACATCAAGGTGACAAGTCTGTGAAGGTTTTCTCTCCTATAATTCAAACTATCATAACTATTTTGTGTTTACTTTGAAAATTATGAAACTCAGCAAATTAAGGATTCAGAAAATGGTAGGAATTGGGCCAGTGGGATAGCTTATCAAGTAAAGGAACTTGTCATAAACTTAGGCAACCTAGGGTTGCTGGGCAACCTAAGTTTGATATTCAGACCCCACAAGATGGAAGGAGAAAACCAACTTGTAGTTAGGGTTTCATTGCTGTGAAGAGACACCATGACCTCAGCAATATTTATTTAAGTTTACATTTATTTATCTATTTTTTTACACTCTATATTTTATTCCCCCCCGTCCACCCTCCAACCCTCCAACTGTTTCACATCTCATACCTCCTCCCCACCCTCTTGTCTCCATGTGGATGTCCCCACTCCCACCCCACTACTGGGTCTGTGTTCATTAAGAGATGGTGTACCTAACCCGCAGCAAGATTTATAAAGGAAAGCATTTAATTGAGACCGCCTTCGTGTTTCAGAGTTGAGTTCATGATCATTATGGCAGGAAGCATGGCAGCACACTGATCCAGAAGCTACAAAGATTCTCCTGTCTTCAAGATTTGCTATAATATTCCACCTGTGTACATATTTATGGAAAACCTCAATAGTTGAAACTGGAGGCTATCATCATTTGTCTCAAAGAAAACAATATAAAAATTCTTATTAGAGGTTTCCTTTCATAAGTGTTCCTCTATGCCATGATAGCAAGTGTCAAAGTACATTTCTCTCCCTCCCTCTCTCTCTCTCTCTCTCTCTCTCTCTCTCTCTCTCTCACACACACACACACACACACACACACACACATGTATTCATGATCACAGGAACTCATATAAAGAAAAACATTTAGTTGGGTCTATCGTACAGTTCAGAGACTTAGTCCATTATCATCATGGCAGAAAACATGGCAGTATGCAGGCAGACATGGTACTGAAGAAGGAGCTGCATTATACATCTTAGTCTTCAGGCAGCAGCAGGAGACTGTAAGCCACTGTAGCTTGAGCATATAAGACTACAAACCCTGTCTCCACAGTGACATACTTCAAACAAAATGACACCTACTTCTACAAGGCCACATCTCCAAAAAAGTGCCACTCTCTATGCGACAGGCATTCAAACACATAAGTCTGTGGGGGCCGTTCCTATTCAAAATTACACACCTCCTCACTTGTCTAGCCTTGGAAGAAAGTTTTCACCAGTCCCTTAACTGGTCCAAATACTCTAATTTTTGCTTCTTTTAGTAAAATCTAGTAACAAAGTTGTTCTCATTCAGAAGAAAACTTTCTTCCTAACCCAACCTAGTTAAGGATAAAGAACCTTAACCAGGGGGTTGAGGTCTTCTACAACTCCTCTCATTCATCCTGTTAAAATGATTCAGAAAGATCTTGAATTTACAGTTGTAATCTGGTCTTTGATTAACATGCTGAGTAGTGCTGTCTAGGTCAATCTGATGACTTAGCAGTCATTATCAATACCATATTCATCTGTGATTCCATAATAGATTGCTGTGTCCTGTGCTAGCTGCTCTATGATTCTATCATCTTCAGTCAATTTTGGAAGGGCCATGCTAATCCTGAGCATTTCTGTGAGCAAAGACAACTCTTAATTGATTCAAGTTCTTCATATTACTGATTGAGTTTAGGGTATGTAATTTTTTGCTGCCTATTGCTAGCACAGCACTGTCTTTTTTTTTATTAGATATAGTCATTATTTACATTTCAAATGTTGTCCCCTTTCCTGGTTACCCCTTCCCCCAAAAATCTCATAAGACATCTCCCCTTCCCCAATCAACCCTCCCCTTCTTCTCTGTCCTGGTATTCCTCTACACTACAGCATCAAGTCTTTCCAGGACCAAGGGCCTCTCCTCCCTGTGGTGTCTAACAAGACCATCCTCTGCTGCCTATGTGTCAGGAGCCATGGATAACTCCATGTGTACTCTTTGGTTGATGGTTTTGTCCCTGGGAGCTCTGGGAGTACTGGGTGACTCATATTGTTGTTCCTCCTGTGGTGCTGCAAACCCCTTCAGCTCCTTGGGTTCATTCTCTAGCTCCTCCATTGGGGGCCCTGTGCTCATTTCAACGGCTGGCTGAGAGTGTCCCCCTCTATATTTCTCATGCACTAGCAGAGCCTCCCAGGTGAAAGCTATATCTGTCTCCAGTCAGCAAACACTTGTGGGCGTCAATAATATTGTCTGGGCTTTGTAACTGTATAAGGGATGAATCCCTGGGTGGGATAGTCTCCGGATGGTCTTTCCCTCAGACTCTGCTCCACCCTTTGTCTCTGTATCTCCTTCCGTGGGTATTTTGTTCCCCTTTCTACAAAGGACCCAAGTATCCATACTTTGTTCTTCCTCCTTCTTGGGTATCATTTGATATGTGAGATGTATCTTGGGTATTCCAAGCTTCTGGGCTAATATCCACTAACCAGTGAGTGCATACAATGTGTGTTCTTTTGTGATTGGGTTACCTCACTCAGGATGATATTCTCCAGTTCTATCCCTTTGTCTAAGAATTTCATGAAGTCATTGTTTTTAATGAATGAATAATACTCCAATGTGTAGATATACCACATTTTCTGTATTCATTCCTCCATTGAAGGACATCTGGGTTCTTTCCAGCTTCTGGCTATTATAAATAGGGCTGCTATGAATATAGTGGAGCATGTGTCCTTATTACATGCTACAGAAGCCTCTGGGTATATGCCCAGGAGTGGTATAGCAGGTCCTCCGGTAGTATTATGCCCAGTTTTCTGAGGAACGGCCAAACTGATTTCCATAGTAGTTGTACCAGCTTGCAATCCCACCAGCAGTGGAGGAGTGTTCCTCTTTCTCCACAACCTCTCCAGCACCTGCTTTTTCCTGAGTTTTTGATCTTAGCCATTCTGACTGGTTTGAGGTGAAATCTCATGGTTGTTTTGATTTGCATTTCCCTAATGACTAAGGATGTTGATCATTTCTTTAGGTGCTTCTCAGCCATTTGATATTCCTCAGGTGAAAATTCTGTTTAGCTCTGTACCCCATTTTTAATAGTGTTATTTGGCTCTCTGGAGTCTAACTTCTTGAGTTCTTTGTATATATTGAATATTAGCCTTCTGTTGGATATAGGGTTGGTAAAGATCTTTTCCCAACTTCTTGGTTGCCATTTGCCCTATTGACAGTGTTCTTTGCCTTACAGAAACTTTGTAATTTTATGAGGTCCCATTTGTCAATTCTTGATCTTAGGGCATAAGCTATTGGTGTTCTGTTCAGGAAAATTTTCCCTGTGCCCATGTGTTTAAGGCTCTTCCCCAGTTTCTTTTTTATTTGTTTCAGTGTGTCTGGTTTTATGTTGAGGTCTTTGATCCACTTGGACTTGAGCTTGGTAGGAGATAAAAATGGATCAATTTGCATTCTTCGGCATGCTAGCCGCCAGTTGATCCAGCACCACTTTTTGAAATGGCTATCTTTTTTCCACTGGATGGATTTAGGTCCTTTGTCAAAGGTCAAGTGAACATAGGTATGTGTGTTCATTTCTGGGTCTTCAATTCTATTCCATTGATCTACCTTCCTGTCACTGTGCCAATACCATGAAGTTTTTTAACACTATTGCTCTGTAGTACAGCTTGAGGTCTTGGATACTGATTCCCCCAGAAGTTCTTTTACTGTTGCGAATAGTTTTCGTTATCTTGGTTTTTTTGTTATTCCAGATGAATTTGAGAATTACAGGTCTTCAGCCCTAAGATTTTTTTTTCACTAAACTACTCATAGAAAAGTGCCAATAAATTCCAGTATGTAGGAGACAGAAAGGATGTGATCTTCTTTTAAAGTCATCTTTGGTAGTTTCCTTTCACCAAGCATGTCCCTTCTCCATATTCCTGAGCTGGAAGTGGTACTTAGCAGAGTAGATTTGGCATCTCTCTTTCATAAGCTATGTGTAGACAGTTGTCTCTCATATACTCAAACACAAAATCAAACAATTGAAGAATTGTCTTGACATTAGAGATTCAGTCACAATTGATACACAGAATTGCTTTAAATTTGTCATCTGCATATAGAAACCCAATAGAACTTCAGCAAAACTTAGTATGATATGTAGAAGTTTTGTTCTCTGTATATATAACTTAATACACTGCATTTTAATAAAAAATTAAAGGATTTCTGGAAGGATTGCCCGGAAGGGGATAGGAACTCCACAGGAAGACCAACAGAGTTAACTAACCTGGACCATTGGGGGTCTCAAAGAGTGAATCACCAACTAAAGAGTATAGGTGGGCTGGACCTAAGCCTCCTGGCACATATGTAGCAGATGTGCAGCTTGGTCTTCATGTGGGTCCCAAACAACTGGAGCAGGGGCTAACTCAAAAGCTGTTGCCTGTCCATGGGATATATTCTTCTAGCTGGGTTGCTTTGTCTGCCGTCAGATGGAGATAATGTGCAAAGCTCTAGAGACTTCATATGCCAGGGTCTGGAGATAAGGGAGTGAGGGGTGGCAGTACCTTCTCTAATGAGAAGGAAGGATTGGGGGAGAGGGTGACAGGGAGGGAGGCAGTGACTGGGATGTAAAGTGAATAAGTAAAAATAAAAAAAGATAGGAAGAGGTTAAATCAATGAAAGAACTCAAGTATGAAGAAAGGAGCTCCACAGAAGGTGAAAGTTTGCCCAGAGCTGGCAAGGTGGGTAGAGGAGTGTCTCTCTCCTGTTTACAATTTTTCCTTTCCTTTATTTCTCTAACATCTACAAGCGCAAACATTATTCCTGGGTCCATGTAATGTCTTTTAAAAATTGATATCTTAAGAAATTCATATTTAAAATGCCAATAGGAAAAGACCTCATCTTATGAGGAGTTCCCTTTAAGAATAAAAACCTCAAAGTTGAATTGCTAATGTTCAAAACAAGCTTTCATTTCTTCATTTTGCATTATAAAATGTGAGCGTAATGAACCTCCAGTGGTATAAACGCCTTAGAAGCTAGGTTGCCAATTAACATCTTTTTGGGTGTGCAGAGATAACCAAGCATAGGAAAAGTTAAACAAATTTGATTTTAATGTAATTATGCTGGAGACTAATTTAATCAGATATTTATCAGAGTTCCCAATGGATTCTCTGCAGCAACCTCTTTCATATTGTTTTCCTATACATTCTCCACAGCCAGTCTTTCTGTGCAAATAAGCACAGAAGGTTGTTGCCAAGCTATGGAACTTGATGTCTCTTGCATAGTCTCTTCCTCTGTAAGCATGAAAAGCCCTTGGCTGGTCATGATTTGATCTGAGTTAAATGCCTTGACTGCTGGTGCCACACTGACTGGCTCTTTTGAGATCACATCACAGTAATTGCCGGCGTGCTCATTCAAGAAAAAAAAAAAACAAAACCCTGTAATAATCCTAGAGATATTAGGGAAATCGAAATGCAAAGGCAGGTGTGCCCGAGAGCTTCAGAGAAATAGGCCATTAGGCTGAACCATGCTGTGGTGTGGCCAGGGGACAGCTTTGTGTCCATTTATCCTCTCTCTCACCCTTCCAGCTGAACAGACTAATTCCTCCCCCACTTTGAAATACGAGCCTATTTGCATCATAAAAACCTGTGACCATTTTGTTACTCGGCATCTCTTGTTTGTTAGTAAACACATCTTAGATGTAAACACATCTGTGATGACATGGAAGTAAAACCTAATACTTTGGCCAGTTTATGTCAGGGTGACCATAAGAATTTCAGAAAGTAGCCATAAATCTGCATATGAATATCTTCACGCCGAGCTCCATTTTCAATGGATCCAGGGTCCTGCGCAATATTCTCTTCCCTTAAGCAGTAATTTTATTCCCTTTCTGAAATGTTTTCTAAAGCCACTATAAAGCAACCACCTTTCTTTTATACAGCATCAAGGTTTCAAATGGAAACACGACAACTACTGCTAGCGAGTTCTGTGTTATAATCCACAAGCATCTTGCACTGGATTGTGGGGACGACCATGGAAGGGGCAGCTTTGGCTTCTCATTCCTTTGTCATGCCTTGCCTTTGCCCTTCTGAAAACAAGCTAGGGAGGGAAAGTGAGAAGAACGATGGTGAATCCAATCATTTTGGAAGGAGATAAACTCCAAAATGATTGTCCAGCTAAAGGCAGGTGGGAGGGTGGTTGGATGTCCTTTTAAAAGGTTCCTGAGTCCCTAAACATATCAGTGTGTATGTAGCCCTGAGAGAGAAAGAGACAGAGACAGACAGAGACAGACAGACATGGACACATAGACACAGGCACACACAGACACACACACACACACACGTATACAAACAGACACACAGGTATAGACAGAATTTGAGGAAATGGTATGCTATGTGACCAGTTTTCATGATATATATATAGAGAGAGAGAAAGAGAAAAGTGGAAGTATTATAAAAACATAAGCAATTTTTAAAAGATAGAATTTAAAAGTATATATATATATATAAATATATATAATAATATAGTATTCCCTGGGTAAAAAGATGCTTGAAAAGTATTTATTGTTCTACATGTGGCTTTTATTCATACTTGTGGAGCTATCTGTCTGCTACAAAATAGTTCTCTGAAATCCCAAGGCTAATTACGTTAAACAACAGTCAAAATCTATTTTCTCTCTTTTCCCAAGCTTCACCTTTTTTGGGGAAAATTCCTTTCTGACTCCCTCTATTCCTTATCCTCACTTTCCTATGGCTTAGCATTTGTGTTTAATGTGATGAATATAAATATGATTCAACAAATGCTTAAGAGATCTATGTTCATAATAATAAAAATCAAGCAAGGCTAGATTCCCGTTCCCAAGTATATACAGAATATTAATCCCTTCAAAGTGGGTATGTGCTTTTCCTGCCAATGATAATATAAATACTTTAGGTCTCATTACTGCTCAGAAAGGTTCTCTCTTCCCTTCCAGAAATGACAATGTGTTTATTATGAAAGTTTAAATGATGTGAAGCCTCTGTCCTTTCATAAAGTAAACAGCTGAGTCAGCAAATATGGAGAGTCATTGATAAATTGAAGTTGTTTGTATTTAAAGAGTGTATGGAAGGAGTGTTAGATTGTGTTGTGGACGTTGGAAATTGGTTTTCAAGCAACTCCTTTTAGTGTTAATGAGCGATAATTGCGTTCCTGGATAATTCTCTTTTTATTGACTTACAGAAGAGTCTAATATTCTTTAGGGCCACTTCAATCCTCCAATTTGTTGCCATATTAGAGGAAAGAGAAAGATGTTTTAATGAACCGCTACTATTCATTAAGCATTGGATTAGCAATGAGATCACTCTGGCACATCTTTCAGTAAAAATTAAACGGGGTAGCATAAGTAGTGTGCTACTCCAGTGCCTGATGTCTTAGTTTGCTACAGATGCTATAACAAAATGTAAGAGATTATAATAAAAATGCTATAACAAAATGTTTTAGGTTAGGCAGTTCATAAGTAAAAGCGATTCATTTCTTACAAATCTGAAGTCTGAGAAGATCTACATTAAGTAACTGGCATGTTAATGATAGAAGTGATCTGGTCTCTTCAGAGATGGTTCCTCTTTCTATGTCTTCAACATGGCAGAATTGGGCAAAAATTTCCTTTGCACCTCTTGTAGGAGTCTGTCAATTCTATTCACAATGTTCTCCTAAAAGTGTCTACCCTGCAATATTTCCACATTGATGATTAAACTTGGCGTATGACTGGGGGTGGGGAGCACGTTCAGAAAGTAACCCCGAGCTTCAGAAACTTGCCCCACTACCTTGCAAAAGGCCAAAGTATGGAATTTCTAATCTACCCTCCTCTGTTCCTTGGAGGGGAGACTGTGCCATTGATTTTCCAAGAATGAAATAACAAGGTATTACTCACAAGTTGTGTTCAGCCATGTTGAATATATCTCAGTATTGCCTTGAGAAATCCACCGTTTTGTGAAAATATTCCAATGCTTTATGTTACTGTCCTGCTGTTCTTAAGAGAGAGAGAGAGAGAGAGAGAGAGAGAGAGAGAGAGAGAGAGAGAGAGAGTAACCATGTTCATGAATTTTGCTGTTTTAACTCATTACTCAGATAATTGTCTGAAAACCTTGAATTATATACATCTCTTCAAAAAAATTCAATGGATTTGGCATGCTCAGTAATTATAAGACATGGCCATATACCTAATTATATTTAGGTTTGATAATTATATTTTGAGAAACCTAAAATGCATTCTAATGATCTCCAAATGTGAATTTCCTTCAGCCTTTGCATCTTCTAAAAGCATAAAAGATGCTGTTGTTTAACTAGGGGAATTTACAGCAGCAGCGTACAGTAATGAATGTGAGAGCTATGTTGAGGAAACTCTCATCTTGCATACAAATCAGAAAGAGTCAGATTTATGCAACATGCTCACATCTGGAAAGTACACATGCCAAGCGTTTTCTATCAAACATTTCTCAGTCCAGATGTTCAGTGACTACATTCTTCTCTTCTTGCATTCATTTTCTACTAGGAATAAGCAGATCCTAGGCTGTCTTCGGATTCAGGAGAATCTCAGGTACTCTTGTGGTTCTTGTTAGAGTTAAACATGTTATCATTAAGATTTATTCTACTTCAAAATAAAAAATGTATCACCAATACTTTATAGCTTTTTAAGTAATATTTCAATAAAATTTGCTCATAGCACATGTGCAAATCCATGTAGACTTTATATTCACTGATTTACAAAATAAGAAATTTCTTCTGAGGCTGAAAGAGAAATGATTTGTGGAGTTTATCTCGGCTTGCTTACTTGAAGGGATACAATGTAGCAACTCTTATGTTCTACTTTGTTTAGGTTTTCTCACTTATTCCCCTAACCGAGGCTACTTCTAAATTTCCAGTTCAGATACTTCACTCTTTGAAACCCAACTGATCATTTAGAGCTAATTTACAAGGCAGTCCACTGGAAACGCTTCCTTAATCTTAGTTCTCTAAAAAGACCTGACTACTATTCTCCCCACAGCACATTCATGGATTCCTAGTATTCTTAGCATTTTTTCCATAACTATCTGTTCATTAGAACTCATTGTCTTGAGGGTGAGGTTTTGACCTGTCAATCACTCAATACTCACGTATAGAGAATTTCATGAAATGTTTTCTACACAGCCTTGGGTTGCATATTGTTGTTACTATTTTTTTTTAATTTGAGGAATTAAACCCATTTTATAATATAAATTTATATTATATTTTAATATAATATAATTTTATATAATATAAATTTATATTATAATATAATATAAATTTATAATATAAATTGCCACATATAAATAATGTGGCAAAAGGTTTTCATAACTGCCATCCATACTTATCTCAGTCATGAAATATGTGTCTCCATCTTCCTAATTAAACTACAGCTTTTCATTTTTTTTAATACTCCAGCTACTAAGTGGACAGTGGTAATCATGGGTTTTGCCATCATCGGAACCAAATGAATTTTTTACTAAATTCGTGGTACAGAGGATTAGGATAGCTGTGCAAAGCTGGGCTGCTCATAATTCTGCCTGAGATGAGGCAAAAGATAAGTCCTCCACAGAAATTAGTGATTGGGAATTAGTGGAAACCAGCTCTATTGTTTTGTTTCTCTCAAAAGTTTGTGTGCAGGAGAGGGAGAGGAAATCCTTCAGTAATGTACAAATTGTATCCAGTCTATATTTGACTCCTATTTGCATGTTTTGAGCTACAGACTGAAGCTAATGACTCAGGAATGGGCAGATCTAGAGCTCCCTTCTGATTCTTACACATTTCAAGCACAGTGCACTCATCTCTCCATGCAGGAGGTCATATTTTCACTTCCTATAGAATGTCTAGACTCCTTCTACCTGACCACCAAATCACTGTGAATTCTGCTAGCTTTCTCAAATATGTCTTATGTCTGCAAGACACAGCAGGGGGAATAATCGTTGGTGGTGACTAGGTCTTGAGAAGTAACTTGCAAAGCAGAATTTGTGACCAACTATGTTTTGCAGGAACCTTGTTCAGGCTGAAGCTCTCTAGGCATGGCATAATACATAGAAATAAATATTTGTAACTAGGTATACTTTGCAGTAAACTCATTCAGACTGAAGCTATCTAGCTAAGCATGGCATAATACATGTTAATAAATATTATGTACTCAATGGTTCCCAGCAATTCTCTCAGGGATCAAATTTGATTAAAATCTACTATAATTATTACTATTAAAAAATACTAGACAAAATCAAATAAGAGAGGGTGAATACATTTTAAAAGGCTTTTATGAACAGAATTTTCAATTGATTGTACTTCAAAATTGGCATATATTAAAGCTTGAGGGATATCTCAGTGGTTGAGTTCACAGTGTTCTTGCAGTGGACCCAACTCCTGCTCTCAGCACCTATATCAGTCCAGACTCAAGGGGCTCAATGCCTTCTGACTTCTGTGAGCACTTTACTTGCATCTACATATACACAGATACAACTTATGCACATAGTTAAAATGTAAAATTAATGTCAAAATGGACATAAACATGCTCTAGGAAAATGGCACAGTTGGTAAAGCATTTATTTTGCAATCATGAGGACCTGAGTTCAGATCTCCAAACCCAGGCAAAGCTAGGCCATGCTAGCAAATGGCTATAAGCCAAGTGTTCCTAGGGCAAGAATGACGGGGAAACGGAATTCCTAGATGCTCACAGACTAGCTAGTTTAGAGTGGGCAGTGGAGAATAAACAATCTGGGAAGTGAGAATCAACACTTAAGGTTTTCCTCTGACTACACACGTTATGACGTATGCACGCACATGAATGTGTAAACATACATCATATCACATACACAAAGGAAAACCAGTCAAACTAGTGTCATGTATTTATAGATGTGTTAGTTCTGAAATCCGAATTGCAACGGACACCGCAAGCCTTCTGTCAAACAAACAAAGAAAAAAATGACTTCACAAAGCCAGATGACAAGTGTAGTGAGTTCCGTGTCCTGTGCTCTGCTGTGAGCCTTCTGCAGAGTTCCCCGACTTCCGGGACAAGAGATGTCTTAAAGCTGCTTAGCTTTGTAAGGTCAAGGCAACTGTGAGTTCAGCAGCTCCTGAGATAAATTTAGAACACGGCTCTGTTTTTCTACTTTCTTTTCCCTGCTGAGTGGTGCTTCTCACTTCTACAACTGCCTCGGATCCTTTGATGACAGGTAGTTTTCACTGTAGGACTTTACAGTTCCATACTGCTGCTCCACAAATAGCTAACCTTTCACTCTGCCTTACGATGACATCGTGTAATCAGGTTGGTCTACTTCCTCTGCTTCCCGGCCAACATTGCCCTTAGCTTAAAGGTTTGCACACTTTTTAATACTTTCTTCTGCATTCCTTTCGTAAAAGAGTGAGGTCTCAGGGAAGAGCCCAGAAAAATGAATGTGTCATATCCCTCTACTTCACTGGATCCCTTTCATGGCATTTTCTAAGTCATTTGTATGTATTTATTATATTGACTACCAATTCTGTTTTTATTTTCTTATAGATACTATATAATATAATCCTCATATTTACCTATGGGATAGTCTAAATTAATGATGAGAAAATTGAAGCAGAGAAGATCAATTTATCAGAGGCACCACAGCCCTACATAGTAAAAGTTATATTAAATCCCAAGTTGCTTGACAATTGAAATAGGAACTCAGTATTATCTATACTGGGGATACATGTTTCAGAGGTTCGAGTCTAGGTCAAATAGCAATACATTTTTGACTTCTTTTCCTTTCAATACTATGTATATGTTTAAGTGATTAGTATTAAAGATCACTGCAACTTACATTAAGCCTGGACTACTAAATGATAGAGCACCTCAAAGGTTGTTCAGACTCCTCTAGGCTTTCCTCTACTTACGGCTTAGCAGAAAAGTCTTATGCTTGTATGCGACACAATAGTCTCTCTTTCTGTGTATAATGCTTTTCCTGATCCAATATTTAGATGGCATGTGAAGATAGTAAATGAATACTTTCCAAAAAGACAGTTCACAAGTTTGAAGTCATAATGAGCAACAGGACAAAAATGTCATACGATCTAGCTTTGACCCACTCAAGATATAAGATATAGCCTGCCCAACATTGACACATTGCATGTGCTACCTGCCTCTAACTGCTTAACAGTCTTCTCTAGTCTCCATTGTCAGGAGAGGTGTACATGGTACACCGTACCTGATTAACAAATTAAGTATTATTATGGATATGTATTTATTGGAAATTTATATAAGATTTGGTAACATATGCAGTTTGAACCATTCAACTGGATGTGACAATGAAAACATTTTCCCTCCCGGCAAGGAGATGCTAACGTGTCTTCTGTGAAGCACAGGACTGTAGGATCCAGAGATCTGCTATATTTATTTGTGAATTAAAAGTGTCATGCTAACTGACAAGAATGAGAGCCAGGGATGACTTTGATTAGTTGAATGCTAAAAATTTCTTCTACTTCTTCATGTTAGGGATAGGTTAAGTAAATCCCAGGACTTCGTGTTAGTGTTCTGCTTTCAGGAAACTGGAATAGTTTGGCTTCCCAAATTCATATTGCTTTTTGTACCTTTAAGAACTTGTAGGTCTTTATGTATTTCAACAGCCATCCAAGTTTATTTTAATTCAGTTCTCTCCTCCATGATGCCTCTCTTTTCCTGGTAAAGCATATCTGCAAGAAGCAGGACTTGGGTGACTAATGATCTTCTTATATGTTTGCTCTATTATCGCAGCAGGAAACTGTGTTTCAAGAGTAGACATAACTCGCTATTCTAAACAGACAAACAAAAACCATCTGCTGTGGTGAATTTTCAGTCTCAAGCTGATATGGCCAAGGAGTACCTAAAGTCAACATTTTTTTTAAATTTTTTTATTTCTGAGTTTCTTGAGACAGGATCTCTTTATGCAGTCTTCACTTTTCTGTAACTTGTTATTTAGACCAGACTGGCTACAAACTCATGGAGATCACCATACTGTTGCCTTCTGAGTGTTGGGATGAGTAAACAATGTTTGATATATGTCTGAGAGGGTATTTCTTTTTTTTTAGATTTATCTATTCATTATATGTAAGTACACTGTAATTGTCTTCAAACCCCAGAAGAAGGCAACAGATCTCATTACAGATGGTTGTGAGCCACCATGTGGTTGCTGGGATTTGAACTCAGGACCTTCAAAAGAGCAGTCAGTTCTCTTAACCACTGAACTATCTCTCCAGCCCCTCCCCTCCTGAGAGGGTATTTCTAGTGAGACTGAATTTAGACTGGGTGGATTTTATTTACATGTGTCTGGACACCATCTGCTCCACTGGGAACCTGACTATAGCAAAAGGGGAAGAAAAGAGGCATTTTTCTCTCAAGCCTTTTGCCAACAGTTCAGTTTGATGGGGATATCTCATCCCATCTACTGCCACTGGACAGGGATTTATGCCCCACCAGTTCTGGTCCTTACATCTTCAGACTTAGACTGAATCAATCCATGTGCTTTCTTCGGTCTCTATCCAGCTTATTGCAGATTGTAAAATATTTCTGCAAATAAAATCTCTTTAACTCTTTATGTAAAGACTCTATTATCTCTGTATCTTTCACAATATTGTGGAGAATATCAATACATTCAATGGTTGACAAAGGATGTGATACAAGAAACATGAGTAAAAATAGAAAGTAAAAACAGCAACCCCTACATTTAAGAAAAAAGAGCAGATCCATAAAAATAAGAAAACTTCTTAGAAAACCTTCCAAACCATAACAAGGCTTACAGTCATTACAATCTCAAGTCTTAATTTCTTTGTAAACACAAACATCAAATTTATTAAATATAGACTACGGAATTAATTTGAACTTTAGAGGCTCCAGCGAAATGGATTGTGAGCACAAGATTGTAAACTTTTATATTTTTATAGTTATGTATTCTTGTTTGATTAGTTGTCAAACCTATTGAACATTAAAATGTTTTTAAGATCATATTGTTGGATTAAAATGTTAACTTTAAAGATGAAAAAAATGAGGGTATGGGAAAACATCAATAAGCTTTCCTTCCTTTCTGTTTATAGTCTAAAAATTTATCTCACTGAAGCTTATGTGTTAGGGTTCATGAAAAGCTATAGAATGATACCATGTACTCAAATAGTATACATAAGCAAAGAGTGCTTATTGAACGAATTCATGCTTGCAGGGTGCAATTCCACTGGGATGGAAGGACCCCAATTGAATTTGTAGATTCTGCTTTTTAGCCAAAAACAGAGGAACATTAGTGAAGGGTATGTGATTTATATCTTGATTGGTGGGCTCTGTCCCCAGGGGGGGGGTCTGGGTGATGCTATGATCCAGATTAACTATTCTTGCTTCATGCCAAAGGAGTGGGGGATAGCACTCAAGCTCTTGGCTGCAAGTTTGGCTAACTGTACTTTTACAAGCTGGGTGGGTTCCTTTTACATAAGCCTGTGGTTGCTCCAGTAACTGACTTGCCCACTTCTGGGAAGTAGAAACTCGGGCCTGGTCTTTCTGAACTGCTAGTTTGCAGCCTGTAATGGAATCAGTATGTTTAAGGCCAATGCACCCCTTCCATATGTTTCTATAATTATAACTGGAAATTATAAGAACACCAAGGACTGAGTATCAAAAGTGTCATTCTGTAGGAAATCTCCAATTGTACTCTCTTGACAACTTTCAAACCAGTAAAAATTACAGGAAACCATAGCAGAACACAGGTGAGTCAAGTGCTTAATAACTGGGTTCAAGGCAGAGCAAAGACCACTTGTAAAACTGAAAGAAAATTCTCTACCTAGCATTGGGCACTTGCAAATTATGTGAGCTGGGCCAATGTAACTATTGCTTCAGTTTGTAAATAAGGCTTTGTTCTAATACAGTGATTCTCATTTATTTGCATGTTATCTATGACGAGTTATGAGGTAAATAGAAGCAGACGAGACTACAGAACCTGATCCATATGTTCACTTTTGTCTATGTTGATTCTCTTAGATTTCATTTTATTTCAGGCCCGAAATTCGAAATGCAAGACCAGCAACATTGTTCAGCAAATAGAGGAGCTTGCCACCATGCTTAATAGTAGTCCACTTCCCGGAAGCTCTGTGATAGAGGGAGAGAACTGACTCACAAAAACATAAGCACATGCATATACTTCCACCACGGATCCCTACAAAAAGCAAATAAGCAAAGGTTTTGTGAAAGTCGAAGCACAAGATGGACTCTTTCACAATGATTATCCATAGTCGACTGCTACTTTTTTATCCCAAATGGCAAATGATCAGAAATTGAATTTGCTCTTAGAGAAACTGAACTAGAAACAGTTTCTAGACTACCCAGGAAAACTTTGACTTTCAGGTAACGGCGATCTCTTTCATTAACAAGACAGCTAGTACTTGCCTCTAAGGACAATAGCAAGGGATGTAATTGTGCATATTTATCTGGAATCAATGGGGGGGCTTAGCAAATAATATTGGTTTAAATATGATTATGCCAATTCCAAACATATTTATCAATTCTAACACAGAAAACTTCTCTGGGTACTATAATATCAGAAACATTACTTTCTTTTTGTTTTGAGACAGTTTTCATTGGTCAAATAGAATAGTTCTTTTAGCCTGGATTTCTAAACTTACCCTCATTCTCTTCATGAGCTGATTGTTATGCCTTGATCCATGTTCTAAGGATGCTTCCTCTACTTTTTAAAACACATGATTTCAATTTTATTTGGAGAATTGGTTTTCGAGAATCACGTTTGAGATTCAGAGAATATCTAATTGGGTTGTCACATCCATCCCATATCTCAACCTATGTTAAAACAGATAAATTAGTTCCTTGATTTGGCATCTACTGTTGAATGTCAAAAGCGTATATGCCTGATTATCTATGAAGAAGAGGGAATCACAGAGCTAGTTAAGTCATGGTAGAGAAGATAGCTGGTTTTGTCTTGTAATTAGACCCTTCAGAAGAACCATAATTATACATTACATTACATATTTCTCCAGGCTGTTGAACACCAAGGGATCTCTGAATTTAGAAATAACTGTAATAACACAAATTTTAATAATTGATGGACATGGGTCAAAATGTAATCCTGAGACCATAGGTTCAGTTTCATACAAAAAATTTACTGGCTTGAAAAGATATTTCTTGGACTAAATATTATTATGTTAGATGAATCCATAAATCTTGGAAAATAAAAACGAATAAAAAAATAAAAGGAAATACAGGTTTCCCCTCAGATAAGTAGTACTCATTTACTAATAACTTAATTTTATAGGGTTTATTCCCTATTAATTTTGTGAGTTTGTATCCAGAAGCTAGAATTTAAGATACATTTTTTTATTATTTTCTATAGTTTTTATTTACATTCCAAATGATTACCCCTTTCCCGTTTCCTCCCTCTCTGAAAGTCCTATAAGCCCATTTCCATCCCTCTGTTCCCCATTCAACCCCCTTTCACTTCTCTGTCCCTGGTATTCCCCTACATCCAGTCTTTCCAGGACCAGGGGTCTCTCCTTCCATCTTCTTGGAAATCTATTGATATGTGAATTGTGTCTTGGGTATTCCGAGATTCTGGGTTAATATCCCCTTATCAGTGACTGCATACCATGTGAGATGTGTGTTCTTTTGTGATTGGGTTACCTCACTAAGGATGATATTTTCCAGTTCTGACCATATGCCTAGGAATTTCGTGAGTTCATTGTTTTTAATTGAAGAGTAGTATTCCATTGTGTAAATATACCACACCTTCTGAATCCATTCCTCTGTTGACGGACATCTGGGTTCTATCCAGCTTCTGGCTATTATAAATAAGGCTGCTATGAACATAGTGGAGCGCGTGTCCTTATTGCATGCAGGGGAAGCCTCTGGATATAGGCTCAGGAGTGGTATAGCAGGATCCTACAGGATTGTCATGCCCAGTTTTCTGAGGAACCACCAGAATGCTTTCCAGAATTGTTGTACCAGGTTGCAATCCCACCAGCAGTGGAGGTGTGCTCCTCTTTCTCTACATCCTCGCCAACAACTGCTGTCTCCTGTGTTTTTGATCTTAGCCATTTTCACTGGTATGAGGTGGAATCTCAGGGTTGTTTTGATTTGAATTTCCCTAATGACTAAGGATGTTGAACATTTCTTTAGGTGCTTCTCAGCCATTCAATATTCTTCAGGTGAGAACTCTTTGTTTAGCTCTGTACCCCATTTTTAAAAGGGTTATTTGGCTCTCTGGAGTCTAACTTCTTGAGTTCTTTGTATATATTGGATATTAGCTCTCTGTCGGATGTAGATCTTTGTTGGTGAAGATCTTTTCCCAGTTTGTTGGTTGCCACTTCGTCCTTTTGACAGTGTTCTTTGCCTTACAGAAACTTTGTAATTTTATGAGGTCCCACTTGTCAATTCTTGACCTTAAAGCATAAGATATTGGTGTTCTGTTCAAGAAATTTTCCCCTGTGCCCATATGTTCAAGGTTCTTCCCTAGTTTCCTTTCTATTAGTTTCAGTGTGTCTGGTTTTATGTGGAGGTCCTTGATCCACTTGGACTTGAGCTTAGTATAAGGAGATAAGAATGGATCAATTTGCATTCTTCTGTATGTTGAACTCCAATTGAAAAAGAACCATTTGTTGAAAAGGCTATCATTTTTCCACTGGATGGTTTTAGCTCCTTTGTCAAAGATCAAGTGACCATAGGAGTGTGGATTCATTTCTGGGTCTTCAATTCTGTTCCGTTGATCTACATGCCTGTCACTATGCAAATACCATGCAGTTTTTAACACTATTGCTCTGTAGTACAGCTTGAGGTCTGGGATACTGATTCCCCCAGAAGTTCTTTTACTCTTGAGAATAGTTTTAGCTATCCGGGTTTTCTGTTATTCCAGATGAAATTTTGAATTGCTCTTTCTAACTCTATGAAGAATTGAGTTGGGATTTTGATGGGAATTGCATTGAATCTGTATATTGCTTTTGGCAAGATGGTCATTTTTACTATATTAATCCTGCCAATCCATGAGCATGACAGATTTTTCCATCTTCTGAGGTCTTCTTCAATTTCTTTCTTCAGAGACTTGAAGTTCTTGTGCTACAGATCTTTCACTTGTTTGGTTAGAGTCACACCAAGATACTTTATAATGTTTGTAGCTATGGTGAAGGGTATCATTTCTTTTATTTCTTTCTGAGCCTGCTTATCCTTTCAGTAGAGGAAGGCTACTGATTTGCTTGAGTCGATTTTATATCCGGCCACTTTGTTGAAGTTGTTTATCAGCTGTAGGAGTTCTCTGGTGGAATTCTTTGGGTCGCTTAAGTATACTATCATATCGTCTGCAAATAGTGATAGTTTGACTTCTTCCTTTCCAATTTGTATACATTTGACCTCCTTTTGTTGTCTAATTGCTCTAGCTAGAACTTCAATTACTATATTGAAAAGATATGGAGAGTGAGGACAGCCTTGTCTAGTCCCTGATTTTAGAGGGATTGCTTCAAATTTCTCTCAATTTAGATTGATGTTGGCTACTGGTTTGCTGTAAATTGCTTTTACTATGATTAGATATTGGCCTCGAATTCCTGATCTTTCCAAAACATTTAACATGAAAGGATGCTGAATTTTGTCAAATGCGTTCTCAGCATCTAATAAATGACCATATAGGTTTTTTCTTTGAGATTGTTTATGTAGTGGATTACCCTGATGGACTTCCTTATATTATACCATCCCTGCATCCCTGGGATGAAGCCTACTTGGTCGTGGTGAATAATTGTTTTGATGTGTTCTTGAATTCGGTTGGTAAGAATTTTATTGAATATTTTTGCATTGTTATTCATAAGAGAAATTGGCCTGAGATT
>BTHU01000011.1:23902883-24012883 GCA_036184795.1 Tokudaia tokunoshimensis | reverse complement strand
ATGAAGCAATATAATGGATATGGCACAATACAAAAGATCCCCTACCCACTGCATTCACTGACATTTGACCCCAAATAGCCTGGAGAGGGTAATGGAGTTCCTATGACTGAGCACTCCCGCTTCTACTCCCCCACACATAAATGGTCTTAACCATTTCCCTTTAACTTATTCAAATCAACTTCACCCACAAACCAGAACCAAATTAGAACATTAAACCTAGCGCACGAAAGTGCTCTAAACATTTGCAGCATAAGCACGTGGAAAGTACAAAAATCAGTTTTTATTATGAAATTTGTAAGAGCCACTCGCTTCCAATTTGGACTCGACTTCCTCATGAATCATTTCCTGCATCCTCCCAGCTGTGCAGAAGGGTGAGCTATCCCAGCTTCCCCCGCCATAACTTCAGTTGCACGGCCGTGAGAGGAGCAAGCCCTCTGCTCTCTCTTCAGATTGCACTCACTGTATTGATTTCATATGTCACTTAACCAAGAGAGCACCTTGCATGTGTTTGCTGTCTCTCTCAAGTGATTGGAGGTCAGTTTGCAAAGGTAACAAGGTAGTCAGTGAAAGGCGAGTCAGCCAATGAGGGTCTTAAAGTGTTGAATTATTTTGTTTCCATGATACGTTTTGAGACTAAATCAACACTCAACGTTGTGCTTTGAAAGAAAACATATCATAGATAAAAAAAAAAAGTACCTGCAAGGGTTAGCCAGGTTTTCTGAAACCATGCTGTGATGGTGCATGTATTTTTATTGTTGCTGTTTTTACTCATAAATTCTAGCCTTTTAACTCCCTCTCCAAGGAATCCTTTGGGCCCAGAATTCCATTTCTGAAAGGCAGATCTTAAGAACTTGCATCTCTCTTCCTTGGAGGGACCATAAGGAATCTCTCTGACTTACCTTGTCTGATGGTAGATGCTATGCCCTCTTTGAGAGAGAATCTCACCCTGTATACAGAGGAACAAGTACTAGGCAGATGGGCCAACAGGAGTCTAACCAAAAGGAACCTGCTAGGTCTCACCACACAGTTTAATCCTAGTATATAGGCAATGAACTCTCGATAAAGTGAAGAGGAAAGTTAAGGATTCTTTGGAAGACTGGTTGGATGCTATTTTGCTGGGGAAAATAGGGGAAGGAGTGTTTTCTTGAAGTGGACACAGGTGAAAGACTAAGGCAGACTCCTGAGATAACGTTGTGCTGAAGCAGACACAGGAGTCAGGATGTTCTGCTAAAGCAAGCACATGAAGGCACAGGTGATGTAGGAATCTTTGCTAACCACATTCCTGTATTGCTCCCCCTTACACTGTGTAGCTGAGCTCCATTTGTCGGGAATCCATAGAAAGATATGCCCCAAAACTTCTGGTGGTAGTACTGCAGTTTCTATCTGTTTCCACAGACTTGGGTTCATTGGCAGAATGATGTCAGCTAAGACAGACTCATGTACTGAGGCAAGATACATGGTGAAGCAAAACCCATGGAGGATGTGTGGTGTTCGGAGGGTATAAGTAGGACTTGACGGACAGTGATGGAAGCTGGGCTTGGCTTGCTTATAGAGCTAGATGTGCAAAGGCTTGTGGGTCTTGCATCTTCATTCATCTTTAATTCTCTTAGAGAGGCACAGCCAAGAACACCTGGTGTCCATCCATCCGAGTCCCTTCTGTTCACTCTTGCTGAGGCTGAGGCCTAATTATCTCTGCTAGGTAGTGCTAATTCATGTTTGCTAACCTGACTCTACCGAACTGGACTGCTGGTGTATCCATGAAGTATTTGCAAGTGGATCAAGCAGTCACTGCTGACCTGTGAGCTGAACTGCCAGTTTCCAGACAACACAGACAGGAGTTGCTCAAAAAAAAACAAAAAACCCTTCCTAAACAGGTCCACTTCCCCCATATCCTTTCTTTCCTGGTACCTCTGGTGAATTGGGGCTAAAAGGGAGGTTAAAGCGTTTAAGAGCCATCATTAAAAGTAGAGTTTAGAAAAAAATTAAAGGTACTATGAAGTATGGAGTTCTGAGGCAGCCAAGCATACAGAGGATTCTGAAGACGGATGGAAGACAGCATGAGAGTTTTGTGCCCCTTCATGAGCACAGCCCTAAATATTTCTTCCTCTAGAGCACGTTCTTCATCTTCTTTTCTTCATCTTGTGCAATACCCTTCCAATAGACAATGTATGTGTTCCTCTAAGTCGCATGAGCAGCTCAAGAAAAATTAGTGTGGAAAAAAAGCCCCCAGTCAAAAGCAAGAGGAAAACATCTTGGGCCTTTTGACTAGCATTAGAAGTTGCTGAGGTTTTTATATGTTGATTAAGATATTGATCCACTTATGAAATAAGCACTTATCAAACAACTATTATATACCAGCACTGCAGTTATTAAGTGGAGTAATAACTGACTAGCTCTCCAGGGTTTTGTATTATAATAGAAAACAATAACTTACATCACAACTTGGTAAGGACCATTATTAAGAAATAAGCAAAGCATTATGGGAGCCAGATTAATATCAAAGAAGAAAATCCTCTACTCCCCATTTCTCTAGCAATAGTCTACCTTGATGGCGTCTCCTTTCTGCGTTGACATAGGCCAGGAAGGCACCAGAGAAGAGGATGTGAGACTGTCAAGTCAAAAGAACACTAATGATGTCATTGATTCAGGAATTAAAAGATCATTGGTGACTCACTCCAAAATTTTTTTTTAGCAGTACAGTGATTAGGGGCTCGACATGAAGGTGCCTTCTGGTGTAGTCTGACAAAGAACATTTGCCAATCTTTTACTGTATTCTATAAAGAGTAATTATTACTCCATTTCTAGTTTTACTCTCAGAAACTCATTCACGCAGAGTTGTAGCTGGGGGAAATGGGCAGCCTAGGTAAGTCCATACCTGGTTTATAGATTTTGCTAAGGGAAAATAGCTCTGTTTATGTGGGCATAGTATCACACATGAGGGAATCTTAACCCTCAGGAGGCTGAGGCAGAAAGATCGTAAGTTTAGGATAGGTCTGGGCTACAAATGAGATCCTGTCTTGAAACAACAAAAGGCCCTATGTCATCTGTGGGAGTAAAGATATGGGAAGAACTACCTTTGAAAAGGCAAAGAAAGTCAAGTGTTTCTCTACTTCTTTTCGGTGGTGATAAGTCATTCCAGGCCACCATGAACTGGCGGTGAACACTCTCAACACACGTGACTTTCTATGTCTGTATCACCTAGGCCTTCTCTGGGCGTCTGGCTTCTCATTGAGGATGAGGATGAGGGAACTGGTTTTCAGCTTTCCCATTTCTCTACTCAGGATGGGCTAATCCTTCAGCTCCTCCGCTGTTGTACCTGTTCCCTAGGGAAACATGGAAAGTTTAAGGTAGGAAATGGGATCTGGCCCTTGACAAGCATAACAAAGTCACTTGATGGATTTATTCACTCATAAGATTTAACCTGGGTATAATGGCAGCTGCCACCAAGTTTCCCTTTTAAAATATTCTCAGATGTGTAGGGCAATCATTATAGGTCCACCAGCTGCTGATCTGTTTTTACAAAGTGCAGGAGTCGCTATCTAAAACCTATAACCTGTCACAGTCTGTCATTCTTGCAGAGATGTGGCCATTATTTAAATTAGGCTGCGAATGACTTTTTTTCCTCTGCAATGGCCTTTTAGGTGGTGATATGTCATTCCGGGCCACCATAAGCTGGCGGTGAGCATTCTCAACACATTAGTTCTGCTCATAATTTGCTGCTTTTGAAAAACCACACTGGTGATATAAAAAAGATTTTGTCTCTGTTTATGTCTGGCCAAAAAAAAAAAACTCATTGGACATCATTACCTGAATATGAGCTGGTCATTATGAGATGTAGGGAAACGTAAAGTGGCTTCACTTATTACCAGCTAGAATTGATCCTTGATGAGATGTCTCTTTTGAACAGAGGAAGAAAATAATCCCTCACATTTGATTAGTACTTAAGAGTTCCTAACACCTTAAAGGGACATGATCTCCTTTCGTTTCCACAGCAGTGCTTTGCCCTGGCTGAGGATCTCAGCTCATCACTACTCTAGTTTTACATGCAGGGAACAGTGTAGAGACTTTTGGAGACTCAAGGTTACAAAGAGTTTAAAACTGATGAAACAAAACACACCCAAACATACTTTCAGAGCTGCTTCTAGGAAATCTCTGCCGCTTCCTGGGATGGTGTAATCACAGCACTCTTGAGGCCCATGACCTCCAGGCCAGCCTGATCTACATAGTGACCTCCAGATCCTCATTGGCTGCCCAGCAAGACTCTGTCTCAAAAACAATAGCAAATTGGATTGAGTGTACTGGCAAGCACCTATAATCCCAGTCATTGTGGAGTGGAGACAGTCTGAATAGGAGTTCAATGTTATCTTTGGTGACATAGAAAGTTTAAGGTCAGCATGGGCTATGTGAGATCCTATCTCAAAAGAAAATGCAAGAAGCAAAAATAACAGCAACAAAATTTTTGCTTTTGAGTCTTTCTGGCTTCAGGCTATTTTCTGTAATGGATTCACTTTCAAATGTTTGAAGATGTGTGCAGTCAAATTGGACAGATGACATCTGGAGCCAGTGAAATGGCTTAGTTGGTAAAGAGTTGGCCTACAAGCCTAGGGACCTGAGTTCAATCTCTAGAACACACATAAATGTGGAAGAACTGACATCAAAGTTGTCCTATGACCTCCACATACATACCTACATAGAGCATCATACACATACACGATAATACATGTTTAAAGATTGCAGATGGAGACCATATCTAACTACAGTGTGGTTCTCACAATTTTCAATCTATGTACTAGACTCCTCTGGGAAGATTCTAAATATCCTGGTTGCCAAGCTCAAACCAGTCAGATTACCTGGGGTGGGAGCAGAAATCAGCATCTTCATAATTCTCAAGGGATTAGAGAAAGTGTAGCCAAACGTCCTCATTCTCAAAACTTCTGTGCATTATAATCCACTCAGAATCATGTCAGATAATAGCCCTTTCTGCTCTCAAATTTTAACCTATTAGATGGGAGTAGATCTGAGCCACCTGAATTTTAACAAGTTCCCCTATTGATTCTGATGTATACAAAGTATGAGCACCTATGGTCCAAGAACACCCTTCAAGTTCAATGCACTTGGGTCTGATAGGCATTTATGTATTTATGTATGACCCTAAACAGGTTGTTTATCCTCTCCAAGCTGCTAAGTTTTGGGCTCCTTATCATTAAAGATAACAGCACTACTGGTCCTTCACAAGTTCCCTGACATTGAGGCAGCCCTACTCACAGTAAGTAGTTCTCAAAATGCGTTCTCTGAACTACAGCATCATTATCAGCCAATATATATATTCACAGATCCACAAACATGAGCAGGTGTCCCATGACACTTACCGGATAAGACACTCGGAGAATGAGCTAAGCAGTATTTAACATGGAGCCCTTTAAGGCAAATGCTGTGCTTCCTAAAATCTGACTGGTGGTCCACATGGCTAGATGGTCCAGTGCCCTGTAGACAGTATCAACAAATAATATACTATGATGTGGTCATCCTCACTGGTCTAGTTTGATTTCTAGTAGCTTTTATAAAATATAATAAAAACAATTGATGCTGGAAAAGTTTTATTTGGCTTACAATCCCAGTTTACACCAAGGTAGGAACTTAAGGCATCACATTCATAGTCAAGCAAGGACAGACATGAAGGCTGCCTGCCTGCCTGCTTGCTGTCAGGTAGCATCCTTCTCCTTTATACCCTGCCTGGGAAATAGTGCTGCCCACAGTGGACAGGGTCTTCCTGCATCAATTAACAATCAAGACAGACAGACAGACAGACAGACAGACAGACACGCATGCACGCACGCACGCACGCACGCACACACGCATGCACACACACACACACACACACACACACACACACGGTAACCTTATCTAGATAATTCCTCCCTATTATTCCCCCCCCCCAGATGATTCTGGGATAAAGTCAACAGGTAAAACCAACCAACACAGTAAGAAAGATTTCCAAAGCCTGGTTTAAAAAAAAAAAACAATAATGATAACATCAAAAGTCACAGCTGGAAATAAAATCTCTAAGAAAGAGAAGATTGAGCTCAAAGTCACTACAATAATTCTCATCAGAAACGGTTTATATCTCATTCAGCATCCCCTGTAAATTTTAATATATGACTGTATCATTTCCCTCTTGAAAATCCTACCCGTGGAGTTGATTACACTCATTACAGTCTTACAAACTGTCCTGGCTTTCTATACCAGATATGTATGTATAACTGGCCCATCATTTTTTGAAAACAGGTCTCCATATAAGTTATGTGCCTATCTAACTCCTGACCCTTTTTGTTCTGTGCACTCAAACTGTTATCAACACCAGGATGCGGTGGGGTAATTTATGCCAAAAGAGCTTCCTTCTCTGCATTTCAAAACTCTGTTAAGAACAATTGCCTCTTTAGAAAAGAATGCTAAGTAAATTGAATATCTGAAATAGGACTTCTGAGACCCTACTTTGTGCTGAAGTTTTTGTAAATGAATAAAATTGACCTCAGCCATGACTTAATTTATTATAAATCTAAGAAGAGAACAGATATTAAAAATGCTCAATAACTGAAGGGGTTTGCAGCGCCATAGGAGGAACAACAATATGAACCAACCAGTAACCCAGAGCTCCCAGGCACTTAACCACCATCCAAAGAGTACACACGGAGGGACCCATGGCTCCAGCAGCATGTGTAGCAGAGGATGGCCTTGTCGGACATCAATGGGAGGAGAGAGAGGCCCTTGAACCTGTGAAGGCTTGATGCCCCAGTGTAGGGGAATGCTAGGACAGGGAAGTGGAAGGGACTGGGTAGGTTAGTGAGTAGGGGACTGGAGATCGGATAGGGGGTTTTCAGAGGGGAAACTAGGAAAGGGAATAACATTTGAAATGTAAATAAAGAAAATGTGTAATAAAAATGCTCATAAATAAGTAGCTATATATATGTACAAAATCTAAGAAGGATGAGACAGGTGCCTTTGAACATTGCCATGGGGCTAGTGACCTGTTCTGTATAACAGTAAACAGAAAGCACCTTAGGACATGACCCCTGAGAAAATTCTGTGCTTCCTGAGACTGGGTGTATCGGAAATATGGAGGACGATAGGAAGCAGGGTACCAAGCTTATGAGGACTCCAGTTGTAATAACAAGGGGAAAGGGCAACAGCACATTCTGAAATGGTGTGTGTAGCTCAGACTGAAGAACACCTGTGCACTGAAACAATTATCAACATCGGGATGAGCTGTGGTGACATATGCCAATATGAGCTTCCTTCTCTGCATTTCAAAGCCCAAGGAACCCTTGTAGGTCTCGCTGCTGAAACTTTATGATACTGTCAGCTGCACTGGACAGTATCTTAAAATATAGTTTAAAGAACATAATATTTTGGAACCCAGAATTTTAGACCTGATGCAAAATCATTAAAATCTGGAAGATCACCTGGTAAAGAAGTGTGATGAAGAGTTTTAAAGAAAGTATGTTGGTTTGCCTTGATAAAAGAAAGATGAGACACTGGGTGGGGGTGCCTATGACTCCAGAACTCAGGAGGGATATGCTCTGAATGTAAGGTGAGGAAGGAGGAGGAAGAGTGGGAAAGGCTGGGATTAATGGAGAGGGGAGGAGAAAGGAGGAAAGAACTGAAAGGAGGGAGGAGGATAGAGAGAAGAATGAATGCACAAGGAGAGTATGAGGAGAACAACCCGGGAAGACGAGAAGAAACATCTTGGCACCATCTTGATTTCTCTATTTTGCCCCCATTGTGTGTGGTGTCTTCCACAATAGCATCTTCTAGCTCCAGTAAGCAATCACAAGAAATGGTAGGAGCCTCTACTACTTGGGAACATCTGTGGTCTCCCTGACCATAATTCGGCGCCCCACACCTGGCACTGAAAGTGCTGGTTAATATACAATGGCTTCTACAAGCAACACTATCTAGCCGGGCAGGGCATTGCCCTTCTCTTTTGTTTTTGCAATTTAAATTTTTAATTGGTTTTCAGAGTACTAGGATTATAGACTTCCATGTGACTTTTTCATACATCTTTCCTTTTGGTGATGCACATCTGACTCATCCCCTTGTCTGTCTCTCATGTGCCATCAATTCCACTTGAACCACCCCTGATTGTATTCTCTCTCTCTCTCTCTCTCTCTCTCTCTCTCTCTCTCTCTCTCTCTCTCTCTCTCTCTCTCTCTCTCTCTCTCTCTTTCTCTCTCTCTCTCTCTCCTTCCCTCCCTTCCTCTCTCAGCACCAACTGCAATGGTCCCTTTCTAGTTTCCCAACTTCTACATGCACTTCTACATGCAAATCTTTCTGGGCCTGGTTTACCTCACCAAGTATAATTTTTCCACAGTTCTGTCCATTTACCTGCAGATTTCATAATTTTGTCTTTACAGCTGAGCAAAATTTGATTGTATGTGTCTCCCATTTTCATTACTATTCATCAACTGATGGGCATCTAAGTGGATTCCTTGTCCTGTCTACCTCATAGAGCAGTGAGGAACATGAACAGGCTTACATCTCTGTGCTAGGACATGGAGCACTTTGCTGTATGCAAATGATGCACTGATTACCATATTGGCTGCACCAGTCTACAGACCCACTAAGGGTGCAAATGGAACTCCCCTTTCCTTGCAACCTGGCCAGCCCCAGCTATCATTTAATTTTTTGGTAATAGCCAATCTGATTTGGATGAGCTGGAACCTTGGGGTCATTTTAATTTGAATTTCTCCAATGGCTAATGATCTTGAACACTTTCAAAGAGTTTATTAGCTTTTAATATTGTTTTGAGAACACGATTCAGTTCCCAACCCCATTTTCAACTGGGTTGTTTAGTTTATTGATGTGAACAATTTTTAGTTTTTTGTATACTCTAGGTAACAATCCTCTGTCACATGTAGAGCATTCCATTCAGTTAGCACTTTCCTTCACCATTCAGAAACTTTCTGCCCTCAGGAAGTTCTACTATTTGTCAATTGTTGAACTCATTTCCTGAATGCCCAGAGTCCTATTTAGGAAGTCCTTACCCATCTGTGTATCTACTGCGTATTCTTTACTTTGTCTCTAATACTTCCAGAGTTTAAAGTCCCTCCCAGAGAGTTAACTTTCTTAGTGACAGAACCGTGCCATGAGGCTGCTGGGCACATGGGCATTGTGGTCTAGTGCAGCTGTGAATCCTAAGACCTGCAATCCCAACCTGCTGGGCAAGCTATGCCAACTAGTATATGTCTTTTATGTGGAGACCAGTTGCTCTCAGTTTATATTTGAGGACCAATGCTGAGGAGAGGGAATGCCTAGTGTTGTAAACCCACAGTGAGGAAGATCTACATCTTAGAAGCAAACTTATTATTATGTTTAGCTAAATTGGCATGGCATCAAAGTATTTATGCTTATATCCATGCACTTAGCCTTAATCAGAGAAGCTTCGCTTTGGTGTGAATGATGGAGAAAGCAGAAACTCATAGCTGTTCAGAGTCCTGACAATCCATGGTGGCTGAATTCTGAGCCCTACACATGATGCTAATACGACTCCAAGTCTCAGAGAACACCATGGAAGGGGGCAAGGGGTGGATAGATTACATGAATTGGAAGTTAGGGGGAAGGATGGGAAATTCCAAGTTCAGGACATGACACAGCCACTGCAAACACAACCTCCAAGCAGCTATGGTCACCTGCACTGGCCCTGCACATGATTGGGACTGTCAACACTGAATCATGGCTTAAAGAAGGGATCATAGGTTCGTATGCCTCCTTGCTGAAATACAGGCCACGGATGGTTCTGAGGCAAGGACAGTCATTGTCTTCAGTTGGGTTCACAACAGTGAGCCCAGTTGATGTTCCAAACTCATTGCCGCACAGGCAGTTCTAGTTAAAATCAGTGATTAAACAAGCAAGCAAAGACATGAGGATTAGAGAAGGGACTTTGCAGATAGAGGGGGAAGATTAACAGAGTGGGGTGGGGTAAAAATATAGTCACACAGACATTCCTGCTAGTCCTGTGTTTGGGGGAAGCTTTTATATATATAAGGCGATGGTCTGATCTGCTTTGGCTCCATTGAGAACAGAGGAAATAGTGCAGTGAAAACAAAAAAAACAAAAAAACCCAACAAAGCAGAGTCAGTGTGAAGTGTTTTCTTGACATCAACACACAGACTTGTCTTAGGGCTGCTACAAACGCAAGACTTAGGTAGCTCCTGAAGGCATAGCTAAATTGGTATATTTTCTTATTCTGGAGCTCTTTCCCTTGGAAGAATGGTCAGCTCTATAATTCATAATGTGGTGCTCTAAGCAAGGAGAGCAAGGAAATTGAAACAACAGTGCCATCTGGTGGAAATTGCAGGAATAGCATTCAACATGCCACTCTGAATAAACAAAAAAATATATATTTTAAAATTAAATTAATTTTTACCGAGAGATGCAATTTCTTTCAAAATTGTGTCTTCCCATCCATGCCTTCTCCACACAGCCTGATGAAAAGAACAAGTCCAAAACCATCAGGCTGGTGGATGATTAAATCCTCGGGGGAAAAACTACAGGTTACAACACCATCGGATGGCCACAGTTTAAAGGCCAAAACCCAACAAAATTAGGATGTTTCTATTAAATTCCTAACATCCACAATCTTATTGTAGAGGTTCTGTTTTCCAGACTTGATGCCAAGTAGAAAGCTCTGTTACTAAGATAGCAGGTGATTACTGATTAGTTACCAGAAAGTGAAAATGTAAACAAGACATCAGACTACCATCTAGTCCTCTGAAGAGTAGGAGACCTTCTCAGACAGTCTCCTGGAAAGCATCTCATATGGGCCTTTTCCACAATAAATTTGAATAGCAGCTGAATCCAAACACTGAGCGATTTCTGGACTGATGGTCAGTGTCTCGTGCTGATAGCAATTACTTAAATTATTTAAAATAGAAAGGGTTTGCGAGATTTGAATGTGATAACAAATATGACTTACATGCAGAAACTACACATGCCAATTGTCTTGGTTAGGGTTTCTGTTGCTGCCACAAAACACGATGATCAAAAAGAAAAAAGAAAAAAAGAAACCAAGTTAGGAAGGAGTTTGTTCAGCTTTCACTTCTACATGCGGTTCATCACTGAAGGAAGTCAGGACAGGATCTCAAACAGGACAGGATCCTGGAGGCAGGAGCTGATGCAGGGGCCGTGGAGGAGTGCTGTTTACTGGCTTGCTCAGCCTGCTTTCTTACAGAACCCAGGACCTCCAGCCCAGAGATGGCACCACCCAATGGGCTGGACCCTCCCCCATTAATTACTAACTGTGAAAATGCCTTATGGCTGGATCTCACAAAGCCATTTCCATAACTGAGGCGCCTTCCTATTGGATGACTCTAGCTTGTGTCGGGTTACCCCAAAACCAGGCAGTACACCAACTGTATTGCCTTTCAGCTATTATTCTTGGTCATAGTGAAGCTAGATCTTCTAAGTCTTGTTTGTGGCTAGGAAGATTATGTAATCTAAACTTTGCAGGTAGAGGATACAGAAAGGACGCAGCAGGAGGAAGTTGTGCCTCTCGTTTCCATGGTACCCTTCTCTGGGCAGACACCTGCATCTGCTGCCTCCTCCTCCACAGCTGCCACAACGGCGGGCGACTTCCCACGAACCTGATTCCTGCGGTGCTCGATGGCTGGCACAGAATGATATTCCCCATATGCGGTTTCCCTCCGTGCTGCACAGACATCTCTCTGTAAAGTGCCACTGGCCTGGCATTGCTATTGTGCCCACAGGGGCCCTGTGGGAGGGTTTCACACTTCCTGAGGCTTCACCACTCTGTCAAGAGCTGCGGCCATCTCTCTTCGATGAAGCATGGCTCATGGGGGGAAAGGAAAGGAATCGGAGGGTGCGGTTTCTGTGTTTGTCCTTCGCCGAGTTTTCCCCCTTAGTGCCTGCACCTAGCACTGGCTATTTTGTAGCCTTTGGATTTCTCTTCACTTCTCATTTTGCAACTCCCATTCATTCCCATTATAGTTATTAAAAAAAAATCACTCTACCAACAATTCCCTTTTCAAATTATTCTGTCTCCTGATTGGTAAAGCACGGGATAATTGGTAGCCAGCAACGGACTGAAGTTCTGTGGGTTCTGAATTCCACACAATTTGATAACCACCTTCAAAAACAATGCTATGAAATACTGACGGAGGACCTTGGAGGGCTCTCATGCAAATGAGGGAGCCTGAAACAATGATGTCACAGAAAATCCTCCCCCAACAGTGGTCTTGTTTCTATCATAAAGAAGGTAGGGGGTCATGGATCACCTGTGGGCTCATGGGATTTGAAAAGGGAAACGAGTCACCACAGGTGAACAGTATTTTGTTGGGTTGCTGGGGCAGTGGTTCTATACCCGATACCCTGCATACCAGATATTTCCATTACAATTCATAACAGTAGCAAAATTACAATTATAAAGTGGCAGCAAAATACCCTTATGGTTGGGGATCACCAAAATATGAGGAACTGTATCAAAAGGTCACAGCATTGGGAAGGTCAAGAACCACTGTGAAGAGAGGATATTAAAGCTTGTCTAATGGACTGTTCCAGGACTTTTGTGTTTCTGCTCCTTCCACATCCCCTGTCACACTTTGGCTCCCTGTGGGTCCTTTCCTGGCTTTTCATGGACCTGTCCTTACTTCATGCCTGCCAGCCACAGCTAGCCTGAACACAACTATTTTTTTTTTCTTACTTGCGTGCAAATAAGACCTTCAGTCCATCTCATCACGAGATTCTGCAAGCAGAAATGTAAGCATGTAGCTGTGTCTCACGTGCCTAGTAGATGTACAAATCAATCCAGCAAAAGCTGATCTAAATAGGATTAAATGACACCAATTCCTGAAATTAACCAGTGCCCCCTTCAAGTCACACTATTCAAAGCTGTGATGAGGAAATTATTAATATGAAGCAGCTCCCATGTTGAGGTCTATAGACACCAGTCTAGACTGAAAACTGCATGTTAATCTAAAAATGCATCACAAATCAGTAAAAAAGAAAAAAAATGGATGCAACTTTGCATCGAAGGCAAAACGTAAAAGAACCAAACATCCATAAAATGTTTTGAAGTGGATGTCACCTAAATTCTGTTAGCACTGAAGTTATAGCCACAGTGATGCTTTTCCATCTTTTAATCTTCCAATAAAAAGGAAACCCATTTACTGGAAGATCTATTCTAGATTGTTCTGTGAAAGGCAGAAAAGCCACAGGGAGTATTTTTTTTTTTAGCACTATTTCTGTCTGAGTTTCATTTCCTGTTGCTGTGATTAAATATCTTGACAAAAGCAACTTGGGGGACAAGGGGTTGGTTTATTTAGCTCACAATTACAAGTTACATTCACTGTAGTGACGTTAAAGCCGTGGGAACTTGAAGCACCCGGTCACATTTAATCCAAAATTAAGAGTAAAGAGTAATGTGTGCTAGTGCTCAGCTGCTTTTGCTACTCTTACACAGCCCGGGACCCTAAACCTGAGGATTAATGCCACCCACAGTGGACGAGATCTCCCACATCAAGGAATACAGATAATCTCCCATAGATATTCTCCTGGGTGATTCTAGACTGTATCAAGCTGGCAACTGAAACTAACCATCTCAACTCCTTACCTACTTACGTACATGCTCCAGACTACTGACGTTTCTTCCATGCCCTTGCCAGGTCATCTGGTCAACCAGAAAATAGAGAGTAATCACAGTTCTACTCTCAGGAATCTCTCATTCTAACTGTTAGCCCTTCTTTTCTGCACATTTTTCCTCAAAGTAAAACAAATCTTACTTTCTATCTGTCTTAGTCGGGGTTTCTATTCCTGAACAAACATCATGACCAAGAAGCAAGTTGGGGAGGAAAGGGTTTATTCAGCTTACATTTCCACATTTCTGTTTATCACTAAGGAAGTCAGGACTGGAACTCAAGCAGGTCAGGAAGCAGGGGCTGATGTGGAGGCCATGGAGGGATGTTTCTTACTGGCTTGCTTCCCCTGGCTTGCTCAGCTTGCTTTCTTATAGAACCCAGGACTACCAGCCCAGGGAGGGCACCACCCACAAGGGGCCCTCCCCCCTTGACCACTAATTGAGAAAATGCCTTACAGCTGGATCTCATGGAGGCATTTCCTCAAGGGAGGCTCCTTTCTCTGTTGTAACTCCAGCTTGTGTCAAGTTGACACACAAAATCAGCCAGTACACTATCATACATCTTGCATGGCCCTAGAAGCCTCTCACTAAACTTTGGTGTCATTGTGCAGATTTCTTTCCATTGCATAAGCATTGAAATCATAGTAGATAAACTTGATTCATGATCTCTCTCGGATGGATGGATGGATGGATGGATGGATGGATGGATGGATGGGTGGGTGGGTGGGTGGATGGATGGATGGATGGATGGGTGGATGGGTGGGTGGGTGGGTGGGTGGGTGGGTGGATGGATGGATGGATGGATGGATGGATGGATGGATGGATGGATGGGTGGGTGGGTGGGTGGGTGGATGGATGGATGGATGGATGGATGGATGGATGGATTTAAAGCATGTCCACACTTCTACTTCTCTACCAGCCCATTACAGTTAACTACTGTGGCTCTGCTTTCTCTCCTACAAGGATCATCTTCATAGTCAGAACCATAGTGTAAGACCAGAGAAGAAAATGAGGCCTTGAGCTGAAGGACATAGGCCATTTCATCTCCACCTTCCCCAATGTCTCTAGAGTAGAATGACATGGAGGCTTGGGGGTCACAATGGCACTTGGGAGATAATTATATTGGGGGATTCACCCAGGGATTTCCTTAACATTTAATACAACTCTAATGAGACAGAAATTGTCATCTTTTTCTAATTCATTGTGCTAAGAGTGCATGGAAAAGATACATCATTAAATGCTATTAGTTCATTGAAATATGCATATCCAGTTAGACAGCAGTAGAAGTCCATAGTTTTCTCTGGCTTTATTCGAGTTTTTCTCATAATAGCGCTGAACAGCTCAAGTCATCAGAAGTGAGGATTGTAGCTCTATTGAGCATTCATTCTTCACCTTTCCCATGACTAATCTTTAAACACCCTTCCCTCGGGCTCCTTAAAATGCTTATCAGAGGAACCATGGTGAAAGTACTCTCAGCACAACAAATGCAGGAACATACACACACACTCATACACAGACACATGCACACACACACAGTCACACACACACAGTCACACAAAGCCACATGCACACACAGTCACATGCATACACACACACAGTCACACACAGACATATGCACATGCACACAGTCACACACAGTCACATACACATACCCAGCCACATCATGCACACACACACACATACACAGCCACACATGCATGCACACACACACACACACACACACACACACACAAAGATTTAAAACTAAAAGCTTTAGAGATGACATGATGTAGATTAATCTAGGACTCCCTTCTTCTTATGATTTATGTGTAAAATGTTCCCGGCAGGCTTCTGTGTTTGTTTAAGCACTTGGTCCCCAGCTAGTAATTCTGTTTGTGGAGGTCATGGAGCCTTTAGGACAGGGAACTCACCTAAAGAAAGTGGGCTAGTGGGGGTCAGAGGGTGCACTGATGTGTAGCCTAGTAGGCCTCTGCTTCCCACTTCCCTAGTTCACCGCCATTCACTACGGCTTCCACGGATCCACCCACTCACATGTCTTCTCTGCCCAAGCAGGCAGTTTCACCAACAAACTATGACCCAAAATTAATCCTTTCTCCTTTAAGTTATCTGTTGTGCAGGATTTGCACACACAATAGGAAACATAACTAGTGCACTGTCCCAGCATAGCAAGAAAAGACCAGTTCTCCAGACCCACCATGAAGACGTCAAGGCCCAGCCTCCCTAATTTACCTGACATGTCATTGTGTTTTATTTATCTGTAAGAAAGGGTAAGATTGTTTTAGTCCCTAAGGTTTTTAAAAGAAAGAAAGAAAGAAAGAAAGAAAGAAAGAAAGAAAGAAAGAAAGAAAGAAAGGGAATGACTATAAAGCAGCATTGTTCTAATACCTTATCTGTACAGAATAGTTCCAATTGCTATATTATTATTATTATTATTATTATAGCATAAGTCTTTCCTTCACCTTTAGAGATCAATAAGAAGTGATGATTATGCCACTTTCAATAAGTCAGATTGTCAAAGCAGACAGGCCCATGATATGTTCTTGGCTAATCCTTATCTGTAGTCATAGATGAGAACTGTCATGTGTTACTTTCTTAATTCTAATTCATGGATCAGGTCATCTGCAAGCATCAGCTCCATAGTGCAGCAGGGACATCTCTGTTTAGAGACAGGATAAACTAGACACATCCTATGAACAGCTGCATTGAACAAAGCTGCCTTTATGATTATCTCTTCTTTTCCTGTCTTACGAAGAAAGATTTCCAGATTTGGTTGCTGATTTAGTTAAAACCAACGTCATGTGTGTGGGGAGATAGGAGCCTTGGGCAAGTAAAAAGGGCTCTAAGCATCAGATACAAGCTTTCAGAACTTGAAGCCTATGTAACTATTCGGGGCAAGCTATACACACTTTTATTATCTCGCTTGCGTTATCTCCTGGATTCATGACCTACACTCACACCTATGTATACAAACTGTGCTGGTTGGGGTTTTGTCAGTTGACAAAAAACTAGAGTAATCTTGAAAGGACAAACCTCAGCCGAGGAGTAGCTCTACCAGGAATGTGCTGTAGGCAAATCTATGGGGCTTTTTACCAATTAATGGTTGATGTGGGAGTGCTCAGCCACTGTACCATCCTTGAGCAGGTAGGTCTGAGTTACAGCAAACTGAACAAGCGATAAAGAGAAAGCAGCAAACAGTTCTCCACGGTGTCTGCTTCCGTTCCTGCCTCCAGGTTCCTGTTGTAAATTAAACAAACCCTCCCTCCCACCAAGTTGCATTGGCTGCCATGCTGTTTGCCACAGCAATAGAAAGCAAACTAAGGCAGTTCCGGCAGACGCTAGGAGCCCTCGCCGTCGCGGCAGCCACGGCCACGCGGCGATTCTATAGCGACTCTTTCCGTGCCAACGATGCGCCTGGATGGCGGCGGCCTCTGTGCGCGGCCTCCACGACTCCACCCGCCCCCTGCTCTTCAGGGTCCGACCCACGAAGAAGCCCCAGCTAGGCCTTAGAGGACGCCTCCGGTGGCGGCCAGCATGGCATGGCGGAAAGAATGGCGGCCACTTGAAGGCCAAGGCTGGGCCTTCGGGGCTTTTGCGGCCTGAGGCGGCAGGTCTGCGCAAGAACACTCGGCCATCGCCGGGAGGGGACCGCCCGTGGACGATCGATTGCTGGGCCACGGATCTTCCTTCCACCCAAGAGAAGCCGAGACATGACAACCGCATGCAGCCTATCGCAAACGCTGGCGAAGACTTAAACGTGCCTAAAGGCCTGTGTATATAATATGAAAAAGCTGCTCTCAACCTTCCCCCCCCACCCGACCCTTTTTAGACTTTCGGCTAAATCTGGACATCTAGCTGTAGAGATTGCCGACGCAGGGTAAAGTAGAGGTAGGAGATCACTTGTGTACCCAGTCGCCATTAAAAGAAGATCGTAGACACGTCTTCTACAAGTGACTTTGAAATGGAATTGTTTAGGTCGCCTCTAGAAAGATCCAGGAGCGACACTAGTCCCTGTTTGTTCAGTAGAGGCCAGCAGGAGGAAGAGGTCTGGAGCCAGATTGGTCGTGTGAAGAAGACGTCTCTCTCTTGTGGATGCATTTTATTCCTCATTTCTTACTCCCTCTCCCCCCCCCCCCCCGTTTGTATTTGTGTGCGTGCGTGTGTGTGTGCGTGTGTGTGTTTGAGTGTGTTTGAAAATGCCAGGTTTTGGGGGGAATGACTTTCTAGCTGCTCTGAAGTGCCTGACATATTTTATACGTAGTAAAACATTCTGTAAATACCTTTTAGTTAGGATTCATTTGAAATATTGTTTGGAGAGGAATAACCAAACCTCTCCTGAGTTGACCACACTGTGTTTGTGCCCTGTTTCCCAGGAGAAGGGAATACAGAGCTCTAAACCATTGTGGTCCGTGGGTGGAAAGGAACCACTCTCCCATTTTGTTTGGCTTCTCTGTGTACATAGTGCATGTGAAGGACAATTTACAACATCTAGTCACTCTAGATGTTAAAGAGGTTGCCAAGGTATGACAAAGTAGAATTCGTAGAACAATACTTTTTTTTTTTACATTTTGTGTTAAAGAATTTTTATTTACTTTTGTTACATGTGTGCCGTTTACTGGACTGCTGTGTACATAGTGGACAACAGTCCTTACTTGAAACATCTGGTCTATCTAGATGTTTAGAAGTGCCCAACGTATGTTAAATGTAGAGGTAGTGAAATATCACTTTGTAAATATCTTTTTGCAAAATCTCATGAGCCGTTGTCTTTTGGGAGCAGAGTGATGCGCTCCTCTGAGCAGAAATGTCTGTTCTTGCTCTGGGGTTGGAGGAGTGACAGCGGCCATGTAGCAGTGTGTATACGGAACCCTTTCAGACGCCATTGCTATTTACTTGCATTTTGTTTTGCTGTGTGTATACTGTATATAATGGACAAATACGTCTATAAATTTTCAACATCTAGACTCTTAGATGTTAAAGAGGTTGCCAGTGTATGACAAAGTAGTAAAATTAGCACGTAGTGTACATGGTTAAAATTCATAGAAAATTTTGTTCTGTAAATGGCTTGGGGATAAGAATTTGTCCAGCTGTTTCTAACCGTTACACATGCCTATATTTGTCTACTGGTTTGAAGGGACAAGAACGTGGGTTGAAGCCCAAATGGTTATATTTAGAAAATACCTCAGATAACAACCATTGCTTTGCATACAGTTTTATTTACCAGTGCCATGTCAATAGCAGTTAAGTTCTTACATGAAACAGCTAGTCTTTTAGATATTTGAAAGTGCTTGATACATTTAAAGGTACAAGTGGTAGAATAATATTTTGTGTATATAGTTTTTTTAAACTGGAGAAATAGAATTGTGTGTAGAAATAGAATTGTTAACCCACCTCTGAGAACAGTGTACTGGCTGTACTTGTTCAGTGGAGTGAGGAGGTGGGAGGGAAGGAACTGCAAAAAAGATCCCATTAGTGTGCTAGACATTTCTAGCTTACCCATCACCCCGTGTGTTGTGTGCATCTCATATAACTTTGCTATACTGTATGTATTGTATATACTGGACAAGAGTCCTATGGTATCTAGTCTCTAGGTATTAAACTATACTGTATATATTGTACATATTGGACAATCGAGTCCTATGGTATCTAGTCTCCAGGTATTAAACTATACTGTATATATTGTACATATTGGACAATCAAGTCCTATGGTATCTAGTCTCTAGGTATTAAATTATACTGTATATATTGTACATATTGGACAATCAAGTCCTATGGTATCTAGTCTCTAGGTATTAAACTATACTGTATATATTGTACATATTGGACAATCAAGTCCTATGGTATCTAGTCTCTAGGTATTAAAGAAGTTGCCAATGTATGACAAAAGTAGTTAGTAAACTCACACATTCTGTATACTCTGTTAGTTCATACCAGGGTTGTCTTCTGAAGAGTTGTGAAAGTGTATCATCCAAGTGACAGGTGCCTGTGTCACGGGACATGGGACAGGCTGAAAGGGAAGAAAGGTGAAAAGACCAGAATGTTCTCACCAGAAGATCTAACTAGTTTCGTGTGTGTGGTTTCAGCACTACTATGTATATAGGGGACAAATGTATGTCCCCATCTGAAACATCTAGTCCTCCTAGGTGTTTAGAAGTGCACAAAGTATGTTAACAGTAGACATAGTAAGTAATGCGTGTCATAGATTGTCCTGTTTAGACTCTTGGTGAAGTGCTGTCTTTTGGAACTAGAAAGAGAAAACCACTTCTGAGCAATGCAGCCTTGTTTGCGTGGGTCTGGGAGGGAGGAAGAAAGAAAATGAAGGGCCTAATGGTAATGCAAGTTTGGTAATGCAAGATTATCCATTGTTCCTTGTATCTCTGCATCTTTCTTTGCAATGTATAGGAGACGTGTCCAAATTTGCAGCACCCAGTCTTCCTAGACAATAAAGAGGTGCCAGTGTGTGACAAAGTACAGTTAGTGAAAAGACATGTTTGTAAATTGTGTTAAATTTTGTAGGAAAAATCTTAAAACCACTTAGGAAGTGAAATTGTTAGTATCCCACAAAAACATGACAGATGCAAACACAGGACCCCTGGATGGAGAGAACTGGAAGAAGGGCTAGACCAGACCCTTGCTGTTTAGAAGACGTTTCTGACCACAGCCTTCGTTAGGTGTGCCGTGTATGCACTGCAGTGGACACATGCTGGGGAAACCGAAGTGCTTATTGGGAATATCTGGTCTCTAGACTTTCAAGTGCATAATAGACTTGATGTGGTAATGGATGCCTTTAATTCCGGGCTGAGGCAGGTGGATCTCTGTGTTCTGAGTCAGCCAGGGCTATGTAGACTTTGTCTCAAAACAGTAAGAAACTGCATAATGAACAGGTAAGGTGACTCAGCATGTAAAGGGACTCGCCACCAAGCTGGGGACTTGAGTTTGATGCCCAGGGTCCACTTGAAAGGAGAAAGGTAATTCACAGCTTGTCTTTCAGCCTCCACACAAGTGCAGTGGCACCCGTGTGCACACATGCATATTGTAATGCATACGTGTAAAACTGCACACCATGGTAAAAATAGAGGGCTGACACCACTGTTTAAGGATTATTTTGTTCTTTCATAGGAATAGTCACACTGGGGAAATGGAGGTTAAACTTGGTCTTTGAGCAGATGCTATTACTAGGTGATAGAGGTGGGCTAGGGCAAAGAGTGCTCAGAAAAAGGCACTGTAGCTGTTGGTTCAAGTTGTCTAGCCATTGGTTAGGTGGGCATTTCAGTTAATGTTGCCAGGTAATAGAGGTAAGTCCCAGTGCCTAAGGATGTTAGGAGCAAAAGGTCAGGCTAGTCTGGGGAGGGCTGGCTTCTGGGCGTGGCCTTTGTTAATCCTCACTAGCATCATCTGCACTTAGGAGTTGTGCTGGAAAGAGAATGGATGAGGGAAAGACTGTTAGTACCACCACTACGTCCAGAGGACGGCTGTACCCAGGGGCCCAATGTGCATCTTGGTAAAATACATGTGTTCCTTATGCATAGCTGTCATCTAATTGTTCTGTCCTAAAGGGGAGCACATGGTTAAAAGTAGAACAAGTGGTTATGATAGAACTGACAAAGATTTCCTCTTGAACATGGAACTGTTAAGCCATGTCTAGACAGTGTGGGGAAATTCATGCTTCTAGGCTGACTGGAGGGGCAGAGAGGTTCGCAGGGTGTTGAGACTGAGAGCCCCTGGCGGAGGTGCATCTCCCAGCTGCTCCGTGGGAATACATTTGTTGAGTGGGAACACCCCTTCTTCTCCATATGTTAGTGTATAGATCTGATGATAAGCTTAGGAATGCTATACTCAGTGTGGTCTGTTGTTTTGTGCATCCTTGTGAGCTGAGATTGAGTGAATGCGGAATTTAATTGTAACTTTGCCAGTACATCTATCTAGAGGCCTGCTGCCATTTTTGTCTTCTATGAAATTTCTGTCGCCAAGGAAGACAGGATTACAATTTTGTCTGACAGATTGAGATGGCATGGTGTATTCTTGGTTATCAAAATTCTTGGGTAGCGTGGGGTTTTTAGTTGGTAAATATTCACAATGTGGGGAAAGCATGGTACATACTATATAATCTCAATTACCCAAGTGTATGTATGCTTGCAAGATCTAGAACGGACATATCGAGCTGAGCTGCTTGAGACTGGGTGACTTTGTTCTTGCCTTCTTGTGTTTTGTTTCCTATAATGCACATATTAAAAAATAAATAAACAAAAGCTTCTTTAAAAAAAAAGAAAGAAAGCAAACTAAGATAGGACACACACACACAAATATATATATATGTATATATATATATAAATATATATTTATGTATATATGTTTAGGGTCCACACATACATAAAAATTAAAGTCTGGAGTCCACATAAGGGACAAAAATATGCAATATTTGTCTGAGCCCCCTCAATTAATATAATTTCCAATTTTGTCATTTCGCTGCAAATACTGTAACTTCATTTTACTTTATGGGAAAGTAAAACTGTGCTGTGTATATATACCACATTTTCATTTTCTATTCATCCATGGATAGATACCTGGCTGACTCTACTCCTTGGCTATTGTTAGTAATAATATGTGTGGTATCTCTGTGATAAGAATCTTTTGGATAAATGATCAGGAGTTGTATAGCTGAGACTTGTGGTGGATCTATTTTTAGATTTTTGAGAAATTTCCATACTGACTCCACAATGGCAGGGGTAGTTTGCATTTCCACAGGCAATGAATTGGTGTCTTTCCCCACATCCTCATCATTTCTTGTCATTTATTTTCTCAATATTGGCTATTCTGACTTGGGTAAAGTGGAATATCGAAGAGATTTTGTTTTTTAATTCTCCAATGCCTGACATGCTCAGCATTTTAAAATAATGTTTATTGGTCATTGGCTATCACTACACTCTAAAAGAAAAAACAAGGCTGTTGATCAAAAATTATTGACAAGGCCCAGGGAGAAGACTCATCCAGTAAGGGTGCTTGCCACCAAACTTGATAACCTAAGTTCAGTTGCTGTAACAACACATGGTAGAAGGAAAGAACTCACTCCTACAAGTTGTCCTGTGATGTCATAAGTGTGTCATGGCATATGCATGTACCCAACCACATGCATGTACAGCATATAATAAATAAAACACACATGTATAATAAAAATGAATTTTAAAAAGAGTGGCTTATCAATGTAGCCCTAGAAAATAAAATGAAAAAAATATTTTTTTAATTCTTTAAATATGGGGAAATTCTATCCAAACGTCAAAACAGGTCATTCTAAGTCTGTCATTCAGAAAAGAATGGAAATAAAATCAAACATATCACTGTCCCAATGTCACTGGTCCTGCCCTCTCCATTTTGCCTTGTGATTTTAAATGTAAGTACTGGTAAAGTCCTATTGATTGCTCTAATTGCATGAGCTACAGTAGACTTAAACAGTGAATGGTGCTTTCTCCCCATGAGTACCCGGTTTACTATACAAAGGCTAAATGGTGGTTCAGAGAGGACTGAGGCTGAAGAATCATTTGCTAGACAAAATAAAGCACAAATATAAAAAAGAAAAAAATGTGTATATCTGAGCTGCTGAAAAGTCAGCATAGAAAAGGCTCTCATTTCCTTTTGAAAGGTCCTATTTCAGAGCCGTCCGTCAGCATAAGAGCAAAAGATGCATTTTAATGGCAATAATTATTTCTGAATAACATCATGTTCTATTGAGATTAACAACTGTGCGTTTGCAAATTAACTCAATTTGGGAAGGGAAACAATGTCAGGCCACACAAGGATTCTATTTTGCAAGAGATAAACAAGAATCTCAACAGCCTTTGAACAGCTTGTAGAAAGAGAACATCCTTCTCTTGGATCTACAAAGCACCATTATTACTGTGAAAACTAATTTGCCAACACCAGTCTTATACATTTAAGGTCCTTCTATGTAATAATAATAATGTTACCCTAAAGCTTCACTTACCCAGATGCATTTGCTCCAATTTCAGACCTTGAAGGCTCAACAATTTAATTTCATAAAGCACAAACTACAGATTCATTCTTCACGGGTAGACTCATAAAACCCAAGTTCTTAAGACAGATGAATTTGTACACCCACTGTCATAGCAGCATTAATCATAATAGCCAAAAAAGCACTAGAAAAACAAGTATCTAAATACAGAGAAATTAAAGAAACAAAATTGGTTGATGTGTACACTATGGGATCTTAGTCTTTAAAAGAAAGAAAATTATGGACCAAGGAGAAGACTCAATGAGTAAACTGTTTGATACATAGGCATGAGGAAATAAATGCAGATCCCCAAATCTATGTAAAGCCGTGTACATGTAAGCCTAACACTCCTGTGACAAGATAGGAACAGAGACAGAGACAGTAGAATCCCATTTAAAACTGATAGGCCAACTAATACAATCTACACAGCAATGAATAAGAGATCCTATCTCAAACAAGGTAGAAGGTAGGGACAAACACCTAGGGTTGTCCTTGAACCTCCACACACATGCCATGGCACATACAGACCACCATTCAGACACATACACACCCAAGACACATGCACACAAAGTAAAGAGGAAATACTGATGCATGTCATAAAATAGATGGCAATTAACAAGGGCTAGGTCAGAGAACTTTTCGATGGAAGCAGTTGATGTTTTGCAAGAGGAAAAGGATGACTGGATATGAAGAATGGTTATACAACAGTGTGGATGCAGGTGATACCATTGAGCCTCGTGCTCAAAAAGTTAAGATCCTAAATTTTACACTGCATATATTTCAGCAGAATTTTTAAGAGCAGGACGTCCAGTTTTTAATGCATTTCTAAGAACACATTTGTCAAGGAGCTTGGATATTGGCATGATATGCCTAGCTTCATATTTCTCTGTGACAAAGAGCAAAGCTGAATCATAAACGGTAAGATGCCCGTAAGGCGCGGACTTTAAATAAAGGGAGACCAATGAGTTGGGTGGGTGTCTAGGGCACCAGTCCAACACACATGGCACAGAGGTCTCACAATAGGGACAGACCTGTCATAGAGGGGCCAGACCACATGGATTATAGAGGCCAGAACTCTCTGTATTCACATTCACAATATGGACATTGCTGAGGGCTTTGGCAAAGGTTCACCCTAGTTGTATCTGCCAAAACCTGCCTTCTTTTCTTCCTTCCAAGACTGACCAATTCTTATTGGATTAACCTAATCTTTTTCTAGATATGCAAATCTATTCAATTATATCATAGTAAAGCATTCAGGCCCAGAGGCTATGCTGCCTAGAGAAACCTCTGGGATGAAATCAAAGTATGTTGATGTCTCTTTAAAAAAAAGAAAAATCTCACACTGCCCTTAGTTTTGAAGTTTCAGAAATACTTCACGGCAGTCCAAGGTATTAATTTATGGCCCTTCTTTGTGTGATATTAAGAAATATTTTGTTCAGATTTTTTTCTGCATTATATCATTTGTAACAAGGAAGGTTAACACTGTTCTGTACCAAGGATTCACTGATTACAAATTGCTAAGAAGGATCAAGCAGACTGAAACAGATGTTATAAAAAAAAAAAGGAGACTAGAGAAATACAATAAGTATGACATACAGAAAGAAAAAGGAGGCAATAACAGTATACATGTGGTTAGCTATGTAAGCACATATCAGACACTATTACCAAATGCCAGGTGTCACCTAAATGTTTCCAATGTGTCCCAACGATAGAAAAGAGCTGAGTGTATTTCCTATCATGGGAAGGGAAAACACAAACTCTACAAAGTTTGGACTGTGTCCATACAAGAGGGATTGGTTTAAGGTTGGTATTTCTATGCAGTGCTTGGTTAAGTTTGGGTGATGATCAGGATATATTAGTTCAAAGGTGGTGGAACAACATGAGGATTTGAGGATAATTCAAAAGAAAAGTATAGGGATATAAATTATCTATTAAAAAAGTTCTACTTGGAAGTTTCTATGTTGAACAATAACTTAATTTTCCTAGACCAGTCTCCTGGAATTATAAACTGTTTCAATGAAGAGAATTGAATAATAAAATTATGATAATATAGATTATAAGAAGATTGGAATACATAATCTCATGCTTAGTATACTACATTTATGTATACTTCATCATATATAATACATTTTATCAACTGCAATTTGACTAAGCACCTGTTCATACTACAGAAAGTGCCAGTAGCAGACCAGGCTACAGTGTAACCAAAGTCCGGTTCAGTAAATCAATGAGTTTACTGGGTTTACTTGCACACAAGTCAGTGTTACTTACTGGAATGTGGCTGGGAATGCTTTATCCACCTCAACATGGATAATGGCTTCTGCATAGCTGTCGACACGGGTCAGTTAACCTTCCATTCTCTACATCCTCTATTACCTCCTGAGACCACAAGATTCCATGTGCTGCTAGAAGGTGCAACAACAAAATGTGGCCCAGATCTCACAGATGGGTCTGATGACCCTCTTCACTTTCTTCTATAAGAGAATGTCAACAGGACCAATCCTGATGTTCTTTTCTGGGTCACCAGAGCTACCTCTGATGTAGATGATAGTGAATGTTCTACTCAGAGGACACCATTCTACAGCCATCCACACTGCAGTCCATGTAAATAATGCCCCTGGGTTATTCAATGTAACTAATCTATTAAATTATTACTATATACTGTGAAACACTGGATATAGAGTATAAGGTATATGATATCATATGTACACAGTACATAGCAAAAACTCCCTACTTACCACTCTTCCCATTGCCCCCCCCCATGCTTCTAGTTTATTTTCACTTTTCAACTCAATCTTATACTTCTATTTCTCACACAAGAGTCAAGTTGGTTAACCTCTTTGGGTTTTTAAGTTGTTTTTATGTCATATGCAATTGTGTTTTGCCTGCACATGTGTCTGTGTGAGGGTATCAGATACCCTGGAACTGGAGTTACTGACAATTGTGAGCTGCCACCCAGCTACTTGGAATTGAATGCCTGTCTTTTGGAAGAGCAGCCGGTACTCTTAACCACTAAGCCATCTCTCTGTCTCAAATGGTAGCCTCTTAATCTACCAACAACAAGGATTAGGACTTAGGTAGTTGCTGTGGGGATGGGAAGATGGCCAATCTGTTTAGACAAGGCTAGCAGGATTCAGTAGTTATCTATATTAAAGATGTAGTTGTAAAACCGATATTCCCAAAATCTGCTATCCTGGATCTGAGTTTCACTAAATTTTTAAGTTGGGTCTTTATTGCATTTTCCTACTCCTTAGTTCCTGTTCAAATGTCTCCATGGGTTGGAGCAATCCTGCTTCTTCACAGGTTAGCAGAAATTCCTCTTTCTGACTGCTCTGGAGGAAGAACTAAGCCTTTCAAAGGTTCACAGAGGCCTTTGAGAGAGTTCTTTTCTTGCCTGTGGAGGCCCATCTCTGACTACAACCCTGAGGAACTGCACTCATTTGGTTAAGTGTGACTTACACAGTGTCCCCTCTTCATCTGTTGCCCTATACCACCTAGGGCACTTCAGTTGGCACTTTGAGACTCCCACCAAGGTGCTCTTCTTCCAGACACTTGTCACACCCACTCCTGGAGCTTTCCAGCCTCTTCTGCCCCAGCTGACCTCAGTGACTCTTCTCTTAATTCTTTTCATACAACAGTGTGTCATCTCTTGCTTTCCCTACATCCCCTTCCCGCTGTCTAGACCAGAACTCTCTGAGGACAAGGGCTGTGAGTTCTCCTTGTTGAAGTCAGCTTTGAACTAGCTGATGTGACCTGCTTTCTGAGTGAATACACACCAGTGGTGAAACCAAAATTCGTATCTAACCTTTGACCTCATATCCATGACTGTTCCTGTTTATGTGACTCTTATGAGAGTGTCATGTTAGGGTGGAGGGCAAAATACTATGAGGTAATAAACTCCTTATCATAAGCTATCAGTATAAGGAAAAGAATAACAACAAAACTGGTAAGCCAGTTTGAATGTTAGAAGACTAGACCATTAAGACTGTCCTGAGTTCTGGGACTGGTTAGGAGTACTCACAGATCTTACAGAGGACCCGGGTTTGGTTTTTAGCACCCACATAAAGCATCTTACAACTGCTTATAACTTCAGCTCCAGGATATTGGATGCCCTCTTTTGATACATATGGTACACATACAGACAATTGAACATGCACACATACATATATAAATAAATAAATACATACATATATAAATTTTACAAAGGACCACACTGCATCCTTCCCCACCTTTTTACTATATACAAGAAAAAAAATACTTAAATACTGAATGGTAACATTAGCAATATGATTTAGGATCCTGTTAGTAGATTACAAACATCCTTAAGGATAATTTAAAAGAAATATTGTATTAATTGTATCCATCAGTAAGCACCTTAATTCTTAACTATGTGGAAGCAAAGCTAATAGGAAAATTCTGCAATTTTATATACTCCTTCTATCAACAAGACAACATAAAAAATAAAAGTGATACAGTCAAAGATACAGTTCAATGATAGAGCTTAGAGTGTGTGAGATCTTAGCTTCCATCCACAGCACTGGGGAAAGCAAGAAAGAGGAGAAGGAAGGAATAAGGAAGAGGTGGAGGAAAGGGGGCAGGAGCCAGGGAGAAAAGAGGGGTAGTCCTTCAGCTCAGTCTCCCTTCTCTTTCTCCAGTCAGCAGTAAAGGCTTCATGAGGAAAGAAGTTGAAAATTGGTAACAATGTATTCCCATAATTGTCTTAAATTATCTTTGTCGTCCTGGCTTGTTTGCATGAGACTGTTAGGCATTTTTAGGTTTAGGTGGTATCAATCCAACCCACGCAGGTTTTGTTTTCAAGTCTCTAAGCAAGAGTTTATGGCCTACCCCGCCCCTCAAAAAACAACAACAGCAAAAAAAAGCTCAGGAAATGGCAGCAACATATTTATTGGCAATGATTCTAGACGTTACATAAACCTGATGAAGATGTAAAATTACAAAGCAAAACAGGTGTAACATTTTTTTTAAAAAAAAAATCACTAATGAGAAAGAAAAATCATTTTCACAAGAAAATACCATATCCACATTGTCTTAATCACCGAATACCATATACAACCCATACTGCTGATTCCCAACATCCAGAACATAGTTTACGTTTAATGGAGAAATGGAAAGAACGTATTTCCTTCTCCAACATAGGGATCCCTCAGCCACAAGGCAATTTCGACCATCAGACGGTAATGTTGAACTCCTCTTCATCCTAGTAGGAGAATCCGGATTCTACAAATGAAGACATTTTCAGAAGATCCAAGCAACAGATGAACTAACGGTCCTCAACCGAATGGAGAATCAATAATGAGCACTTCCTAGAATCTAGAACATACATCAACTCTCCTAGCTAATAAGACTTCTTTTTAGGAAAAAAAAAAAAACCCTAGATCCAAGGATACTCTGACCCTGTGAGACTTGTGACATTCAAGTGGGGAACAGCCTAGATACTTGGCACCCACTCCTCAACGTCTTGGGAAACATTACATCTTGACTCTTAAGCACTATGATAAAACTTCATCTTGTGTATAATAAACTCTCTTCGAGGAAAATGACCCCCCAAGTAACCCATCTGCAAAAAGACAAGGGCTGAAAGAGCAGCGACAGTAAACACTGTTTACAAAGGCAAAAACCAAAACTGCATCAGTGTTGAGAGGCACTATTGTAACATCGTCTCTGCTGTAGGGACTGAACATGTACTGGGAAAATGATTTGTCATCCATGCACCCAGCTTGCATGAACATGAACATTCTCTAGTAACCTATCTGCACGCAGCAGAAGCCAGGAGTCCCAACACAGAATTGTAGGTTTTGCCTGGGTGGGAGACGTTTCCATCCCCCTCCAGTGTGCTTGATGTGGTTGGTTCCCAAATATTTCACAGTTCTAAATTTTCACATGAAAGGGGAAGGTGATTAAAACGTGTTCTGTCATTGAGCAAAAAAACTGAAAAGCAACTCAACATGGTATATCATCTTCAGGAAATCCCTATTCTAAAACCGAAAGTCGCAGGAACTGCATAGACTGCTCCTGTAATTTTGTGAGAAACTAGCAAACGCTCTCACTTGGTAAATACAACACCAAGCGACTGTTTTTACCACTATAGAAGTCACTTAAATAAAATGGCAAAAAGCTACCCTAGACAATTCAGGAGCTTAATGGTGTGTTGGAGGCCTGGTATTTTCGGTTTGAATATCAATGCTGGTCTAATCTGCTAGAAAATTAGCAACAGTCCTCTTCACCCTGAGGTGGGTTAACTCAGCCACAGTGTCCTGCTTTCTCCCTATGTGTATCTAAAGCAAAGCCTAACCAGACTCTAGATCCTCGAAGGTTAGACGTGTTGGTTGTCACACAGCAGGCAGGGCAGAAGAGCCCCACCTTCCTAGGAGACTCACAGGAGTGAGACTAGAAGCCAATCATGTCCCTTATAGACACAGACACATAGCTAAAGAAATGTGTCTGCCTACCACTCTGAGTGAAGCATGCTAGTCTTTGGGGGAGGGGAAAAATACATTCATTTTTTTTGTTCAAGTATATTTTAATATACAAAGATGTTCTATATTCGTTTCACTAGGAAACCAAAAGGATTTCATGTGTATCCAAGGAGAATCTCACTTGAACTCCCCTTTGATGTGAATTTCATGAAGTTCTGACTGAAAAAAAGAAAAACTGCTCGGAATACACACCTACTGTTTGATTTGAAAGCATGGATCTTTATGTCCATTTATATATAGTGATGTACATAGTTGGCAACAACCAGAAGAAAATACGCTCTGGATATCTGTGATGGCTTAAGAGTAGAGTGCTCTGAGGAGAGCTACGTCGCCTACTGATGATCTCATCACCAGTAGTAGCTGTCCTACCAGCTTTCTGGTCGATCTTACAGGAATTTTAAGGAAGCTGTCTGCTGAGGCCATGTCTGAAACTATGGTTTATTCCCTGGCTTGGCCTTGTCATTCGTTGGGTGGCTTAGGTCTCTCAACAGCAATTCACAGTTGGCCAGCACATCTGCTGGGAGCAGCTTCCGGATTTGTTCCACTGTCTTTTGATAAGCCATTTTATCTTGTTCCAGGGTCCGGATTAGAGCCTTCATTTTGGTTTCTCTGGTCAAAAGAGTTTCTAGGTTGGATTCCAAGGCCTGAATTTTAGCATGAGCCACCTGTTTGTCAAGAAAAAAAAAGTCCTCTAAATTAAATATCTGAGGAGTCTGATTCTTTATAACGGTAATAGCCATGCCTTATATTTGTTATTAGGTAATTATATCACATTAGTTAACAGAATAGCACGCGGACAAATGGTGAGGAAAATGCATACATTTTTTTACAAGTATATTTCAGAATATATAAAAATGTCCTCTGACATTTTGTAGGGGTTTTGTTATTTCTCTAAAAAGAATGCCCAAAATTCCAGGTATTAGAAGCAGAAGATGTAGCTCTGTACTTTTCTGTCATTTAAAAGATTCTGGATTCAAATCCCAGCGACATATTAACTATGGATTATACATACATGTGTATGTATGTTTAATAGACATATTGTACAGGCATATATGTGTGCATATACTCATGTGACTGACTTATCTCCTCTCACTAATGACAATAGTAAAGCAATACTGTGACAACACAATCCTCACCCACACCTACTGGAGTCCCCGTCTGTCCAGTCTGACTAAAGACAGAATACAGAAACTCTTGACTACTTTTTTCTATGTGAGTCAGTTTTGAGGATAGTTTTGATAGATTCTAATCTAAACAGCACGGAGCTAATTCTGGCCAGGGACCCGCTGCAGCAGCATCTACCATAGTATGAGGACATCAGAGAGGAAAAGCTCATACGTTTACGAAAGAATCCAAGTGATTGGAAGAACCAAGTGAGATGCTAGGGAAATTCTCTAATCGCTTTCAAGGCTAGAATCTTCAACAACCCAAAGAGCTCCCAATAGATTTCTCTAGATATGCTTGGACCTCCACTCATTTCTACTGATTGGGAAACATGATGTTGACTACCTGAAACTGTCAATAGAAAGTCTGTAGCAACTAAGGACCATTGTCCATGGAAAATGAGCACAAATGCCTTCCCCATCAAGAAAACCCTCAGTGGATACTGAAATAGTCGAGTAATAAGGAACAGTGCAGCAACTATTTTTTTTATTGTGAATAAATCACATTGACGTACTGTTTAATAGAAAGAAATATGTTTTTAAAAATTTCCTCCCCAGAAGGTTCAACTCTTGCTACTATATGGCTTTGGTGTGGCTGTGCCCACCCCCTGCATTTGCTAGAAGGCTGTTGCTGTTACACCTTGGTATATGCAACCAAATGATAATGCAACACACTGGTATCATCTTTCAGAGATCACTGAAGAGGGTCCCCTTGAATGCCATTGAGGTACTTTTCATAAGACCCTTCTTAGTTCTTATAAAATGGTTTTTCCCAAAGAGAAAAACCAGCCTTCCCTATCTGTGGATTCCTTCCTCATCATAACAAGTCTCCCTCTATTCCTTGCTCCACTATGACACCATTTCCATGTGACATAGCCAAGGGCCTTTGCGGGAGTGCACAGCATGCTGTTTCAGCCTCTGGAACTCTGGCTTAAATCAACCTCTTTGCTCTCTACCTGATCCAGCCTTGGAGACTTCAGAGAGCAATGTACCTGCTGACTTCCCCTGTCTGATTACTTCCTCTCCCACAGAACACAGATCCAGAGCTCCTATCACTACTTCAAGGACAGAATATTACCTTGTAGATCATTTGTTATATTTTTTGTCTGTTTATAAACTACAGTAAATGACTTGGGACTGGAGTAATTGTGCATCCCTGAGTGGCAGGACTATTTGTCATGTGCTCACTTTCAACTCTCCCAGAAACATCTTTCCATCTCTGTTTTATTCTAGACAAATGTCATCAACTAGATTTTCATAAAAACCTGCCCCACTTCCTTCTTACTCTACCCTAATCTATCTTTGGTTTATATCGTTCTTTCAAATGTGAGGCTCAAATCCTTATGAAATGTTTCCTTCTGAAGAGGGACACATACAATTGCATTCTTAGACAACAAAGAAAATGTGTTGCCCTCCATTCTCCACCTGTTCTCTCCCTAGTATCGGACCTGACCTGATAGTAAGCTAACTCCACTGTGCCACGGTCTCAGAGAGACGCAGCCTCCTGCTCTGAGCAAACAGAGGCTCTCCTCACTCACTGCTCAGACCTCAGAGTCCAGTCCAAGCTCACACAACCACATTCCCAACTCCTCAGATTTGATTCTTCCCCCCGCTAAACTTATCTGAATTACATAACATCCAATGAGATGAACCCAAATTCTGCCTTGAATTGAATGAGCATTTTTCTCTCCCGAGTGATACTTGTACTCCTAAGTCTATTTGAAGACCCTCCCCCCCGACACACACACACACACACACACACACACACACACACACGAAACTAATGAGATCCCTGAGCCCTTCATCTTCAGCGGTTCAGCCCACGTACATATCACAATCATTCCGAGCAGCTCCATGCATGCAGGGCAGCACACAGATTCGTGTTCCGATCTTTATTTCTGTACCTGGAGTTTTTCTAAGAGGTCCATGTTCTGTCTTTTCAATTGGTTGTTGGCTCTCTCCAGCTTCTCCAGTGATTCACTATCCTCACAGGCATACGAAGATTCTAGAAGTTCATCCTGCAGCACGTGATATTCTACCTCATAGGCATGTAACTGCTTGGAAATATCCATCTCAAAAACCTGTTGAAACACCCCAGGTTGGTTAGTCTGACCTTTGGTATCGACACCAGGATAATGGTAGACTTAATGTTTACTTCCCAGCACTAAGGGAAACATTCAAACATACGAAAAGGGGAAATCGCCCTGGCTATCCACACAAGAACAAATGAAATAGGTTTATCTTCCAATAAATAGAGAGTATTTAAATGCAAATAAAACATCCTGAGAATCAGACCAAGTCACAGGAATAAACTAACATCATCCAGGGTATTTTGCAACCAAGATGATCATAATCTAATAGCCGACTCCTGAAATGTAGAGTACCACATCAGCATTTGTTGTTGAGCAATGATTATGTGCCAGAGATAACCTCTGCTGGTTACTAAGCAAAGTTCCATAGGAGTATTTTGACTGTATGCAGTAATGGAGCAGAAAGGGCTTAATAAATGCACAATTCATCTGCTATTCCTTGGGAGCCTCTTTCAAGATGGGCACTAGATTCCACGGTTAATCAGTTCAAATCCTACCAGGAATCTGGGAGTCAGGAAATTCCCTTTTTAACTTCATTATTTTGGTTTGTTGTTTCCCCCCCACACACTTTTTTTAAACAGGATATATTTGACTTCAAATCTCCAAAAGCATAATACATAACTGCTTGATATTGATACAAGTTATATCATCCAGTAGTATATAGGAGTATATTCGTGCAAGCCCAGCACTTGAGAGACAGGAGTGGGAGAAAAGCAACTTCAAGGACAGCCTGGGTTCTAGGCTAATAATTAAAAATATTTTACTAATTAGAAAACACTGGTAATTATGTACATGATAATCTATCAGTTATGTTTTATGGTGCTAAGAATAAAATGCAGGGCTTTGCACATGCTGAATAAACACTCAATCACTAAGCGACATCACCAGGGTGGCCTTAAACTTGGAGTTTCACAGCCTCTGCCTCCCAAGTAGCTGGGGTCACAGGCCTGGACATTCTTATAAATTCTAAAAGAATTAGTGACCTTGAAAAACCTAATGAACTTCATTTTATTTTGATTCTCTCCAGTTTTTCCAGAGATTCATTATCCTCATGCGAATACAAAGATTCCAGAAGCTTACCCCGCAGCACGTGATATTCTACCTCATAGGCCTGGAACTGTGTGGAAATATCCATCTCAAAAACCTGTTGACCTCAACTACTTCAACTGAAGAGTCATCTTGACTCTGCAAGTTATAACCTGGGTCTTAGCATTGGATTAAATGAAAAGGATTCCTGAAAAAAGTCACTATGCCTAGGACTTCTGCCCTGACATTCCCCTACACTGGGGCATCAAGCCTACACAGGACCAAAGGCCTCTTCTCCCACTGATGCCCAACAAGGCCATCCTCTGCTACATATGCAGCTGGAGTCATGGGTCCCTCCATGTGTACTCTTTGACTGGTGGTTTAGAACCTAGAAGCTCTGGGGAGGTCTGGTTGGTTGATATTGTTGTTCTTCCTGTGGGGTGGCAACCCCTTCAGCTCTTTCAGTCCCCTCTCCAGCTCCTCCATTGGGGTCCCCATGCTCAGTCCAATGGTTGGCTGCAAGTATCAGCTTCTGGATTTGTCAGACTCTGTCAGGGCCTCTCAGGAGACAGCTATATCAGACTCATGTCAGCAAGCACTTGTTGGCATCCACAATACTGTCTGGGTTTGGTGACTGTATATAGGATGGATCAGCAGGTGGGGCAGTCTCTGCATGGTCTTTCCTTCAGTCTCTGCTCCACACTTTGTGTCTGTATTTCCTCCTGTGAGTATTTCGTTCCCCCTTCTAAGAAGGATCGAAGCATCCACACTTTAGTCTTTCTTCTTCTTGAGCTTCATGTGGTCTGTGAAGTGTATCTTTGGTATAGCAAGATTTTGGGTTAATATCCACTTATCAGTGAGTGCATACCATGTGTGTTCTTTTGTGACTGGGTTACCTCATTCGGGATGATATTTTCTAGGTCTATCCATTTGCCTAAGAATTTCAGGAAGTCATTATTTTTTATACATGAGTAGTATTCCATTGTGTAAATGTACCACATTTCCTGTATCCATTCCTCTGTTGAAAGACATCTGGGTTCTTTCCAGCTTCTGGCTATTATGAATAAGGCTGCTATGAACATAGTGGAGCATGTGTCCTTATTATATTCTGGTGCATCTTTTGGGTATATGCCCAGGAGTGGTATAGCTGGGTCCTCAGGTAATACTGTCTAATTTTCTGAGAAACCACCAGACAGAGTTCCAGAGTGCTTGTACCAATTTGCAATCCCATCAGCAATCAGCAAGGGAGGCGTGTTCCTCTTTCTCCACATCCTCACCAGCATGTGCTGTCACTTGAGTTTTAGATCTTGGTCATTCTGACTGATGTGAGATGGAATCTCAGGGTTGTTTTGATTTGCATTTTCCTGATGACTAAGGATGTTGAACATTTCTTTACCTGCTTCTCAGTCATTCGAGTTTCCTCAGTTGAGAAGTCTTTGTTTAGCTCTGTACCCCATTTTTAATAGGGCTATTTGATTCTCTAGAGTATAATTCCTTGAGTTCTTTGTATATCCTGGATATTAGCCTTCTATTGGATGTAGGATTGGTAAAGATCTTTTCCCAATCTGTTGGTTGCTGTTTTGTCCTATTGACAGTGTCCTGTGACTTACAGAAGCTTTGCGATTTTATGAGGTCTAATTTGTCGATTCTTGATCTTAGAGCAGAAGCCATTGGTGATCTGTTCAGGAAATTTTCCCCTGTGCCATGTTTTTGAGGCTTTTTCCCACTTTCTCTTCTATTAGATTCAGTGTATCTGGTTTTATGCTGAGGTCCTTGATCCACTTGGACTTGATCTTTGTACAGGAGATAAGAATGGGTCAATTTGCATTCTTCTACATGTTGACTGCCAGTTGAGCCAGCACCATTTGTTGAAAAGGCTCTCTTTTTTCCACTGGATGGTTTTATCTCTTTAGTCAAAGATCAAGTGACCATAGGTGTGTGAATTCATTTCTGGGTCTTCAATTCTATTCCACTGATCTACTTGCCTGTGTCTGTACCAATAGCATTTTATCACTATTACCCTGTAATACAGCTTGAGGTCAGGATGGTGATTCCCCCAGAAGTTCTTCCATTGTTGAGAATAGTTTTCGCTATCCTGGGTTTTTTGTTATTCCAAATGAATTTGAGAATTGCTCTTTCTAACTCTATGAAGAATTAAGTTGGAATTTTGATGGGGATTGAATTGAATCTGCAGATTGCTTTTGGTAAGATGGCCATTTTTACTATATTAATCCTGCCAATCCATGAGCATGGGAGATCTTTCCATCTTCTGAGATCTTCGATTTCTTTCTTCTGAGACTTGAAGTTCTTGTCATACAGAGCTTTCACTTGCTTGGTTAGAGTCACACCAAGGTATTTTATATTATTTGTGAGTATTGTGAAGGGTGTCATTTCCCTAATTTCTTTCTCAGCCTGTTTATCCTCCTTTGAGTATAGGAAGGCTACTGATTTGTTTGAGCTAATTTTATATCCAGTCACTTTGCTGAAGTTGTTTATCAGCTTTAGGAGTTCTCTAGTGGAATTTCTAGGGTCACTTAGGTATACTATCATATCATCTGCAAATAGTGATAGTTTGACTTCCTCCTTTCCAATTTGTATCCCTTTGATCTCCCTCATAGAAGCAAAGGGAGGAGGGAGGGGATAGGAGGATTCAGGGGAAACCAGGAAAGAGGATAACATTTGAAATGTAAATAAAGAAAATATCTAATAAAAAACAAGAACAAATAATAATAATGATGATTTGATTTTATAAAAAAAACTATACTATATTTTCTATGCATAGGCAGACTATGCTACAATGCTAAAATTTCATAATTGTCTCATTTATAAATAACAAAAACAAAAAGAAAACCTTGAAAAAAATCTATGTTAGAAAAACTACATTTTTATGTGAAAACATTCAGTACTTATTGGATCATTTACATCATACCTGGGTAATAATTTTTTCCATTTCAGTGGTATTCATATCAGGTAATGTACTTTTGAGAAATTCAACAATATTTTCAAAGTTTTCACACTCCATTATAAGTGCCTCCTGGCTACTCAGTAAGCTGAGAGCAACTTTAAATATAACTTCAGTTCCTTGAAGAAAAATAATATCTACAAAAGACAAAATTTTCAAAATCAAAGTTGTGTATCTATTTTTGCATAGAGTACATCTAAAAGTATGTTTTTATTACAGCAGTAGAACTAGAAAACATGCTGTAGAAGGAAACTGGTCAAAAACCAATTTTTATTTTTAAAAACAAATTTAATATGACTGAAGCAAAAGAACAGGATGCTGTCTCTCCTTCTTTATCAAGGACCTCAGATATGGTTAAGGGAACAAAGGAGATATTACAAATCTGTCTAATCATATATATTGTTTACAGGTATGATGGTAAGTTTATGGATTCAAGATAAAGTTCAAATATATTTATTCAACTAACATTTGGGGGTTTTCTCCAACAACAGAACATAACAATACACTGATCTAGTCAAGTAGACTACTCATATTCTCATAATCAAAAAGTAAATGAGCCAGTTAATATGTAATTAAATTTACATTCAAGTGGAAATTTGAATTCTAAGAAAGTAGAAAGTAGAAAAACTTTAGTGTCCTTAAGACCTGTGCAAGCTCAAGCCAGACAAAGTCCCACCATGAAGAATGGGGCTAGGGACAAAGTCCTACCCCTAGCTGAGGAGGGAGGTAAACCACTCTCCAGGGTAGCCCAAAGTATTGGGGCAGCACTAACTGGCTTGATGGGTTTATGGGAAGGAAGGAAGGAAGGAAGGAAGGAAGGAAGGAAGGAAGGAAGGAAGGAAGGAAGGAAGGAAAAAGGAAAGCAAGGAAGGAAGGAAGGAAGGAAGGAAGGAAGGAAGAAAAAAGGAAAGCAAGGAAGGAGACAGAGAGAGAGAGAGAGAGAGAGAGAATACAAAGTTGGATGAGTAGGGAGAGGGAGGTGGGGTTGAATCCAAGAGGGGAATGGGTGGCAAATATGATCATAATTCATTGTATGAGATTCTCAAATAGATTATATATATATATATAAAATAAAGATATAGATATAGATATATAGATATCACATATATACACATATCCTAAACCAGATGTGAGAAAAGAAGTCCATGCTAATTCTAAGGTCAGCTGGATCACAACAGAAGCATGCAATCATTCTGAAAGACATGCAGGTAGTTTTGTTTGAAAAACTGTGTGGTTCTCTCATCAATAATACAAGCCAAGAGACTGAGTGACTGTTCAGTAGAATACCTGCCAGTTTCAGCCACGACCTCTAACAGGGAACAGATTAATAGGGAAGGGACATAGGTGTGGTGAACCCTGACCTTGAGAGCCCATAGGCAGTGAGAGGCTCATCACTTATAAGGACACAAACACATCTAACAGGATTCTTAGAAGACCCACTGCAAGATTCCAAAATGCTCAGGAAAATCCACTGGATGGAAGCAGTATGAATCCAACCAGCAAGAGACATCCATAGACTGCTGGCTCATGCAGTGCAACTGGATATTACATTTCAGCTCAAACTTTGACAGAAGACTGTATTATCCTCCCATTAAGAAAGTATGCTATAATCCACAATGTTACGTTAGGTATGCATAAAACACATATATGCTCGAAACTCAAATGTCTCCTAACATTTTTCTAGCTCAAATGTCTCTTAATATTTTACTATTTGTTATCATCTCTAATTTTTTTCTGAGTTTTATACTAATACATCTTTAAAGAATACTTTCATGTCTTAAAAACTAGAGAACATTTAAAATTTGACCAAAATATATGACAAAGCTTCAACCTAGCACAGTGGCACACAAATACTGATTTCTCTGCCACGGTCCCTAGACAGATGTGCAGAACCCAGCAGCTGTAGGAGCCCTCTCCAGGCTACTGAGGTCCCAGCCAACATCACTGAACAAATTTCTACAGAACAATAGTTGCTGATGTCTTTCTTTCCTTTTCTGTTTTTAGATTCCATGCTGGTCAGTTTTATGTTGACTTGACACAAACTGGGGAAGAGAGAACCTCAACTGAGAGAATGTCTCCATAAGACTGCCAGTAGGCAAGTCTGTGGTACATTTTCCTATAACTGATGTGGGAGGGCCCAGCGCATGGTGGAAGGTGCCAAGCCCAGGCTGGTGGACCTGGGTGTTAGAAGAAAGCAGTTCCTAAGTAGTTCCCTCACTCTGACCACAGTGTTGGCACTGGGGAAGAGGGGAGATTATGGTTCAAGGAGCCATGAGGAGCAAGCCAGTAATCAGTACTTTCCCATTTCCTCCGCATCTACTCCTGCCTCAAGTTCCTGCCTTGACTTCCCTTGGTGACAGACTGTGGTATATAACTGTGAGCTGAAATTAAACCCTTCCCTTCCCAAGTTGTCTCTGGTCAGGGTGTTTTATCACAGCAACATAAATTATAACTAAGATAGATGGGGGCTTTTAGCTCACACGTGCTCGGACTCATAACCCTACTGTCTTAGCCTTCCTAAAGGGCTGAGACTATAGGTGTATTTAACCGCACTCAGCTTTATGTTTTGTTTTTTAAATTATACTCTGATGAACCTGATTAAGACTTATGGATAGATATAAGGGCCCCCAGAGGGCGCACAAACCATACCATACTCTTCTTTTTCCAATGTCAATAACTACTCAGTGATGAACCTGTCTGATCTCAGTGATTTTTCTCTTAGCCATGATCTTAGGGATTGGTTATGGCTCTTTTAATGGCATGAAAGGTATCCATATACGCAATAAGACAGGGACAAAACTACATGTTAACAACAGACATCCCATTAGAACTCATAACACAGCTGTGGGGTTACTTTCTCTGTATTTTGAATCTAGATTGAAGATGAGAGAAAGAGGAAAAAAAAACAGAAAAATAAAAATTTAGAAAACTATACAGAGTCTGCCCCTAATCAGCTTTAAGAACTGTGTTTTCTATACTTTCCACACAAATAAACATAGGAAGTTCATAGGAGCCCAATTATTTCCACTGCATTGGAATTTTACTTAGAACTCTGCCAGCCCTAGAGGAGTTCATTGGCAATGAACTCAAGAGAATAGATAATACCATGCTTCTTGAACACAGGCATCTCTTACCAAAAACTCTGGCGACGAATCCCAAGGGAAATTGAGAGGCAAAGAGCGTGAGGAACCAGGGTGCAGCATACAGACTGGGGCTGATCTCATTTTCCTCAAGATGATTGTAGAGTTCTCGGTGGTAGTCATGAAGGAGTCTGGACAGCTGGTACATCTGAATCTGCAGTTCATATAAAGAAGGAGAATAAAATTTGTAGTAATTTGCATGTGTCTAAAATATATTAACTTTTGATAGCACACATTTAGTAAAATAACTTATCATTTATTTTTATTGTTAAATTTAAAGATGATGTTCAAATCCAAATCACTACATTTATCTCAGAACTCATGTCAGTGTAAATGTGTACGTGGAAAGAACATCATTCTTCCTATAGAAAGGAATTGCTTGTGAGTTTCCTAACAGATTTTCAACATCTCCTCCAGAATGTAAACTTTTTCTTATAAAAAAAATAGCATAAATTAATAAAATGCATGCCAATAACCAATCATGGTGTAAATTCAGTAACAGTTTCCAAAGTAGAAATGAAAAACAAGACAATTCTGATGGGAAACGAATTACCAAGTGCTGTACACAAATACTGCAGACTCTGCCTGAGCCTTATCTACAAGACAAATCTTGGAAACTAAGTTTCCACACACCGTAAAAGGAAGGAACCAGGGCTACAGGAAGTCATGGCTATAAAATGAGCAGCTTGGCAGGAAGCAAATACAAAAAGAGGTTTTGCAATGAGATTATTATCTCAGTAAGTCGTGTCAAAAAAGAAATCATACATTTCCTTTAGGTCAGCTCCAGTTCAGAAACTAGACAAGGTGGGCGTTCATCAACTGAAGAACTAGTATTTTGGTAAGCTTGGAAACAAGTCTAATTAGTAAAATATGTAAAACGAAAGCATGTTGATAAAGACCTGTTCTTGTTCAGTTGGGACTTGAATGAAGAAAAACATATTCCATTTAATTATCTTTAAGGATCTTATATTCTGCACCCCTGTGTTCTAAACTTGGGGTAAGGGATATTTGCTCCATTGAAGTATTTGGGCAGATATGAAAGTTCAATGTTCTTACAAAGTGAGTTTTAATAATAAAGCCCTATTTGCCAAAAATCCAAATGCAATCCATGTAACATGGCAAAGCTACAGGTGGAAGAAGGGTGGACAAGAGAAGAGAGAAGGGGCACAAGAGAAGAGATAGAAGGCTTGTTCAACCAACACAGAAATTAGCAGAGACAGAAGGTGATGAGACAGAGATAATGAAGCAAAGGAGATGCCATCCCCTTGTTCACAGTTAAAGTCACTGAAGCCTCACCTGTGTGCCTACACTCCAGAGTGAAGCCGGAAATCATGCATCCCCTCAAGGAAGTCAAGCTCACTGGCGCAGGTACCAGCGCCATCTTTGAAATCTTATAGATCACACCTTAATGGCTTCCTGCTTTAGACCGTGAAAAGGCGTTCTTCTCACTTTCTGAAGCACTGAGTTCAGCACTCCTACAACATCCCTAGTGTCTGGTAGGAAGGCTGCCAGGAAAAATGCTAGCTTTGCATTTCCAAAATTAGAAAAGGGTATTTTTAGTAATTCTAATGATCATTTTAATAATTTTCTTTGAGGATTTCAGGCATAGGGTCTTGTTTACATCATTTCAGACACCCACTTGTCTCATATCTCCCTCCAACTTGGATTCATGGCCTCTTCTGTAATCATTAATGTTACATACATACACACACATATACAGCCCATTTAATGTTTCTCATATATGTACATGTATTCAGAGATTACTACTTGGGACTCTTCTGTGATTTTCCCAGAATCATAATGATTATTAATGTATAAATACAATTTACATATACTTATGCTGTATCAAATTTTTATTCAAAAAGTTTGAATGGAAAAATATCATTTTTTAAAAAATATATATAACTAAGTATTTCTGCCTGGGGACCAAAAATCAAATACCATTCACATATAGTTTTTATTCTCTGAAACTCTAATAACAAAGAAATTGTTTTCTAGAAATCAAGAGTTATTTATTTCCTTACAATATCAATGTTTACTCTCTGACATAAATTATAAGTAAACTGTTTAACATAAAACATCATTTAACCTAATATATATATATATTTTAGGTTTTATATATATATATATAGTTGGCAACTAGGAATTGAATTGATATAGTTATATACCTTGTTGGATACTCTCTGTATCCCTTCCTAAGCACATGGGTGTTTTGTACATTCTCCAATCCTCCAATCAAACAACGACTAACTGATATCCATATATTGATAAGGTTCTAAGACAGTGGGCCTAAGTTTCTTGACCTCTGAGCTGTGATTCAGACATGCCTGGTACTGAGGTTTCTGATTTGAGCCCCGGCACACCTGACTCCTCAAGAGCCACTGCCTCACCTGAAGTGACATCATATCCGGCCGGTACTGCTTGCGGAAGCCCAGGTCGTACATAAGGAACTTGAGCATTTCGAAGGCTTGCTCTTCACTCATGTGCAGGAGCAGGACTCCGGCCACAAAGCTGATCCCCTGGCAGTAGCCGACCTCTTTGTCCAGCAGAGAGTAGGCTTTCAGCAGGTTGAAGAGGGACAGCTGTCCTGCCCCAAGCTGCACTGAAAAGTAAGGGTGCGTGGGAAAAGTCCTCCCTGTGGAGGGAAAGAAAAACCACACTTAGAAATCGCGGGGGAACCTAGCGCAGTGACCCCTGGGATAAGCCAGTACTCTGCTACCTGGGAGTCCCAGGAACGTCCACCTAGGAGACTCCTGTCCTCTCCCTCACCCTCTTCTCTCCTCCCTCCTGCCTCACCACCACGTATGTCCTGTGCGCCAGAGTATCACCTCTTTTCTGCACACGAGATTCAGGGGTAACCATTGTATGTTGCCTTCTCCCAAAGCAGGAGCATTCAACAGGAACCTGTACTCACTCAATGGCAGATCCAAAACATAACCCAGAGCCGAACTCAGATTTATTCTGAGTCTAAATCAAGGCAAAGTCTAAATTCATACAAAGACCACTCTCTACCCACCATCAAATTCTGCAAGGTCTCATTATTTAAAACAAATCTTGGTAATCTAGGACCATATTAACTTTTTATTTTGGTTGTTTCTTTGTAACATGACACTTGAGGTTTATTTTTGCTTGTTTTATTTTGCTTTACATAGAGTCTATCAATTGGGAATTCTGCTGTTTTATATAAAAAAAATAAATAAACTTTATTTCTTTTTTCATAAATCATGTGGACTTTTAAAAAAATATAAAACATATGTATATAATATATACATATATGCATACCCACATATATACAACTCACATGTCCAAGGAAAATAAGGACAGTAAAGCTTCAACACAATTTCAAGTAAATTTTTTCCCAAAATTTGCCTCTGGATAGAAAATTACCATGAATACGCAAATAAGCAAACAAACTTAATCCTGAGTCTTCAAAAAGCCAGTGTCAGTGCTAACACAGATCTTCCTCAACAAGACTGTTTACACTCGTTTAGGACCTTTCTCTGAGCCACCAGAAAGTGAAGGAGGCGATGTGTGCTTCCTAACTCCGGTCAACCAGAAATTGCAAGAGTTTACATTTTGAAATGCTTCCTACCACATATGCTCACAAGTAATTTTTGTTTTCCTTGTTTTGTCTTCCAGGAACTGATAAGGCGATTTCTGCAGAGTAAGAAGGAGAAATGAGAGCCAGAAAAGGCTTGAAGAGTACCTTTAGCCACTAACAGGGGCAAATAAGCAATTTTTAAAAATAGTGTTCTAATTTCTCCTTCAAATCTTTTCCTAAGAAAACGTTATCTACAGTGTGTAGGAACTTAATTCTGGCTCCATTTTGTCCAAGTCTTTCCCTGTAGCCTAACCCCACCATTTCCCTGTCGTCAGGGACTAGACTGACTCCAGCTGCAACCCCTCAAACTTGGGTCTCATCACCCAATGACCAACACAGACCCAAAGCTCTGCAGGGGGGCAACTCTAGTCCTCAATTAACAGAGCAATAGACTCAGGAGCAAAGCAGCCTGCTGACAACCACAGTCAGAAGGACAATCAGGACAAGGACTCGTGTCCAGTCTCTCTAGAACATTTCCATTTTAATTCTATTGGGGTCAGCGTGTATTGAGTTGAGCCCTCCTTCAAGAAAAGTTGTTTTTCAAAGAAAGGAACAGAGGTAAAAACTAGTTTTTAGCCAGTAATTTTTTTATATGCCTAATTTAAGCTGACCCCAAATATAAGGTACTCCTGTTGACCCTTCAAAGACTCAAATAATGTATCTGGACACCTGATATCTATTAGCTTTCAGAAGTACATATGAAATAGTTAAATAGCAATATCAACTATTTAGCTACATTAGAATAGTAAAATACATGTAATATTGTGCTTTAGAAGAAAAAAATGAACTTTAAAATTATACTATTTGGGGGCTAGGGATGTATCTCAGTTAGCAGAGTGCTTGCCTCGCATGCACAAAGCCTAGCTTCCTTCTATCTCTAGCACTGAAGAAAGCAGGCAGAGTGCTAGAAATCTGTAATTGCAGAATTGGGGGATGGGAAAGTTGAGTCCAAGGTAACTCTTGACTACATAGTGAATTCAAGACTGGCCAATACCTTATCTCGAACATTAAAATTAAATCATACTGACTTTACTTTTTATATGAAATTCAGTATTTAAGACTGCTGGATGATCCTGTCACTGGAAATTCCTCCAGAGATTGGAAGTATACATTCCTCCACACAGCATTAACACACCTAACCTGTTGCTCAGCCTGTAGGGGTGCATTAGTCCTTTCTACAGCTTTAACACTTACTGGATTCCCTCTTCCTCTAGAGTTCTAGAAAGCCGTCTCTTCTCTCCACCTCATCGATAACATGACCAGCCCACCTGTCCTCCCATAGGGCTACTTGCTTTCTGATTTGCTATTATCTAGTCACACCTGGGTCCCTTCTTGCTTGGCTACTGAATCACTTCTTACAGTGACTGATAAAAGTTCATATTCGGAGATGACTGAAGGTCTTCAAGTGCCCCTGTTAAATATTTCTATGTCCTTTCAACCTCTTTCAAAGGCAGCACTGATCATGACAGAGATGCCTAGCTGGGGGGACAACTCAGTGGAGAAGTATTTGCCCAGGATGTGCAAGACCTTGGGGTTTCTCTCCAGCACTATAAATACATACACATACACATACACACACACACACACACACACACACACACACACACACAGAGAGAGAGAGAGAGAGAGAGAGAGAGAGAGAGAGAGAGAGAGAGAGAGAGAAGCAAAAGTCAACTGTTCAAACTTCAGTAACTGAGAGCACCCACAATATGACCTTCATAGTGATTCCTATTCCAGAGAGATAGTTTGAAGGTGAATATTCCACTCACAGTTATTCCATCAGAATATAAAGTCAACTTACCCAGACAATGTAGTCAGCAGCTCAGCTGATGCCAACAGACCCTCTTTATCAATGCCAACCAACCATCCAACCAACACTAAGATACCTTTTGCTTTTGTAAATGACAAGCCATGTATGTGGCAGACATACCCAAATCCACAAGGATAGCGTGCTGCTGAGCAGTGAGCTGCTTCAAAAGCTCCTTATAGGAGGTGTCTGGAGGCTGGTGTTTGTTGGGCAATCTGTGTCTCAGACGGTATTGCAATGCTAGAAATTGCCAAATTTCCCCTCGCCGACTTTTAGGGACCCCTACAATCCAAGAGATGTAAAGTCAGAATTTGGGAAGAAAACCATTAAAGTTCCCATAGATGAGCCACATCACAGTGACCACCACAGCTCTCCTTGCTGTCTGTCACCCTCAGCTCACTGTCTCCAGTGTAACTAACAGGAGCATATGTCAACAGCTTCTCGCCTATAGTCCCTTCACCATTATCAGATGTAAATGAATACTTTTGAGCAAATGATGGCAGTACGAAGGCATGCATCACTTCTGCGGTAGGCAAGACCACCAAGCAGCAGACAAATTGCAGTAAGAATGAGGGAGCGACAGAATAAACTCTGCAGCCTTCATGGGGACAGCGTCATTGATTTCTGCCCATCTATTAGCAAGCTATAGGTAGAGGCAGACCCACCATCTACACGGCATTGTGCTTTCCCTTCTCTATAAACAACTTACAGTTTCCCTTCTTTATAAACAACTTACAGAACAATGTTATGTTTTCACTTCAGGAGTCAGAAACCTCTCCACAGCTTTCCTTCAATAAAAGCTTATGAAAATGGTGAATACCTTCTTTAAGGGACGTATGGATATCTTCCATGTCACATCTGATCTTAGTTCTGCAATTTAACAACTTCTTGTCCCACGCGATTAAGACTTCCTTCTGACACGTACCGACTTCTTCATAGTCTAACTTAACTTTTCTAGAGTGGAGTTCATCTCTTCTTGCTTAAAAAGGAAAGGAGAGAAAAACAATCAAGACCAACCTGCTGTTAAAATCCAACCATGCAAACACTGTGTGCATTATTAAGCTATACACAATTACTTCTACAAATCAGCCACTGACGTTTACCCTGGGGGAACAAACATAAAATTGTGAGCAAAGGGGGCTGGAGACATGGCTTAGTAGTTGGGAGGACCTAGGTTCTGAACCCAAGGACCAGCATCCACAGGCTAGCTAACAGACTCCATAATTCTAGTTTCAGAGAATCAGATGCCCTATTACACCCTATTTGCAGGTGATGCACAGACATACATGCAGGCAAAAGACATATGCATAAAAATAAAAAGAAACTTCTGAAATTTTTTTTGAGGAGAATATAGGAGGTTTTCAAATGTTGAGTCATTTCTCTGAGAAAATACAATAACTAAGAACTTTTTACTATCTCATAATTAGTAAGTTTGCTAATAAGTATAAAATACAAACTGGGGTTAAAGAGATTGCTTTATGTCAAGGCAGTTGCCACCAAGCCTGCATTTGATCCAGGGACCTACAAGGTGGAAGAAGAGAAACAGCTTTTCCAAAGTTGTCACTTTATAGTCACTGACCTCCATAGTGACACCACGACATGCACACAGCATAGGTGGGGGGGGGGAGAGAGAGACAGACAGAGAGAGAGAGAGAGAGAGAGAGAGAGAGAGAGAACAGAAACACACAGACACAGAGTGTGAGAAGGAAAGAATGAAGAAAGAAAGAGAGAGAGAGAGAGAGAGAGAGAGAGAAATGTATGTTAGCTGTGCTATAAATTTCAATTTCTGGATGAATATGAAAGCCTCAGAAGGAAGTAACAGTTTCTATCACTTTAAACATAAAGTAGACTAGCGAGATGGCTCAGTGATTAAGAGCACTGACTGCTCTTCCAGAGGTCCCAGATTCGATTCCCGGCACCTACACAATGGCTCACAACCATCTGTAACTCCAACAGTGGGTACCCAACACTCTCTTCTGGCCTTTAAAAGCACAGACATATGCAAAGAAAACATTCATATACATAAAATAAAACAAATTTAAAATTCCCATTAAAGCATTAATAGTTTAAATGGGATATATAGAGAGAATATTTATATATTACATATTCATTATTATATATAAATAAATAAAATGTATTTCTATAATGTATAATATATAAAAATAATTAATATATAAATATATATATATATATATATCCTGTATGAACTATATGGAGGCAACATCTCATGCATTAGCCTTAATCTGAACACTATTTTACTATGAGAGCCTCATGCAAGCCTATCAGATTATTCATACTCCCCTTACACTAGGATATGTGTACCTATATTCATTTTATATAACATCTTGTTTGTTTGGGGGTCTTGGGGAATTAAACACAAGACCTTGTGCAGGCTAAGCACATGTTCTATACTGTGCTATGTACCCAAGCCTCTATTCTTACTAACCTTAAAAAAATCCATTTTATTAAAGTCAACATTCATTTCCCATTTTAAATGATTCAGAATTCTCTCTTATTTGGTGACTGAAAGCTCAAGTCCAGACTCCTTAAAGGAAATGACCACGAAAGCGTCCACTGTCTTGACACATCTTCATGATAAAGAACTGACTCCAGAGGAGAAGACACATGGGCACAGAAGTGCACATTTCCTCCTTCCTCACCCTCCCCTCGTGGAAATCTATTCCCCCCAGCACCAGGTTCAAAACTGACCAGCTTACCTTCTGCAACACAAATCTTTGTCAAGTATCCAAAGTCCTCGACAGCACAAAAACAGTAGCAGGGTGAATGTTACTCTTTACTTAATGCAGTTGAAACCATTCCCCAAAAGTAAGATATCTTTAAACAGACTTATTCTTCAAGCAGGGCAGTAAAGATTCCTATTTAAAAATCTGGACACACCCAAAAGTCAACTACAAAAAAAAAAAATATTCTTCCCGGATTCCACTAGGGGGCGCTCTGGCACAGTTTGGCTTGCTTATCAGTACTTGCTCTGTGTGTGTGTGTGTGTGTGTGTGTGTGTGTGTGTGTGTGTGTGTGTGTGTGTGTGTGTGCGTGTGCGCGCGCGCGCGTACGCGTGTGTGTGTCTGACCTAACCCAATTCTTTCAAAGACTGGGATTCTCCAAAGCACAACTCAGCTACATCATTACTAACAGTGTGCTTCATGAGGAACTAAACACATTTCTTTAGCTACTTTTCCTACAGTCTTCTCCATCACTTGTGCATTCCGAATCATCTTAAAAACCTGCTATATGCTAGCCACCAGGCCCTGAGGACGAAATGGTAAGAACATTAATCTCTATCCTCTCGCAACTGTTTAACTACAAGGAGACTTTGAGAAATGACTGCCATCAGACTAAAATTTTATCCTTTTGGCTTAAGCTCCAAAGTAAGCGCGGAGCTGATAAAGCCTTAGTACCATCACTTCCCTTCCCCGACAGTTATATGGTGTAGCCGACCTCAGAATGGACATGTGATCATTTATATGAGAACACTGCACTGTCTCAGGTGAACACATACAGTTGAGAACTACTGTAGCATACTCAAAAGAAGCGTGAGAGTTATCATGGGTAGCCCTGTATTCTAGAATTTGTTCCACTTACACATCAGCATGCTGAAGTCCTTAGTGTCCCTGCCCCAGCTACTAACTGCTCAGCAGAATGAAGACTGAGATAAACACCCTGTAAGGCCATTGGCCATCCAAATAGCCAATGATTCTAAAACGTCTTTCTTTTCAGGATATTCAAGATAAAACCGATTGCTAACAGTATGAATTTCAGAGTTCTACCAAAGTCCTTGAAAGCTCCGCAGGGTATACCGTGAGTCTCACAGTCTCTTAAAGCTACATCAGTGTCAGTAAAAACATTGAGGTTTTAATTTTACAGATAAGACTTACTTCCTAAGGATATTTAGCAATCTGTGCACTTTTCATTCTGACAAGGAAATAACAATAAAAATAAACTATGTCTTTACACACTAAATAAGTGGTGTTAAAATAAAAAATAAATACGTAACTGCACTGCATGGAGGTGTGGTACCAAGGAAGCTGTGGTAGAACATGAACTCAGAGCGCGAACACCGACATCTTTAAAACTGTCTTTCAGAAGACAACATAATAAATGCTGGGGAGCGGGGGGAGCTATTTGTACAGATGCCAGAAATCAGAGAAGTCAGGAGCCCACTTAAGCTAATCATGTATTTCACAGATGGAAAAACAAGCCATTTAGGTGAAGCAATTTGCCCAAAAGAATGGTATTTGTAGACATTTTGGATTTGGATATTGTCAGAGATCTCTTTATCTATGGATCTATTGAAACTAGACAAACCATATCATTCTTTCAAGAGACTGAGAAACGCATTCTAAAGCATTTAGTAGACATAAACGTAGAAGCCTATTGCCATTCACAGCACACCAGCTCCTAGGAACACTGGATTGTAAATTTAGTGACCTAAAAAATGATTTTTAATAGGAAATTTATAAAACCATAATAAAGCCTAGGAGCTTTGATTTGGTTATATTTAATTGATAGCCTTAAATTGGATAAAATACAAACAAAGTTGCTTGAAAGGGGCATATTTCTCTTCAGAATGAACGAATGTACCTGGAAGTTGACAGATTACGTTCAAAAAGAAAATATTTTGATTTTCTTTCATGTTCCAAAGTTTTTCTTAAGTAATGCAGAATGATATTAAAGTTTCTAGCAAATGCTAGTAAAAACATCCCAGTAAATACAAGGATCTACACCCTTCATTACCCGAAAGGCTACTGATATTTCAACTCTATTTTTAAAAGGGCAAATTTGTTAAACCCATATTTCCCATCATAATCAACACAAGAAAAAATAGAAATAATGAGAACCAGTACTTGAACAGAGTGTGTATCCCCGGAAGGAGTGCATGGCATGCAGCCCTCAGCCCTGCCTCAAGAGCTAACCTTCTAGCTTCTGGTTCTCTTTCTCCATTCGAAGCAACAGGATTTGCTGGTGAATAGCTTTCTTCCACAGACTCTTCAGCTCCTTCGATTTCTTTTTTTCTCCAACTTTTTCTGTGTCCTCATCACCGGACAAGAATATAACGAGAGGCTCTTCCTCCATGGTGGGAGAGAGAGGAGACAATGGCAACAGCTCAGTCCTGTCTAGCCCATCTGCAGAGAAGAAGACAGTGAGAGGCATCCCTCAGTGGTCCCCACGCTGGGGCCTTCCCTGCAGAGCACGCGTTGTTCGGCACAAGCTACCACACGTAAGTGTGCTCACACACCGCTTTCCTAGCTGCCCTGAGTGACTGAAACTAGAGATTTGAGTAAATTCAGACTGAATTCCCCTTCCAGATTTCCCTCTTGTGGGGAAACAAGAATGCCAGGTCACCGCTTCTTCTTTCCTGTGTCTACAGGAGTGGCTACGAAACAAAGTGGCCTTTCCCCAGAGTCTGGCACTTCCGCAATTCATCGAGGTGTGTTCTCAGCCTGCGTAACACAGGGTTGTGTGAGTAGGTGTGGGTGATCTCCTGTGGTCCCCGACCACCAGTTGAGTCCCACAGAATACCACAGCCAAGCAGTGCTGCACCGTTCCATGCTGAGCAATGCACCAAAGCCATCCCATTCACACACTGTCTACTTAACTGGCTTGCCCAAGCTGTTTCTCCCTCTACTACAGCTGTTCTCAGAAACTGACAATTATTTTTCTATTAACAGAATGATACTATCTCTTAAAGCATTTCAATGATGGCTGACAACCATAGATGGATGGATGGATGGGTGGGTGGGTGGGTGAATGGACGGACGGACGGACGGACGGACAGACAGACAGATAGATGAATAGATGGGTAAATGAATGAACAAATGAATGAATGAATGAATGAATGAATGAACACACTCTAGCTCCCTGTGAACAGCATGTAAATTCCTGTTAGAATCACCCCCAAGCTCATTTTTTTTCCACCTCAGGTCTCCATCTCCCATCCTGATGCCCTTCTGGCTCAGTCCCTCCCAATTCTCTGACCTGAATGGTCTCTCAACCTGAATATGGAACTTTCCTGGGACATGTTTCTCCCAAAGACGAGTGTAATTTTTTTTTCCTGTGAAGCCCAAAGACCATCCTAGGCAGATGTGTTGTGATCTTTAGAAATGTTCGTTGATTCTCTTTGTAAACTAACTGATCTCTGCTTTTAGGCTACTGCTCCTCCTGTGTTTGTATCCTGGTGACTCTTCTGAGCTACTTGACAGTTTGGTACACTTGATTTCTCGTTTCTTGGTTTTAGATAAATGCAGTCAAGGCTATGAAGCCCGTGAAATATGTGACTTTGAAATTCAGAGAAGAGACCATAATCTTCCTTCTAGATTCTTCCACTAAATTTTTTTCAAATGCATAAAATGTTCAAATTTCATTTTCCTGAAGTGCCCAGGATGGAACTGGGGATCTCACGGGTGCTGGAAGTACTGTAGCACTAAGCTATACCCTAGCCATGGTCCTCCATCTTTCTCTACTCCCCCACCCCTCACCAAACTCCCACTCTCTCCTTCCCACTGTGATTAGAAAATAAAGTGCATATGATCACAATTGTGTGAAGCTTTCTAACATATCTTTGGGCCAAATTATAACTAATTTGTGTGAGTGTTTCCTGTGTGCTCAAAAATGGACTAAATTTCTCTACACTTGCAAATTTGTTATCATAGTTCACATCCCTATACCGAATTGTCAGAGGGAAATTTGTCAAGCTCTCTAATAAGCACTATTGAGTTCTTTCCTTCCCTGGTCCTCCACATCCTTTTCTGGCTCTCGTAGACATGTGCTCTCTATACTGTCAGGCTTTTTTCTTTCCTGCTATTTTTTTTTAGGGTTTTGCTGTGATCTTTTTAATAGGTCTAATAGATCACAGAAAGCTGCCAATGCTCCCTTTTGGTTACTATGTGACCTATACATTGCGGTGTGATCTACCTATTTCTTTATTGTTTGACCTTTCTGTCACTTTGTGTATGACTCTAGCACACAGCATTACCACAGTTTCCTAGCATTGTAGAGTAACACCCAAGTCAGGAATCTCACTCCCTCACGCCTCCATTCAAGCATGTCTGAGCTGTGTGTGGGTCTGAACTACACGTTATGCTGATCACTTTAAATAAGCTGCTGGGAGCACAGCGAAAGCTATCATCATTCCCCATATTCTCTTAAATATCTATACATTAGGCGTCCTTATTTCATTCCCTAGCCTAAGATACTCATGAGGAGGCATTCCTGAATGACTGCACACAGACCTTTTTGCTGCTGCATAGCTGAGGGGGACTTGTTCACAGGAGATGCAACCCGGAGGAAAATCCGCTGCCTCCACGAGATTCTTCGAGGAGTGACCGGGGTTCCTCCAGCACTTAGGGACTCGTTGCTGCAGGCGGATGAGGTCCTCTTTCTCCCTTCCCCATCACTGCAGAATGTCAACAAATGTGTAACTGGTAAGGAAGACACACACTTCATAGAGAGATGGGGGCGCAAGCCATTCAAAAGTTCTGCCGCAGGCAAGCACAAAGCACAGGCAACATGGAGAGGGGAGATAGCAGCGCTCTTGCCTCCCATCCACCATATCTTGGGAAGACTGCAATCCATAGCCCAGTCACAGAAAGTCAGCTGTTTCTACTCCTTCCTTAGATGGCAACCAGCCCTGGTTCTAATCTGTGGAATATCAATCCTTATACATGCGAGTAATGACTGCTTATGAAATGAGTTTATACACTGCCCAGGAAACAAAACTGATCTTTTATCCCAAACACTGTAGGCAGTATGTCCACTGCTCAGAAAGAGCTCTGCTTACAGCTCATTCTAGGTATATCCAAGATTATTTCAACCGTATGCGGCTGTCAAGATTGATAGCTATCAAATATCCAGACCATGGCTTAAAAAAAATACTCCAAATACAAGGAGAATGGACAACCTGAAGTTTATTGTTAAGTTACATAGAAGTAATTTTAAACAGTGAGCCAGTCAGGTACATGCCTTTGATACCAGCGTGAGGAAGACAGATGCAGGTGGATTTCTGTAAGTACTAAGCCAACTAGAGCTACACAGTGAGACTCTATCTCAAAAAAAAAAATGCAGCTGGCCAGATTTGTATGCAACATGTATGCTGCTGTGCACTGAGATTTCCCATCAGGGAAACAGTGGACAGATATTATCCAACTTAGATAAAGGAACTGATCTAAGATGTCTAACCTTTGGGTGAGAGCAGGGAGGACTGTGCCAGCACTGTACCTTGGAGCTCTGTGAGACTCACACTTAGAAAGTCTGGTCTACGCTAAGACTTTTGTTTTTGAAAGAAAAGGCCACTTCTGCATTCGCTAGGCTATGTGTAAATGAAGGTCAGTGTGACTCAGAGTCACTTTCGAGAACCACTCTGTTCTCAGGTAGACGACCATGCGATGGTGAGAGCAGCTGATGGAAAGGATGTTTTACTTTCAGAAGTTTCACAGTCTTTGATCTGTCCTGGGAGAATGATGAGGACCGCGATATTGTGATGCCCACAAAAGTCAGTCTTAGCTCAGAAACAACACTCAGCTAGAAAAGCCACTGGCTCTCCACTGCTGAGCTTGACAGTGCTGAGCAACTAATACAAGGAGAAAACTTCAACGCCACCCATTATATTTTCACTCATATTTACTCTGTATATCTGCACTTAAAGTTATCAGGAAATGCAGTTTCTTCTTCTTCCTCCTCCTCCTCCTCCTCCTCTTCTTCTTCTTCTTCTTCATCCTCTTCCTCCTCCTCCTCTTCCTTACCTTCCTTCTCCCCTCTTTTTCTTCCTTCTCCACCTCCTAATTTTGCTTGTTTTTGAAATGGTCTTTCATGTAGTCCAGAGTGGCCTCAATGTCTTTATATGTTCAGGGATGACCTTGAACAACTTCCTCCTCCCTCTACCTCCTGAATGTTGCATTTATAAGTGTATATTACTATGTTCAGTTCATATGGTGCTGCAGATCAAAATCTAAGGTTTCATCAATTCTGGACAAGCACTGGACCAAATGTCTCTAGCCTCAAGAACAATTATTTCTGGAATCTGATCTTAGAAATTTACTGCTTCTGGATTCACTAAGTTAAAAGTGAAAAGGGATTTAGGTATGAGCTAACTTGCATATTGCAAGTGTCAGGCTATCTTACATTAGGAAGTAGCTGATACATACATCTCATCAACTCAGGTCCCCTTTGGTACGGATCCTGGATGAGCTGATAATCCCACTGGTGACCAGTGTTCAAAACTCCCTACAACAATGCAAAGCTTTGCCTTTATATCATCTTGGGAGAGACATAGTTCAAGCATTTCCCGTTCAGTATTTTTGGTTCAAATGTTCTCCATCTGTCTTGCTGAATACTTGTGGAATATCACCTGTCTTCATCCTGTAATGTTACCTTGCTGAAGTTACTTTCATTGTCCTTCAAATTCAATGTTTATGCTGGCTGTTATAAAAGCACCCTGGTGTTTAGCCCACTAAGATACATTTGCAAACTTCACAGCGTCTGATTGCAAGCCCCGTAATGTGAATGAACTGACTGATGACATGCTTTTCATCCATATGTGGAGTTTACCTGCCAAAATTCAGTGCCTAAATTGTATACTAATAATACAGGAAGGGGCTGCATTACATAGTAGAATATAGACCCTTTACTCATAGATAAAGCCTACACTTTGCAAAAGCAGTTGGTTGCTGAAATGGGGTAAAGGCTACCCTGCTTCACTTAATAGGAGAGGAAAGGAAATGCATTTGGAAGGCAGCTCCTAGGTAAAGGCTTAACCAGAGCATAGGCAAGTACAGTAGCTCACTGCCAGACCAGCATGTGGTCAGAAGTGTGCACAGTGAAAGTGGTCATTTAAGGAACTGAGACTGTATGAAACATTGCACACCGATTTTCCCATATCCTGACTTGAGGTGCAGGGTAAAATATAGTAGTGAACATAAGGGAAAACTGCTTTTTGTCTTTTTAAACTGATTTGCCATTTTTGTCTTAACTACATTAGTTTTCACTTTAACTTCCTTAAATTTCAGATTTAGGGTTTCCGTCTGCCCCTGGAACTGACCCTGTGCCACAGCTCTCCATACCCAAATACAGCTGGGAGAGAGCTGGTCTCCCAGGAATGCCAACACACCTGTGAGCACAGGTAAGACCACCACTTCTGTTCAAATTCCTGGCCCAAGAGGGACCCACCATAGCCATCAGGACACAGGAGCCAAGGAACAGCCAGGGTCAGAATCCTTCCAGTTTCCCTCTGCACCCTGCAGCTGACCCTGTACCACAGCTCTCCATACCCATATTCCTCCCAGAGAAAACTGGTGTCCCAGGAGTTCTGACACAGAGGCTTTCAGGAGGGACAAGCCACAGTCAGAGACAGCAAGACCAGCTATGACCAGAGATAACCAAATGGCGAAAGGCAAGGGCAAGAACATAAGTAACAGAAACCAAGGCTATTTGGTACCATCAGAATCCAGTTCTCCCACCACAGCAAGTCCTGGATATCCAAACACATAGGGAAAGCAAGACTTTGATTTAAAATCATATCTCATGATGATGATACAGGACTTTAAGAAGGACATAAATAACTCCCTTAAAGAAATACAGGAGAACACAGGTAAACAGCTTGAAGCCCTTAAAGAGGAAACACAAAAATCTCTTAAAGAATTACAGAAAAACACAACCAAACAGGTGAAGGAATTGAACAAAACCATCCAGAGTCTAAAAATGGAAATAGAAACAATAAGGGAATCACAAAGGGAGACAACCCTGGAGATATAAAACTAGGAAAGAAATCAGGAGTCACCAACAGAATACAAGAGATAGAAGAGAGAATCTCAGGGGCTGAAGATATCATAGAAAACACTGACACAACAATAAAGAAAATTCAAAATTCAAAAAGCTCCTAACCCAAAACATCCAGGAAATCTAGGACACAATGAGAAGACCAAACCTAGGGATTATAGGTATAGAAGAGAGTGAAGATTCCCAACTTAAAGGGTCAGTAAATATCTTCAACAAAATTATAGAAGAAAACTTCCCTAACCTAAAGAAAGAGATGTCCATGAACATACAAGAAGCCTACAGAACTCTAAATAGACTGGACCAGAAAAGAAATTCCTTTCAACACATAATAATCAGAACACCAAATGTACTAAACAAAGAAGGAATATTAAAAGCAGTAAGGGAAAAAGGTCAAGTAACATATAAAGGCAGATCTATCAGAATTACACCAGACTTCTCACCAGAAACTATGAAAGCTAGAAAATTATGGGCAGATCTCATACAGACCCCAAGAGAACACAAATGCCAGCCCAGACTACTATACCCAGCAAGACTCTCAATTACCATAGATGGAGAAACCAAGCTATTCCATGACAAAACCAAATTTACACAATATCTTTCCACAAATCCAGTCCTACAAAGAATAATAGATAGAAAAGACCAACACAAGAAGGGAAACTATACCCTAGAAAATGCAAGAAAATAATCTTCTTTCAACAAACCCAAAAGAAGATAGCCACACAAACATAAAAATAACATCAAAAATAACAGGAAACAACAATCACTATTCCTTAATATTTCTTAACATTAATGGACTCAATGCCCCAATAAAAGACAGACTAACAGACTGGATACATAAATAGAACCCAGCATTTTGCTGCATACAGGAAATGCACCTCAGTGTCAAAGACAGAAAATACCTCAGAGTAAAAGGCTAGAAAACAATTTTCCAAGAAAATGGTCCCAAGAATCAAGCTGGAATAGCCATTCTAATATCGAATAAAATCAACTTTCAACCAAAAGTTATCAGAAAGGATAAGGAATGACACTTCATACTCATCAAAGGAAAAATGTACCAAGATGAACTCTCAATTCTGAACATCTATGCTCCAAATGCAAGGGCAACCACATTCATAAAAGAAACTTTACTGAACCTCAAATCATACATTACACCTCCCACAATAATAGTGGGAGACTTCAACACCCCACTCTCATCAATGGACAGATCATGGAAACACAAACTAAACAGAGACCCAGTGAAACTAACAGAAATTATGGACCAAATGGACTTAACAGATATCTATGGAACATTTCATCCTAAAACAAGTACACACATGGTATGTACTCACTGATAAGTGGATATTAGGCAAAGAGGGCGAAATACCCATGATACAACTCATGGTCCACATGAAGCTCAAAAGGAAGGAAGACCAAAGAGTGGATGCTTCAGTCCTACTTAGAAGGGGGAACAAAACAATCAAAGTAGTGGGTGGGAGGGATTGGGAAGAAGAAAAGATGGGGAGGGGAAAAGAGGGGAAGATTCAGTATGGGAGGAGATGGAGGAGATGTACAGAGGGTCAGGAAATTGAACAAACGTATGTAGCAATGGGGGGATGGGGAACCAGGGGTAGCAGAGAGAAAATCCCAGACCGCAGGGAAAACATGATACTCCTAGGACCCCATAGGGATGACATTAGCTGAAATGCCCAACAAAGGGGAGGGAGAACCTGTCAAGACCATATCTAGAGGTTAGGCATGGACCCCCCAGTTGATGGATAGGGTCAACCAACTATCTCCAATAATTTTAACCCAGAATTGCTCCTGTCTAAAGGAAATACAGGGACAAAAAGTGGAGCAGAGACTAAAGGAAAGGGCATCCAGAGACTGCCCCAAACTGGGGTTCCATCCCACATGCAGGCACCAAACCCGGACACTATTGCAGATGCCAAGAAGTTCTTGCTGACAGGAGCCTGATACAGCTGCCTCCTGCCAGGCTTTGCCAATTCCTGACCAATACAGATGTGGATGTACACAGCCAAACATTGGACTGAGAGCAGGAACCCCAGTGGGGAAGTTAGGGCAAGGACTGTAGAAGCTGAAGGGGTTTGCAACCTCATAGGAAGAACAACAATATCAACCAACCAGACACCCCAAAGCTCCCAGGGACAAAACCACCAACCAAAGAGTACACAGGGATACCCATGGCTCCAGCTGCGTATGTAGCAGAGGAATGCCTTATCTGACATCATTGGGAGGGCAGCCCCTTGGTCCAGAGAAGGCTTGATGACCCAGGATAGGGGAACTCTAGGCAGCTGAGGCAGGAGTGGGGGTGGGGGTCAGGGGGCACACTCTCATAGAAGCAGGGGGAGAGAGGAGGGGATAGGGGGCTTATGGAAGGGAAACTGGGAAGGGGGATAACATTTGAAATGTAAATAAATAAAATAACGAATAAAAAATTAAGAAAAAAGAAAGAAAAGGATCCAACTTTACGATTTCTAAGAAACATACTTCACTGGTAGAAATATTCACTGTCGATTCAGAAATCAGGTGGACACTGAAAACAAAGTGACTGTGATTCTAATAATAAAGTGCCTTTAAAATTGAAATTATATAAGATAAAGAAGGCCACTGCGTACTTAGGAAGGGAATAATTCATAAAGAATACACTATTGTAAACTTTTGTACACTAAACGGTAGGACACCTGATTTCATTGGAAAAAAAAAACAACACTAATGACTTAAAAGGAGAGGTCCCAATACAATACTAGTAGTCGCTTCAGCATCCTACCCTTGTCAACAGATAGTTCACTCAGACTAAAATAAATAAGGAAACTTCAGAATTGATCTACACCACAGATGAAGTGAACTTAACAGTTATCTACAGAATAGTCCATCTAACAACTTCAGAACTCTCTCTCAGTACATAGAGCTTTCTCTAATGCACAGCACAACACAGTCCGTGCAGCAAGTGCTAACTAATGCAGAAAAGACCCTTCGCACAGTCTCTTCTTCCTGGTCAAGCAACAACAACAACACAAAGTTTGAAAATACTGGGGGATTGGGAAATACATTCTTTTTAAAAGGAAAATAAACAGAAAGATTTAAGACAAGCATAACATCAAAATTAAACTGCTTGTGGTGTCTACTTCAGCAGTGGTGGCACTGGGAAAGACAGAACACACACCACATACTGTGCACTGTTCTGAACCTTCCCAAGTATGGCTGCTTTCATCTTTACAGTAGACACATGGGGTGGGTGTTATGATTCCCATTGCTAGTGAGAAACCCTAACTAGAAAAAGGATAAATAACTGCTCATTTCCTGTGACAACTAGGAATGCAGTCTGAACCCAGAGCAAGGCAGTCCACAGTTCAGAGAAATGCTAATGACCTTTGTATTAGCTCCTACAAAGCTCCAGGGGTCTTCAAAAACAAAGTACCTGAAGGAATTCACCTAGGTAAATGCCTTACTACTTTGCTTTGCAATACATGTGATTCAAAACGTATATGCTTATTTAACTAAAAGGATGAAGTAAAAATACCTTAACACGGTAGACTATACCTGCATGTATGTGTTTTTAAAATAATCAAAGACATTATATGCATATTTTCTCCTAGTTTCCATATGACCCCTAGGTCACTTCCTTTTATGATTTGTAACATAAACATGTGCCATGTAAAGTGCTTCATAGGGTGTAGTCAGGAAAAGTATTCCATGCCAGAGCTTCCTGTATCTGAAATTTATGAAATTAAAAATAAATAAATAGGAAGCCAGTACAGCAGGGAGAGTTTGCAGTGGAGACCAGTGGCAGGTTGGTCCAGTCTTGGCAGGAGCCACAGTTTGTGAGCCTTGTGAGGAATCTAGGGGGGAAGGGAGAATTCGCACCATTCTGTGTGATCACCACTGAGGCAGCAGAACCAGGGCCCTGTACACGGCACTCATAAAACATAGATAGAATGTGGTAACCAATACTTCAAGAGGATGGTTTGATATATCCTTGGGGAAGCAGGTATAATCCTGACCTAATGAACCACTGTTATCACTGGGCTTCTTGTGAACACAGAATTTTTACTACACGCTTGCTTTAATAAGAATCAATCCACTGGGTACCATATGGAATTAAAGGGTGCTGATGACAATTTTCCTACTCAGACAAGAGAGATCCACTTTGCGCTAATATAAATCCTCTTGCCAGATTTACAGTGTATTCCGCTGACCAGCAAACAGTCTCCTGGTCCTCCTGCTCCTCCTAGCACCCAATAAAACCAGGGATCATAAAGTTCAAACCCATGACTGCCTGCTAGCAAAATCTTCATCTAAATCATTTTATTGCATCTAAATGCATTGCAAGCCGAGACAAATATTGGACACTTCACTAATCCAAAAGCAGCTTTTTATTGAACATCGTAAAGTTCCCCCTCCCTGAATGTCTTAAGAAGCCTGCATAGGGCAGCAAGCCGATGAGACTCTGGTTCTTTCTGACATGGCCCACAGTGCTTGACAATTTACAATTGCATCAGCAGCACTCACAGTCTGTGCAAGTTCTGGCTTTCAACTGGGCAAGCTTCTGTCATCCTGTGGAAACTCTTTACTAACTAAACCCAGATTCCGCCGCTCTAGCAGAAATCACTACGGTATCTTGAGTGTGACCAAATGCGAGAGGTTAATCAGTGGAACAATGCACAGGGGAAAAAAAGAACAATACTCTAGATTCCACATCCGGAATGCAGAGAGTGAAAAAAAAATGTTTTGCACATTGGGTATAAAATATCTCTCAGTAGGTTCCAAGTTTTTTTCATGTCCCTGCAACGTAAGATAAATAAAACCATACCTATTAAAAATATACAACCTTTCCCAGAATCGGTCTAATGCCATGTAAAAACAAACCGTAGGCTACACCATGTTCAAACCCAAAAGACTCGAAGCAAAACACAACTTCTTTTCTTTTTCTTTTTCTATTTCAGTGCTAGAAGCTAAACTCAGAGCCTTGTACATGTTAGGCAACTACTCTGCCACCAAACCTTGTTTCTCTGTTGGGCTTCTGAAATGGGAGAAATAGCCTTCCAATGATCATCCTACAATACCCGCCCCTCCACCAAAAAGGGCCATCAGTTATAACTCTCAATAGAGTCTCTTTTTATCTTAGCATTGTGGCCAAATGATTCTCTGAAGATGTTTCTCTCCATGCATGGCCCAGTGTAGAGCAATATTTAATACTTTTATTGGAAGTACAAAGAAGTCAAAGTGTCAGATTTTGACGGGTAGATGGCATGTGCTGTCAGGAGACTGAGACTGGGCACGCAGGCAGAGTCGGGAATAAAGTAGGCAGAGAGCGGATGATTATAGTGACATTGGGCTGCATCATTCTGGATCATTTCAGAGAAAGTGAGTGCTCCTCCAGGAAATGGTACTGCCACCATCCTTCCTGTCCACAGTCAGGAACTTGGTGCTTTCCTGACTGTGACCAATGGGACACCGTCAAGGTATCTGTAACGTATCACAGGAACCAATATGAGAATAGTTAGGATGAGGAGAAGCAGACTGTCTCTCCCCAGATCCCCCTGCTTTGGTGTGTTCCTCAGGATGCTAAAAAAAATAAAAATAAAAAACCCTCCTAATATGCACACAAATTCCTCTCTACTAGCTAATTCACTGCCACAATTCACTGTTTAAATTTCAATTGGCATTTTCTTGGAGACCTCAGCTTGAAAGGAATTTCGATGCAGAATAGAGTAGAAACAGGATGTTAGCTTGCAATGACATTTTGCATGGCTCTCCGTGATCTCTGATCACACCACAGGGCACATTTCTGTTTCCACACCCCTCGGAGTATGCAGAATGGCAGCATGCACTCAGAGGACAACCAGAACTGTATCCTTAACGGATGCGGCTAAAAGTTACTAAAGGAAAATGTTTGGAGTGTTAATCACCTTGATTCTGAAGCCGTGTCCTGTCTAGCAACAGGAAAACAGGAATGACATTAGCACAAGAGATAACTGCCCCAAACCAGGACTTAAAAAGACATTTCATAAGTCATCAATAAATCACAGGCAAGTTTAATTCAGCAGTGAACCATAGTAAATAATCAGATCAATCAATGAATACAAGTGAATAATTAAGCAAAAACTATACCACAAACACTTTATCATCAACACCTTATTCTTTCTCATAAAAAAATTATAGAATAGAAGCAATGAGTAGCACCCTGTAAAATAACATTTACTTTGACCAGCAAACTTCAATATAAATAATTTTTAACCATAAGCTTAAAACTTGTAAAGCAACTCCTCACCCACACAGAACTCTGTTGCTGGAATGGAAATGCCATATTTGGTGAATAAACATTATAAAAACATGAATCAGCAGGCAGAGTCATGACTCATCTACCAAGAGAAATAATATTAACCTTTCAAAATTAATTTGAACTAAGATACTAATCATAAAAATGCACATATCCCTTTTCGGCTGCAATTTCAAATCTGTGTAATGAATCTATCAGCCAACAAGCTGTGACATTCAAACAACCTTGGTTCCTTTTTTCTCAGTACCCTAACGTGAATTAATAATTCAGAACAGCAGTTCTGTTCTAAAAAATAACACTGTCATTAGCCTATATCCTGCTATGTCCTATTCCTGACTTGACTAGGAATATTGAGAGATTCATTTATGCAACTAATAAGATATTAGGTACCCAAGTGACAGGAAAATTATAGCTGATAATATTATATACCTCCTTCCCTCATAATGATAAATAGTTGGAGATATCATCATAATTGTATGTACAAGATGTTCTCTCTATAAAAAGTGATAATGAGAAATGTAGAGTTCAGAAGTCATTGAATTAAAACCATTCTCTTAAATGTCATCATTCTTGGGAAAGACATCCATCCTAATGTATTAAGAACAAAGAATGTGGTACAATCTACTCACACATAGACTGAAGAATCTACATTTGTGCATGGGGAGAGTTTTGTAAATGTATACAGCAAATGTGACAAAATTATTAGTCAAGATAAAGGATTAAAGGAAATCCTATAATATTTTGTAATTTTCTACAAATTTGATATTATTTCGAAATAGAAATATATATTCCCATCAAGATTGTTAAGTAGTATTTTTGTGTCCAAGCAGTTTATTAGTAGAATAAACCTAAGAACATACATTTTGTCCAATACTTTTATTCTGAAGACATCCATTAATGATACATGTTCATGTACAGCTGAAAATATATACAATAACTGTCACAACAGTCCTCTAAGAAACCAAAATTCTATAATCCCTTGTCTGTGCATAAGAGCATAGATGGATGGGTTGTGATATATTAGATAGGATACCACATAGCAATGGAACTAAATACACTGCAGACGCCTACAGCCAGGAATGAATCTCACAAAGCAATGTCCAAAGAAGGCAAAAGCAGAAATAAAGGATGTTCCATCGTCCCATCTACAGTGCATTCCAAAGCAGTAAAATTCAGTTCTGCTCTGTGAGGTCAGAAGGTAGCAATGACCTAGGAAATGAGAGCTGCCACCACACTTCTGGCATGCTTCCACTAGTGGACAGGCTAGTGTTGACATGATGACATTCTCTCCTTGGTGACCCACTGAGTCGTGTACTTAGAGTTGGGGTGCTTTCCGGTGAAAATGGTTTTGGGTTTTGTTTTATCTAAACTGTACTTCAGGTCTGCTGATTCTGCTATTAAATTAAAAGAGTTGTGTGTGTTTGGGGGGAGGGTGGGCTTGGTTCTCTAATTTTTGGAATCTGTCACAATTGAAAAAGCATCCAAAAATACTTATAATCTTCAATGTTCTGAACATTGAGGACTTTTCTACACGTTCAAAGGCAACACTGCAAATGGCATAGGGACTCAACAGTGGAATTTGCCAACCCCAAACTCATGTATATACATCCACCTTCTGACTTCAGTACTCTCCCATTAGCATGACGGATGGGGGGCTATGGGAAGCAATCATCAAAAATAAAACACATATAAGCATGAATCCCTGAAGACAAACGAACAACCTCACATTGAATAGAAGCAACCGCTATGTGTTAATGACAACCTCTGAAATAGCCTATGATTCTCGTCCAGTCTCTGCTAACCCTTCAGCTTCTTAATGCCTATGTGTGTCATTTTGGGGAAAGGCTGTTTCCCACTTAAAGAAGGAAGTTAGGGATCTCCCTATATGCTTACCTCAACTATGTTAAACCATTTGAATGATGTATTTCTGTGAGAGGACAGTGCTAGAGATACATTGATGGTGGAAACTCTTGGTTCTCTAAACTCACAGCATCTATACTATATACACACACTATACTATATACTATATATACTATATACTATATATCTATACTATATATATATATGCACACTATATTATGCAAGCTTCTTTAGAAACTTTTCCCACAATATTCCCTCATGAAAGCTCTTTATTTTAGTGGCCTTCTGTCACCAGAAATTCTGTTTGAACACGTTGTACTAATTCAAAGAGAAATTTCACTTGTCCATGAGTGGGCACAAATGGACAAAGGATACTCAGAAATAACTCTAGGATGTATCGACTCTAAGCATTTAATGAGGCCTATCTACTTCTATGCTAGCTTTCAGATGTTTATACACCTACAAGAAAAGAAAACAAAAGACTATTCAAGAAGGTGTCAGTGGCACACATGCTGGCTGACAATACCCAATTCTCTACTTGACTACAAGGATCACCAGCCATGAAACAACTGGAAACAGCCCCCATGTCCATCAGCAGGGAAGTGGATAAACGATGCTAAAATATACAGAATACTAGACAGTAGTAAAAAATGAATAAGTTAATCTAGACACAAAAAGAGTGAGGAAATTGGGAATCCCTTGGAGGACTCCTATCATATTCCATAAACTGACAATAATCCACTTATTGGGACTGGTGAGATGGCTCAGTGGTTAAGAGCACCGACTGCTCTTGTGAAGGTCCTGAGTTCAAATCCCAGCAACCACATGGTGGCTCATAACCATCCGTAATGAGATCTGATGCCCTCTTCTGGTGTGTCTGAAGACAGTTACAGTGTACTTACATATAATAAATAAATAAATCTTAAAAAAAATAATCCACTTATTGGTTATAGAACCAACATAATCTCAATTTACAGAGAGGCAGTTCTCTAAAGCCCACTGTTTCTAGTTTTGGAAAAAGGGTATGCCACCTTTTTGTTATGTAATTTTTCTAGGGCAAAAACAGGAAGAAAAGCTGCAAGATTCAGATCTCTCGTGTTCGGAGAGTACCTACTGACATTCTCCTGAGCCCACTGTATAGCATACAATGAGACTCAAACATGTAAACCTGGTCACTGAAAAAAAAAATCAAAGTAATGCCTTGGGATACCCCATGGGGATAGCCCACATACTTACAAACAAAGAGATATTGCACCCATCCTGTTAGCAAGCTGCTTTAGTCAGTGGCTTTGTGGTGCCAATGTGAAAAGCTTTCTTACTACATAATGACACCAGGTCTTGTTTCCGGTTTAGATTCCGGGATGGTGGCAAAGAAGGGCATTTCATAGATCAAAAACTGAATTCAAAAAGATATAATCACGTCACCAGAAAGCTTTTTAAGTGCACGTTCTATTTTTCTTAATAAGATTAATGGGAATTGAAGTCAACACATTAGAAGCGGGTTAGAACAAGCACACAGAAGCACACGTTTCACTCTGAAATTAACCGGTCACTTTTTTTTTTTTTAGTAACATTATCAATGTACATCACCGGAGCAAAATGGCACTTGGCAGACAGCACGCCGGTCTCACCTGGTTTCATTTTCATACTGTGGGGACAGTCTACCTGAATTCTGGTAAAAGCTTTTCAGGAAAGAGGGAGCAGTGAAGGAGGGGGCAGAGAAGGATGTGTGAAGGCTTGGTAGGCTGGAGGAAGAATTACTCTCCTTGTACATGCGCCGGGCTGACGGAAGAATACTGAGTACAGAAAACACAGCAGATTTCTCTTACCATCTCTATTTCAGCAAAACCGTCACTTACTAAGAAAAAAGCACAGACATAGGTTCTTGCTATTAATTTACTCTTTCCTTGAAGGGCCGAGAGCTGGAGCTTGCACGGGACTTAGAGAAGAGGGTGCAGTCCTCTGCTCAGTGGCTAAGCTGAAGCATCACCCTTTCACACGTTGTATCTCTTAACACTTTGGGAACAAAACGTAGGTTTACATGCAGAAGAGACGTCAAGGGTCGGGGTAGGAAAATACACACAGTTACTGGACGACAACTTCCTGAGGATAAACTGATGATGAATAATACAAAGATTAACTACTCTAAAGATACAAACCCCTTCTACATATCAGTGAATAGCGGGTTTGGCAGATGTCAGTCTCCATACACAATATCTCTGATTTATCCAACATTATATTTGTGTTAATTCCTATGTAGACCTGAGGTACTCTTAATCCAAAGCCCTAAACCTCCCACATGGTTCTGTTAATAAATAAGGGAGTTTCAGTACAGAATGCATCTAAATAGCATAAAATGATACCTTTTTATACTGATGATGATCGAAATCATTTGAATGTATATGATACGACTTTTGGGAAAATCAGGAAAGAAATGGAAGAGATACCATTTGTCTTTCAAAATGACTGACACCTTTTATTCTTGACAATAGTTTGGTCTTGGGGTACTATCTTGGGTAAAAATCAATAGAGTATTTTTAAAATCTTGGTTTGCTTATGAACCACTTAATCTCCTTCACACACACACACACACACACACACACACACACACACACACACAGAGGTTCTAAAGACAATTCATTGCCTTAATTTTCTTTTCTTTTTTTCTTTTGGTAACCTATGTGTTTTATAATCTACTTGGATTTTAGAATTCAAATCAATCAGAAAACAGCAATGAAAGCCATATTATGAGAGGAAAACATGATAAAAACAACAGGAGAGTAAATCTGATAACACTTCATAGGAAAATTGGCCTTTTTATATGATGTTTCGTTTTTCAGATGGTTTTATTTATGTCTCTGACTAACATGGGTAGTCAACCCTGCTGTCCACATGAAAGACATGGGGAGAAAAGTGGGAAAAATAGCTTCAAAACATGAATCTGAGCTATATATATTTCATAGATATGGTTTTAGATAAAATGACAAAATGTGTAGTAATTTTCATACTTAGCTTTAATTTACTATGTAGTAAAAAAATCAGCCAAATGTTTTCTCCTGTGTGAAGGGAAGTCAGACATCTGCCTTAACCTGGCATGTGACCACAGGCTGACAAGAAGCTCTAGGCTGGATATTAGTGCTGCTTTGCTCCCTCAGGGACAGCACTGAAGAGACAGGATGTAATATGTGCCAGTGCGATTTTTTTAAGGCAAAACAATCAAACATCATGTTTTCACTGTTATTTCTGGGGCAAAAAAAAAAATAGAAAGCTTCCCTTTGAAGTGTTAGGACTTTCTAAGGGAATATATTAACCTCACCCATCTTCCCTTAACTGAGAGAAGTGCAACCCTTACTTTTCTGCTCAAATACAATCCACACTGACTCCAAAGTGACCCAAACAGAATGACATTAAACTTCACTGTCCCATAGTTGGGGACAGGCTAGGACTTACCTGCATTGCTCGCTGGAGCTCTGCCTCAGTAGAGGGGACCGTAGGCCGTGGCCCTTCCCATCTTGCAAGTTCAGCTTCCGTCTTGAACTTGAAGGTGGGTGGCTGAAGGTGTGAGCCCGTCTTCGAAACTGTGGAGAGTCGGAATCCTCCTCGGGGAAGGCGTGCCAGGCGGAGGACAGCGGAGAGGCTGGCGGTGTCCCAGGAGGAGACTCCCCTGGTGAGAAGTCCTACAACAGAAACCAACCGGGAAGGTGTGTGCCACCGCCACCAGGCTCCCTACAGACAGATGCCAGACACTCAGGGCTGAGCGGTGAAAGGGGACCTGTCGTCTCCCTGACTCATGACAAAACCGCTCTGTTTTTCTTTTTACTCAACCCTGGTGAAGACGAATCTGTTTCCCCACAACCCACAGCTGCTGATAAGCAGCTGTCACAGAGCATCCGAAAAGATGGTCAGGAAAGCAAGAAGGCTGATAAGAAAAGGTACTCTTCCCCCGAGGGCTGTGGTAAAATGCCAGGGCTACTCTAGCCTTCCCATGGTTGCCAGAGAGCTGAAAAGAGGCCATGCCCGAAAGAGGGCGGAGCCTCGTTCAGGGATCTCCTAACTTCTGTGACCTGTGGCTCTGCTGTTTGTCCAGTAATGTCAAAACAGTATCACAGCGCCTCGGTGCCTGGGGCTCAGTGCAAAGCCTTTGGAAAAATAGGTTAAAGCCCGTGAATTATCTTCCTCCACTCTGGATATTTCTGTCCAGTAGCATGATCCCGTCTTTTAAAAGACATGAAAAACAGGAAATGAACCGAAGAGAGCCCTCTGGAATGCCTCTCCCATCCGGTGAAGAGACATGAATCTTTCAATCCAGTCAGGTATGCTACTTAAATGGGCACCACAGAGAAACCGTCTGGCTCGATGAGCTGGGCTATGGAGAGCAGACACAGACCAACTAGGTCTCTGGTGCCAGCAAAAGTTTAATAAAAAAAAATATATGTTTTCCTAGGACAACAAAGGTTGATAGTGCCCCAAGTTGCATATTGCAGAAAACAGGAAACAGGAAACCCACAATAGGGCTGTCTGTGAGACAGATGATGCTGTTGCAGCTGAAACAGAAGGAAAAACAAAAAAGAGGAAAAGAAGTAACATGGAAAAAGAATAACAATAAGTGGGAGGGGCTCATGTGCACACACGTGTGTGTACGTGTGTGAGTGCATGTGTCTATGTATGTGCCTTGTGTGGCTGTGTGTGTTTGTGTCTTGTGTGTGTGTGTGTGTGCCTTGTGTGGGTTTGTGTCTTGTGTGTCTCTGTGTGTGCCTTGTCTGTCTGCATGTCTGCAAATGTGTCTGTGTGTATGTGTCTGTGTGTCTGTGTATATGTATCTTTGTGCATTGTGTGTCTGCGTGTGTGTCGTGTGTGTGTGTGTGTGTGTGTGTGTGTATGTGTGTGCGTGTGTGTTTGGGGTGGTAACTGGATGGTTCAGTTTGTTTGACTTTAAATCAACAGTTGCTCAAATACGATACGCAAACCACCTGCACTGCGAAGCAAAGGCACAGAGTTAGCCAATGAAGGGCAGAGCATGTTCCACAGGAGGGAGCTTAGCTGGATGAAAAATAAATCTTCTCCTTTAAAACAACAGAGCACCCAATATTTATTTATCAAAAGATTAAAAAAAAGAACTCATCACAAAATAATTAAGCGTGCATGTTTTACCATGGCTTTGGCTAAGAGCAGTGTTCGGTAAACCAGAGAGCTGTGACTAGATACCTTCTCTGAGGCAAGACTGTTGGACCGTTCAAAGCTGTCCACACTTCCGAGCCGACCTCTCATTCTGTTCGCTCCCTGTGTGAAGAGCGTAGACGTTACGACTGCAGCTTGCAGCTGTACAGGAAAAGTGATTCATAGTTTTCCCTCCACCTAAGCATTAAGCTAATCCCCTCGGTTCATTCGAACCCCGTCAGCTATAGTAACAGCCTCCAGAGCACAGTGCATGCAACTTTTCCAAACTGCCATTGTTCCTTACTCAGCTGTGGGACAACTACAAAGATGCCTCAAGCTTCAGGGGTTATTCCAGTGTCAGCCTTAGAAGTTTCTCATCCACAAGATCAGTGAGAGTGCCGCTAAGTCTTCCAACACACAGACAAATGCAAATGTGGACAGGACATTAAGACACCAAGCAAGCGACACGCGCCTTCCTCACAATGTATTATAGACATCACAATTCACATTACAGGAATGTAATAAATATATAAAAACAGAATATAATGTAATCACAGTCCTTGAGAGGCTGAGGCAGGAGGATTACAAGCTCTACATTTGAAACCAGTATGAGCTTCAGAGTGAGTTCAAGACCAGCCTGAACAAGTCTTTTGTCAAAATCATGAGTACTGGCTAAGCCTGTACAGAAACCAGAGTTCATAGTCTCAAAAGGCCTCCTAAAATTTACCAATTTTGCTTTACTCATTATTCCATAATGCCAATAGGTCAATTCGCTTTACAAGCTTAGATGTCAGTCAATGTTACTGTTGATAACTGGCTCTTGGTAGACCTCTCAACACAACCTCAAAAACATGACATAGCATAACAGATGGCTATCTATTGCTCTCATGTTACATATAAAAAAAAAACCTAAGCCAAATAAAGAAAAGGAAACACAAAAGTGGGTTGAGAAGCACATCATACACAAGGTCTTTAAAGGTGACGCATTAAAGACATGGAAAGCTTCTCAAAGGAACGACCAGAAATGCAATCGGGCATGCACCATCACCTTTGCAAAGAGATACACAACTTTTCAAGTATTTACTGTTTTTAATCTGCCCTCACATATATTAATGAATAATATATACATATATATGTGAGTTTAATTTGGGGTGTTGGAAGGAATTAAATTTTATTTTAACCTTTAATCAAAGTAATACATGTACAAAGTTCCAAAACTCAAATTTCGTTAGCCAGTCTTATAAATGCAAAGTTGTATTATCACCTTCTTCTCTCACACTTTGAACTACATCCCCAAAAGCAAGTCTTGAGATGATTTATACCAGCGGTTCTTAGCCTTCCTAATGGTACATCTCTTTGATAAAGTTCCTCATGTTGTAGGGAGCCCCAACCACAAAAGTATTTTGTCGCTACTTCATAGCTGTAATTGTATTACTATTATGAGTCACAATGTAAATATCTGATACACAGTATATATCACATGTGACTCCACCAAAGAGGTTGTAAACCCCCACCCCTGTTGAGAACCACTGATCTGTCCTGATGACGCTTCCAAGTATTCCACACATGGTACCATTCCTTAGTCTTTCTGGTTCAGACATGATCTGGAAGATCAAGTAGATATTCTTGCTTGTTTTAACACACATTCTTTCCCCTCTCCCCTCCCCTCCTCCCTAGCCATCCCCTCTCTTTCTTTCCTCCTCCCTCAATGTTTTATCACCAGTTAAATCTGTGTTTTCTACTTTTATTATAATGCCTTTGTAAGGACTGTTTATGGCTAGCTACATAGCTACTACAACTTCATAGGACTGTGTCTTGTCTCTCTTCCTTTCTCAAGGTGTTAATGACTTAATTCTCATCATATGGTCAAACATCACATGACCCACCGATGACAGTCTTCATCTTTGAACTCAGTATTGAGACCTTTGTCCTTCTGACCCTATCTGGATTCAATCTACAGAGCTTCCTGGCAGCCTCTTCACCATCAACATAAAGGTTTCCTTTGAAGCCCCTGGCATTAGAGCCCCATCTTCCTCTTTTTCCATGTTCTTCCTCATTTTGGTGGCGCACATTCACCAGGTACTTTCTGAGACATGGGAGGCTGGGATGGCATTCTTTTTGATTTACATAGCTGTAAATGTCCCTAATCCATGCTTACGTTTCATCAATAGTTCACGTGGATGTTTGAAAAGTTTCCCTCCTCATCCCTGGCTCTTGCTCACTGTCCTTTATTCAAAAGTCTAAAGGCTTTGTGACTCTATAGCTTCTGTGTACGTGGCGCCGTTTCCTCTTTCAAGCAACATTCTGAAACTTCATGACAACGTGCCTTAATACGAATTTTATCCAGTTGCTCTAATGTGCATTTTCTAAGTCTATTAGATCTAGGAAGCCATGTTCATTAACTCTAACATATTTTCTTTAATTATTTGTTTGAAAACCTGTGCTGTGTCTCTCGGGAGGTTTTTTCCTTGGTGGTGCTTCCAGAACACGTCCCTTCAATTCTTTTACTGTTCAGTTTTCCCGTTGAGTTGTTTGGTTCTTTTTTCCAGGTGATCTCCATTTCTAGCCTTCTATTGAACTTTTCCTTTGTTGCTACCACTGACAGTTTTAAGAGCTCTTCCTTACCCTTAGTTAATTGTTTCACACTTACGGTAGCCTATCTTGCTTTGCAAAGTAAATTATTCTTATTCATGATCAGTGTATATATAAGTTTTAGATCTCCATAGGCTCCTTAGAGAATAACAACTATATCAGCAATAAAAGTCACAGCCTCAGGTCATGAGCCACATGGCGGTAAGCATTTCACACTGCATGGGAATTCCGATAGATTAGTGTGGCCAAGGCAGCTTCCTAGCTGGCAAAGGACAGGCAGCCATGTAAGCATGAGAAGCACAATTAAGAGTATGTTCTATGGGCGGGGGGGGGGGGGGGACAGGGAAGGGGAAGAGGGAGGGGGAAAGGATTGTGATGGGGAAGGGGGGGACAGTGAGCAGGATATAAAGTGAGTAAGTATACCCTTGAGCCCCTACTCAGTGCTGCTCCCCTGTGGTCGGACTTTACAGAAGGTGGAATTAAAAACAACAGAGAATTCTCCAACAATAGGTATGTGGAGTTAGGTGTCGTGAAATAACCTAGAGTCTCTCCATGTTCTTTAAGCCTTTGAATTCTGCATTATAGCAAGCAAGAACCTAGTTAGGAGATATATTTATAGCTAATGAACTTTTGCAGTAGTGTGTGGCTGAAAGACACTCAGTAAGGCCGATGCCTGCTACTTTTTGAAGTCATGTGTTTTGCCCCTTGTGGTGTTTTATCTATATCTCCGTGTTGTTTTTTTATGTAAGATAAAGAGAAAATGCTTTAAAAGTACCAACAAATATTAATTCCTCGGGAATACAGTGGATTAAAAAGCAGAAAGGGGTTAAAAGTCAACCACATTTTACACCAGGGAGTATACAGGAGACCCAGGAAGCAGCAACAAACAATCAGAACCCAAGGTTCTATCTTTAACCTCTAAACACACGGCTTTCTCGGTTTTACGGCATGACGGTTGGGTAACTCCTGAACCAGTCATTCTCCTCGGGCTACAAACGTGTTAATGATCTGAGCGTCTAAGAAATTACAACAGGAATCCCATCTCATAAACAAGTGCACCTCACTTTAGAAAGCAAATTTGAGCTACACTCGGGCTGAACTGAACTTCTGCTATGTAACCCAAAGCGGGGAAACGGTAAGTTGTGGAACACAAACAACCCCTTTAGACCTGTCAGACTTTTGCCAGACAGATGGAATGGCCAGCTTTCTGTTACATGTGAAGACCTTGGTAGGCCACAACATTTATAGCATTTGGCATCACTCCAGGACACAAAGGTTACAGTAGTCACCGAGACCAAAATAGGTTGGCTTGTCCTTGCTGAGAGCCATTACAGCAGTTCAAGGCATGCAGAAGAAACACTTCAAAGTCACTCTGGCAAGGATTGTGCAGAGTAGCAAGGTCTAATCGGAGGGCAAGGACAGCCCTCCAGCTATTTTGTAAACAACAGGTTTCCAGCCTACAGTGAATGCCGAGGTCAGATTTCCAGTGTGGCCCTTTCACAATGCTAATTTATAATGTGACTCAGTGAACATTTTATAAATGGAGAAACTACAGTTGAATAGAAATGAAGCTATCCAATTAATAGCCATAGAAGATGCCAGGGCCAGGTCTTGCTTTCAGGTCCCTTGCCAGCTACTCGATCATTCTAATGAAATTGTTACAAAATACTGTGTTCCCTTCCTGCAGGTGACATTTTGACAGGTGTTGGCAAATCCCCTACCTGAGATGTCAGAGCTTTAAGTCTCACACTTGTCTGGAGAAGCAGCTCTCAAACTTGAGGTCGTGTTAGTGCGACTTGGGAGGGGCTTGTTAAAGCCCACATTATTGAACATGACTCCAGATTTTTGGATGAAGAAGTTCTGAGGTTAGGCCAGGATTCTGTATGATGGACTTGGCCTAGACCAGCAGTTCTCAATCTGAGGGTTGCAACCCCTTTAAGGTGGTGTATTAGTCAGGGTTCTCTAGAGTCACAGAACGTATGGGTAGTCTCTATATAGTTAGGGAATTTGTCGATGACTTAACAGCTTGTAGTCCAACTCCCCAACAACGGTCAGCAGCTGTGGATGGAAGTCCAAGGATCTAGCAGTTGCTCAGTCCCATGAGGGAAGCAGGCAAGGAAGAGTAACAGAGAATCAGTCTTCTTCCTACATCCTTATGTAGGTGTGTGGCCAGCAGAGGGTGTGGCCCAGATTAAAGGCGTGTGCCACCGTACCTTTAATCCCAGATGACCTTGAACTGGGAGATCTCCCTGTCTTAATCTTTTGGAATTCATAGCCACTACGCTTCAAGATCTCCATGCCAAGATCCAGGTCAGAAACTTGTATCTCTGAGCCTCCAGATTAGGGTCACAGGTGAGCCTTCCAATTCTTGATTGTAGTTCATTCCAGATATAGTCAAGTTGACAACCAGGAATAGCCTCTACAGGTGGCATATTAGATCTGTACATTATGATTCATGACAGTAGAAACAAAACAGTTTCATGGTTGGGGAGGTCACCACAATCTGAGGAACTGCATTAAAGGGCTGCAGCATTAGGAAGGTTGAGAACCGCTGTCCTACCTGATGGTAAAACTGCTCACGTGTGTCTGTACGTTAAGACATGTTGTCTTGGAGCATCAGAATGGTGAAGCAAGCAGCAAACTTCACACTGCACATAAGAATCACCTGAAGAGCTTCTACACCCGAGACCTCAGTCCCACTTCCTACATATTTTGATACGATGAGTTCAGGGTTCTGTTTCTGAAAGTCCCCATAAAAGTTGCTAACCATCCATTGCCTTAACCACTCAGCCACCTCATCTCTGTGATGCTTGCAGACAGGAGCATGGCTGTCCTCTGAGAGGCTCCACCCAGCAGCTGACTGAGAGAGATACAGATGCCCATAGCCAAACAGTGGATGGAGCTTGGGGACTCTTATGGAAGAATAGGAGGAAGGATTGAGCACCACAAAGGGGATGGAACTCCCCAAGAAGACCAACAGAGTCAATTAACCTGGACCCTTGGGGCTCTCAGAGTCTGAACCACCAACCAAAGAGCATACCCAGGCTGGACCTAGGTCTCTCAGCACATATGTAGTAGATATGCAGCTTAGCCTTCATGTGGGTCCTGAAGAACTACAAAGGGGATTATTCTGTACATGGAATATGTTCTAACTTGGCCGCCTTGTCTGCCCTCAGTAAGAAAGGAAGCTCCTAACCTTGCAGAGACTTGAAGTGCCAGGGTGGGGGATACCCAGGGTGGCCCAGCACCTACTCAGAGGAGAAAGAGAGGGAGAATGGGAAAGGCATGTAGGAGGAGGTGGCCGGGAGTGGGGGCAGTGAATGGGATATAAAGTGACTAAGTAAAAAAATAATAATTAAAAAAAATAGATGCTAGCATATTATCATGACCAAGGAGACTGGCAGAGAGGCTCAGTTCTCTTCACTGCTTACTTCTGTAAATTCTGTTTAAAAATGAAAGTAAAGAATTGCCTACACTCTGCTGGATAACCCTACATCCATACACATATGGGTGATATTAGCTGGACACAGTGGGATATAAATATATACCCACCATAATGAAAAAGTCCCACTAACTTCTAAACCCCAGCCTATCTGTGGCAATTCTTTTAAATGGAGTTCTTGCAATGATTTTACTCAAAAGACCCTAATTGTGCACATTTAAATATATTTTAACATGACAAGATAATTTATAAGCAAATCGACTGTGAGTTTAGAGTGGGCTCCTAAGCTGTTAAGCACATTCATTCTGGAGAGCCCTGGTCAGTTATTAGCATATATTCCCTTACAGGGCAAGAGCACCAAGTCTGGTGTTATTTAAGTCATGCTTTCACAGTGGTACATGACCTGAGAGGGAAATAATATTTGTTGACTTAGAGTGTGTGGCCATCCATCTTCCTTAAAAGCATAACTCAGTAACACAGTTACAATAGAGGCCTTGTAATGGTGAACTCCTCGTGCTAATAAATTCCCCCCCCAAAAAAATGCTACTTGGAATGGCCTAGGATGGATGGAGAGACAGACAGACAGATGGTGGATTTGATAGATAGATAGATAGATAGATAGATAGATAGATAGATAGATAGATGGATGGATGGATGGATGGATGGATGGATGGATGGATGGATGGATAGATGATAGATAGATAGATAGATAGATAGATAGATAGATAGATAGATAGATAGATAGAGTCATATAATAGTTCAGATCTAATTGCTAAATGACACATACAAGACTGTTTTACAATAACAGCAGCTGGTTGAGCAGTACTCTAAGTGCTGTCTGTCTGTCTATCCGCTCATTTACTCCTCACCAAGTCCCCAGGCAATGGACACGCCACTGCCCCATTCCCAGAACACACTGACATGGAACAGAAGAAACCTATTCCTTGTGTCTTCTTCTACTTTCTGGTTGTTAATGACATCACACCATGAGGCAAGAAACTAATAAAGCCAAGTTTTCTCTTTTAGTTTTAGCTCGCAACTCTAGTTCAAGGTCAAGGGGTCAAGCCTTGACCCTCCTGCTGGCAAAGTGGGGAGATGATGCAGGGCATCACATGGTGAGAAAGGAAGCCTAGCAGACCTTGCCAAGCAGACAGTAAGTCCCACTTTAGAGCTAACCTATTAGCACATCAGTCAACTAGTTGTATGAATAAGTTAATCACCTCAGCAAGACTCCCCCTCCTATTCTCTCCTAATTGAGGTTACATTTCCCCACAAGTTTTGGATGAGATCATCCATAACTCCATCATAATAGCAGGTAGTCTAGCTTCTGACCAGCATGAGAGGGCTGGAGTCCTAGCCATCCACCATGATGGACATAGTGCAAGCTTCTGGGGTGCAGCAGGCACAGGGGACATGCCTGAACCTAATAAGGGAACATGTCAGCAACATAGGCTGAGGGACAGCTTACAAATGCCAAGCCCACTGAATTCAGAATTGTCGTACCAGGACCAGAAATTGGAGGATATATGAGGAGTCTGGACCAGAGGCATGTCCAAGGTGCAGGTCATAGGCAGTGTGCAACTAACAGTAGCCATGAATGTGGCACTACACCACCTGCCATGTAGAAACCAAACTCCAGAAGTCAGATGTCACCCAACCAAGTTGGCTGTCAGGTGTGCACAGGAAAACTGCTCCCAGGTTCTCTCGATTGCTAAAGCTAGGAGCTGCATAGAGCGTGTGCCTTTATGTGCACAGTCTCATGCACATAAGTCTAGGTTCAACCCAACAGAAGAGTTCCTTCTGACTTCCACCCTTTTCCTCTTCGCAATTCCCATCTCCCCTGGGTGTCATGATCATTGGTATATGTGTAACCATCCTCTGACTGAGCCCAATCTGCTGCATCAGCTCTAACACTCTAGTCACACCATTGAGGCTACTACAGGAGCACTGCAGTTAGCACTCTCAGCCTGTTGAGACTCTACCTCCCTGCATAAGACACCTTTCTCTGTGAATGCTTGCGCCTCCCCTCCATCCCAAACTCTCAGATTTCCCTTCAAGGGCTAAGCCTTTCTTCACTAATTCGGCTCCCCACAGTAGGCACCTGCTTCTGCTTCTCCTATAGGCTGGCTCTTGGACCACAGAGGGAGCATTCACACCTAAATCAAGGCAGCCCAGGCCTAAGACTTTGTGATTCAGAAAGAGGAAATCCAAGTGCAAGGGGAAACATTTTGCTAACATTTAAATGAGACATATAAAATTTTTAAATTGGATACATAATTTTCCCATTCCTTCATACTGATCGTAACATTTTATGTGAGCATCTAATAGTGGACAAAGGAAAAGTAGACATTTTAAAATACATTATGAGATATCAAAACATCAAAGTTCTTACAGAATTGCACATCAGGATTCGAGCTCCCATTTCTACACATGCATATCTCTAACAAGAAATCTCTGTGGCTTGACTTCGGATTTCATCGGTCAGAGAACAAACCTAGACCTTCAGAAGAAGGAAACTTGTTTTATGAGATTTCTAAGACACAGTGCTGCTATGTAGCCCAGGCTAGCTGCCCACTCCAACCTTGCCTCTGGTTCTCAATACAGGGATTACAAGATCATGTTATTGCAGTGTTAACCAAACAAAAGTTTTCTTAATAGCGTCCCTTGACAAGTGAAGCAGAAAACAGATACATTTACCTAAGCTAGCCCAGTTCAATCTTACCCTGGAGAAGATATTTTCCAGGGAGGACGTTAAGGATCTCTTTGCTTTGTTTTTCAGAACATCAAGCTTGAACCTTCCACCACTTGTGGCATTTTCTGGGATTGTACTATTTGAGATAATCTAGGAAAAGAAAAACAGCAAGGTTAGAGTGTCAACACACTCGCAGTTAAATGAGGCTTTAAATGTAGGCTCAGGAATAAGCAGTTAAAAAAAAAAAACGCATGCAATCTTCAAGTCACTCAATTAAGATGTAATCATTTAGGTTCCACACTGTGAACACCAAGATTATAAAGAAGAGAGTTTAATATTGCAAGTAATAAAAAAAGACAGAAATAAAACCTTTCCTCTCTCCCTCTCCATTTCACGCACATTTTTCCCACTTCATTTATCAAAGATTAAAAACTCGGGATGTTGGTTTTTTCTGCTGTTTTTCAGTTGACTACCACCATCCCTTTCCAAAGTGTCTGTATCATGTCCCAGTCATAGGGAGAAAGTGAGTTTCAAAGAGAGGGAAACTCTGTGATCTAAGCTGAAATGTAATAATGCCTCTGTTAAAGTCTGTTTCTGAGACTGGAGAAGTGGCTCAGTGAGTAAGAGCACTGGTTGTTCTCTCAGAGGACCCAGGTTCTGATTCCAGCACATCCGCAGTAGCTCATGGTCTTTCCTAACTCCAGGTCTCAGGGATCCAGCACCTTTTCCGACCTCTGCGGTCATCCCGTGCACACGCACAGACAGGCAGACACATGTACAGGGCAAAACAATCATACAGACAAAATCAATAAATCCTAAACAACAACGACAACAGACCCTTCATTATTATTTGTATGTGGTCATGTACTTTTCAGACTAATAAAGCTCCACCAATAATGTAATCGATGGGGCATTCTCAATTAGGTGCTCTGTGTATCTAATCCCATTACAGTCCCCTGCTGACATGACACGGTGACACTAGGGGAAACCCAAGAGATAAATGTGAAATATGTTGATGTCAATGCTAAGAGAGGCGCTGTGTTTTAGGGGAATTTGTCTCCTAGGCACACTTAATGTCACACAAAGGTCAGGAAAGACAGACTGAAAGAGCAGACTAGGCTGCTGGCTTCAGCCCGGTGCAGGAGCCCCCAAAGGGCCACACCTGATCAACCCGCTGCATCTCTGGAAGGGAGAGTGAGATGGCCCAGCTAGTAAAGGAGTGTCTGCATGCCTGACCACATGAGTTAGACTCAAGGAGGATTCCTGGGAAGACAGAACTGACTCCTGAAAACTCTCCTCTGACCTCCTCACTCATGCACACTCAGAACACACAGAAGGTACCAAAGACAGAAGCAGCAGCTTTGGTGATATGAGTTTCGAATTCTGCCTCTGGGGAGACTGAAGCAGGAAGACTTTGGGGGGAAGCCTGGGCTCCATCTCAAATGTCTCAACACCGAAAGAAGTTACTGATGCGAAGGGTGCAGTGAAATCCAAAAACCACGATTTCTCTGTGTCCTTCGGAGTTGTGCATGTAAGATCCTTCTGATGGTGTGCTAGTGGTACGTTTGTTTGTCTGTTGGTTTGCTGGTTTTGTTTTGTTAATCACTGTGCAGCTGAGAATTTATTCAAAGCTACGGGTTCAGCCACACCATCCTTCCGTTTACAGTGGAAGCAGGCATGCCCAAGGGCGACTATTGCCCTTGTTAACATTCAGATAAAACAGTCATAGAAGTACGTAAACAACAACAAAAAAAAAAAAAACATGGGCCAACGTAATTTTAATGTACATTCACTCGTTGCACGTTGGGAACATACATGGCTGCCTTTTTTTCTACCCAAAAATACCAAATAATTTACATTTTGAAACTATAATGCTTCTCTCTATCTCCATGCTCCAACGTCTGCTAAAATGTCCCATAAACTTCATCAATGCTGGGTTTTGTTTGAAGGCATGGTGGGCTTTCACCCTAACAGACGTGAGAGCCTAAAAGAAAGAAGTCTCCCCGATGTGACTCTTTAACCGCATGTGTGAATTAGCTCTCAGACAGGCATAAGCCAACGAGGAGGTCTGGTCTCACCGCCGGCCCTTCCCCTATGTGCATGTGGTTCCTCTGCTTGGCCTCACAGAGCTGCCTCAGGTGCAGAATCACAAGCTCGTTCTCCTCCTGGTCGCTGATGGGTTTCATTTTCTGTTGAGAACATGAGGGGAGAGCTGAGTAGGGTAAACCGGACTCACCGCTGCTCTTGGTGTAGCCTCAGCTAGATATATACATCCAGAGGATATATAGAAACCTGGCTTTCCCATTCTGCTAGCCTGATGTATATCTATCTTGCAGGCAATGGAAAGAAAAGAAGAATTCAATGGCGGGACCCCATGTTTATTACAGGAGATCTGTGAATAGCGTCACCTGAACCCGTTCAAAGATGTCAGCTTGCTCATTATCCGTCAGCGAAGAGAGATGCCTCTGGATTACCAGCTTGGCTCGTGGTGGGTAGAGACCTAAAAGATGAGGGAATCGTGAGGTGGAGACTGACTGAAGAGGCCTAAGTGAACATCAGCCCTTACCCTCCCCACCCCCTCCCCCCACCCCAAGCTGGTTCCTAAGTTCAGTCTTCTCAAGAAGAAGACCCTGGAGTTTGTCAGTGGAAAGACGAAAGCCTGTGGGCAAACCACGACACCCTAACCAGCAGATGCCACAGTGGACCTGGACGGAGAATATCTACAAAGAATCTCCAATGCTACCAAACCCAGCCAGTTTCCACTCAGTAAACTCTCGAACCAATTACTATGAGAACTCCCAAGGGAACTCCCTAGGCAGCCCAGAGCCTGTGTTAGTTAGAAAGTTAGGAAAGAAAGTCAAGGGCTAGCTTTAGCCACAACCGCTGAGCTACCCATCACAAACATAAATTAATAGTAACACTGAAATACAGGACTACTGAGACAGGGCTGATCCCTGCTCAGGGCTTCCATTTAACTAGAATAAAACTTCATTTAGGGCAATTATTCCATGAGATACTGTACTTCTCTGTATTGAGATATTTATAAACCTTTCCATTGTTTTTCATTGTCATTGCTGTTGCTCAGATAATCTCATTTTGTAGCTCACGTCAGCTTCCAATCTTGACACCTCAGCAATCTCTGCTGTGCAGCATACCTTTCCATGGGTGCCAGACCATAAATTCCAACAAATATTACACACACACACACACACACACACACACAATTTATATTAAGTCCTTGGAGAATTGTCTTCATAAAGACGTTTCTATTTTTATTTTTTATTAAATGGGAAAGTTTAATCCACAGTTACAATGATCAAGGGGCATCCACTGTAAAGATACAGGTCTCCTGTCACTGTAAGTATTGTCACTATATTTGGATTATAAAGAAGCCATCTAGCTATATATAATATATAGTAAGCTTTTAGATGGACTAGAACTTTTTAAAAATAATTTGGTACTGAGCAAGATGGGTCAGAGGGTAAAGGTGTTTGCTGCCAAGTTTGAACCTGGCAAACCAGATGGTAGGAAGTGAGAAGTGACTCTAATAAGTTGTCCTCTGCCCTTCAGACATGTGCTATGGCACACTAGGACCCACATGCCACTACATACATCAACTAATTAAATACAACTTTAAAATGAAAAGTTGGTATTGTAAGGTTCTCACTCTCAGGTTGTGGTAAATACAGTCTGAAATATCAAGCCATGATTCTACTGTTTTCTGTGTGTCCATTATTTTTACTTACAACGAATAAGACAAAGTTGCTGACTGAAAATACTTTCTTACGGCTTAATTTGGTATCACAGAGTTTAAATACAAGCACTACCATGTTTGATAAGTCCACTATTAAGTTTTCTAATTGGACTTCTAAGGAAAACACGGCTAATTGAAGCAAAGCAATCTGCTCGAGTTTTAGCCGTGTGCATGAGTGGATTTTTTTAAAAGGGAATGAGGGGGTGTTCTGTGCATGTGATGTGATGTTGAAGTCAGATGTTGATGTTGAATGCCTTCTCTCTCCCTTCCCCCTCAGTTTGGAATGTCATTTCAGCCTCACTTTGTCTGTCTTGCCATCTATACCCTAAGACAGAAGACACAGCCATCTCTGCCCCTTCCACCCCAGCAATGGGCTAGCAGACTTGTGCCACTGTGCCTACCCTTTGTAAGTGTGACAAATGTCGGTCCTCACGCTTACAGTGTCTGTTCTCCGCCCACTTAGCCACCTTCTCAGTCTCTACACTTTAGTTATTGTTTGAAAATGACCCAGATCTCTGCAGATAGCATGGTGAAGAAGCCTTTTTAAAAATTGCTTCAAAAAAATTAGAATTTAGTTCATGAGCACAAGGAGTCACGCACAACTGGCGTACACATGCTTGGCCACAAGGACACCTGTTGAAATTCACCATGAGACAGGAACAGGGACAAGGACAGCAATTTTTGAGCCCCTCCTTTCTCTCTGAAGCACGTGCAAGATTCTGTAGAGAGTCACAGAGAGAATGCTGAAATCTACTTTGATGGTAGGAAGTACTCATAAGCTTGATGATTCATGCACTAGCAAAGACTCCTGAAGAGGCTCTCAGATGACATTATCATATTGATTCTCAGATTTTATCATATTCATCCACACCCCTGTGTGAATAAAGAAGAAACGCTCATGCTGCATGCACACTGTGGAATAACAAAACAAAACATCAGAATTGGATAAGAACTGATTGGGCCAGAATTGGATACTGGATGAATTTAAAAAAAAAGAAAGCTGAAGAGCTATGAAGACTTTTATTTGGATAAGAGTTAATGTCAATGTGCACTCCTATTCTGAGCACTGTGCTGTGCTACTACAGAAAGCATAAATGATAGACTCAGAAAACTCTATGGCCATTCTGTGAAACCAAACCGTCAACGATGTTTCAAACTTAATACACCTGTTTTCTCATGTGGTTTTTAACAGATATGCTACCTGCCTCTGCTAGTCAGTAAATGAGGCTTACATTTACCAGGATGTACCTGGACATGGTGGTGCATACTTTTAATCCCAGAACTCAGGAGGTAGAGGCAGGAGGATCTCTGCTAGTTAGAAGCCAGTCTGGTTTACATAGTGAGTTCCGGGATAGCCAAGACTTCATAGAGACCCTGTCTCAAAAAAAAAAAAAGTAAAAAGGAGAAAGAATCTATGAAAAGTCCAGTATTTCTTTTTTTCTGCCCTTGGACCAGGATTCAACTCTCAGCTACTCCTTCCATGCCTGCTGCATGCCACCATGTCCCCCACCATGACGATAATGGACCAAACCTCCGAAACTATAAGCCAGCTCCAATTAAAGAGTTGCCGTGGTGGTGGTGTTCAGGGCAACGGAACACTGGCTAAGACAGGAAGGTTTCCAGTACCAACCATGATTTTCTTCTTGGTGAGAGGGTCTTAAGGGGAACCAGAGAGCTGTTGGTCATCCTCAAGGCATGAGAACCACCTGAGACATGGCTTGAAAATGGCTTCCACAAATTCCTCAGAAGTTTGCCCTTTTTCTCATATGTAGAGTTTTGACAAGTTTGGGAGCCAATCTGCAGAGCATATACTTCCAAATAAGCAGTTGCTGGTAAATAAACACTTAGAATTAGTAGGTCCAGGTTGTTAGCAAATACTCTTATAATGTGTTTTATTTTGTTTCTATTTTTTGCTTTTTTTGGTATCTGAATACGTCTTTTTTGTCTTTCAGGATTAAAAATGCTTTTCTCTTTTAACGTTTATTTTTATTGGTTTTTGCACACTGAGGACTTTCTTAGATCTAGATGAAATATCTTATGATAGACAAATGGAAGGGGTCTCTTTCCCTCTGTACGTAATCATCTTCCACATAGATTGTAATGTTCTCTTCACTACCCACACAAATACAGACACAGACACAGACACACACACACACCTACCTTCCCTTTGGTCACATGCATTCCATTTGGTAAATGTATCCTATGTTTTAAAGTAATAACCACTCTTTAAAAATCACCCTTATAGACCTTAAGTCCTGACTATTACCTTGAAATAGATTTAGATCACAAAGTTGTGTGGATATTCAATAAATGTACACCTTAGCACATGCTTGTTTGGTGCCTATGGGATAGAACTCACAACTAGAATCCACAGTGAGGGTATCAGCCTCACTGGGGCGTTTGCCCTGTTTCCATTCATTACAACATCTCTCATCCAGAACTTTGTGTCTTTGCTCACATGCCTGTCATCTCCTCCAGACTAAAGGTTTCTAGAGGCACAGTGCATGTCAAACATTTTTGCATCCCCAGCACATCCTGCCTCACCCACAGAGGACAACTGACCAGTGTTACTAGACAGCATCTCAGCACAGATTTAAAAAACAAAAACAACGACAAAAAAACCTTGCTTCATGACACCACTTTCATTATCTCAACTCTTCCAAAGATCCTAAAAACCAAATAAGTTTTACTATAGTTCTCAACTTTCAGAACAAAAGAATATATCGCCAAGTGGAAGAGAGAACAAAATAAAAACACTGAACAGTCTTTAGGGAGTTTGCGTCTCTCCCTCACTCAGCAAATGTTTGCTCAGTCCCCGCTGTGCACATATATAACCAGGCATAAGAACTGTGGGAAATACAAGCTCTTGGCTTGAGTTTGCCTTCAGAAGAAAAGAGGGAAAGGCAAGCAGGCAGAAGCGACTGATAGCACAGTTGAGTTTGACTAGGCTTGAGAAACGCTCTGGGGGTTCTTGTTCACAGCGAAACAAAGAACTATTCAATGGTAGGGGGAACTTCAGTGTGTCAAGATGCCAACGCAAACTCCTCTCACGCCAAGGCCATGTTCTGTGGTACCTTCGATTCTCTCACAGAGCTTATGCAAAGAGTGCATGGGGCAGGCCTCACACAGCTTGATCTGCGTCTTGGCACTTTGCAGGGCAGCAGCTGTGCTGAAAGCCTGCTTCAGAGTCAGCATGACCTCATCCACCTACAAGAAGAAACAAAACTTGGGTCTATAAAAAATTGGCTTTCACAGAAACATTAAAAAAAACAAAAAAACAAAACCCCGGCAGCAATGTGAGCCTTTTATATGGCTGACTAAATAATAAATAATAGAATTCTGATGACTAACAGAGCTAGCAGAGAACAAACAGTGAGTCTGGAAGTCAGATCTTTCATCCATATAATTAAAAGCTAGATGAAATAAGACCATTGCAGTCTGTGGCTTATAATACGGATCTCTTACTGAATTGCTATTTTCAAGTCTCACAGGCGGCTACACTATCACAGACAGTTTAATTAGCAGATCAAATCTTCGCTTAATTAAATGATTTATCAGATAAAACATCTCCTTGGAAGTTTCCTTGGGTATATATATATATGCTGGGAACAACAAATTAGAGTCAATGTTCAATTGTGTTAATAGGCACCTTATTCTTCTAGGTTGTTCTTACTGTAAACAAAGCTCCATTTGAAAGGAGCTCTAAAGATAAATAATCTCAAGTTAAATACCAGTGGGGAAATCTATGAATACTGTTGGCCTTGTGGTTACACTGTCTGATTTATTACCATCTTTCTTATAATTTGTGATTCTAAGTTCTTGCATCTAAATTCCTAAGAACTGCTCGCGCTGTGGGACCAGCAGCCCAGAATGGGTCAGCCGATTTTCTGCATTGCTTTTGTACTGGGCCAGCGTTTGAACCAACTATCCAGTATCCGAGTTACTCTTTTGAAGTAGCTCTTCATCTTCCTCAAGCTTCAGTACTTTCTCTGTGACATATCACTAACGGAAGGGGAGATGTCCCCACACTTTGTAGGATTCTGGTAAAGTTCTAAAGCCCTCATGGCGGAGGTGTTGCATCTCGATGGTCTTATCTCAACCAGGTCTGGTAAGCAAAACCTCCTTCCATGAATAGTGCAATATGTCTTCACTCTGTTCTTCCCTCTCTTCCACAGCCGAGTCTAAGAATAAGTTGCTCTAAAAGAATATTACTCTACTTCTTTATTTGAAGGGAAGAGGATATCTGGGATATACAAAAACCTTACTAGCCCAGTAAAACTGAAAGGAGACTTTAAAAACCGAAGCAATCTACCATCGTTATGGTCCTTCATGGTATGAAGGGCCTCAGAAAAGCAGAAACACTCTATAAAGATGGATTTTCCAAAAATGTCACTTTATACTACAATTAAAAATAAAAATTGCCCATTTTCAGAACTAAAAGTATTTAATGCCTTTGTTTCTTTATTTCACTTACTTAGTTTTCTATTCAAAAGATACTTACTTATTTATGCATATGGTTCTATATTCTATTTCTTGTTTCTCATTTATGTTAGACACTGCAGGGGCTGTCAATGGATTTAGTAGTACATAGTATATATATATATATATATATATATATATATATATATATATATATATATATATATAATTTGTACATTAAATATATAATATATACAAATTCCTTACATATAAGTACTGTGTGTGTTTCTGTGTCTGTCTGTGTGTGGTGTTTCTTCCTTAAATGTTCCTTGTTAAGCATTTCCTGTAGAAATATGTCTGTGTTTTCTTCTCTATTTCCTGATGAAACAAGAAGCCACTTCACTGCAACTACTAACCCCTCTTTACCGCAAATACTACTAAAACACTATTTAAAATCCCATGTAACCTACAAAATAATATATGTTTCCTCTTCTAAAACCCATCGCTTTTTCAGACAGCCCATAAATTCTGTCACAAGGTTAGTGCACTTAAAACTTTCAAATTAGAACATTATAAATACAAGGAAAACATCACAGGTCATGTCAAAAGGGCAAAAGCCATGGACAGGCAGAACAAAATGGACAAATGGACAAAAAGCAAGCATTCTTGGCAGCCACTAGCTGGCGCAGTTCCCGTCTCTCGAAACAGCATGAGATCAGACGGAGAAAGTTCATTCATATTAATAAGACAATCTATAGTAAAGATAATATCTGTAGATATAATATATCATGCTTAAGAACTATATTACATGTTAGACAAAAAAAATAACTGAAGAGCATATATAGCCATCTTTTGCTAGAAAGCACCTTCAATTTTCAAGGTACCCAGTGAGTGATAGCATTTTAACAACTGCTGATAGGAGGCAATGCTCAACTAAAGAGGCTAACTGGTCACAGGAGGGAGCGTCCCCTGTATGTGTTAAATTTATGCCTTGGAAGCACACCCACCCTGTGTTTGAGAGTTCATGTCACTGTTCCTACACCCAGCCATGTCCCATGCCTCCTGTCCTGAGTCCAAACAATAGCAATACTTGTATTTTTCTTCAAATAAAAAACTCTTATAAATTAGTTCTGTTTCTTACACCACCCGTCTGTCTTCCTCACCACCTTCCACAGAACTCTCAAACTGAACTCTGTCCCTTATCCACTCTCCACACAATGCTTGTTTCTCATAAGTTAAATAATATTTATTTTTTCATTTACATCAGATGTGAGAGAAAGATAACTTCTAAAATATAATCCCCATTCTTCGATTGGTATACCAATATTTTATTAGAAGTTATTCTTGTTATCTCACTAAAGGTTAAGTTCACATAAACTCTAGATCAAGAATAGCATAGATCTTTTTCTCTTCTTTAAGATACTTTAATTATACTATAATTGAATATATTCTATGTGTGTTTGGAGTTTATGAGGGTTGTTTATTAGTAAATGTAACCTTTTTTTTTTAACTTTCTTTCAACCAGTTTGGAGGAAGAACTTTGAAGAAACGATATTTTCTATAAAATTTCAGCATTTGTGAGACAAGATAAACTCCTCCCTAGGGGTAAGAAGGGAAAACCTGGAAGGGGACTTCTCAACCAGCGCATAGCCAGGAGGGACCAGTCCTGCAACTGCTCAGTTCACAAACTCACTGCCATTGTTTTAAAGAAGCAAAAGAAAATTGGAACTGTCTATAGCTGATGCTCCAAGAAGACTGGTCAGCAGGTGCTATTCGGGAATATTTTGTCTTCTACAACTGCCAGGCCGCTCACTCAGCAAGCTGCTCCCACGGGTGCGACTGACTTGATGCTTCTGTTCTACTGGTCAGGGCCCAGTCACCCTCTATTTCACAGGAAGTGCATGTTAGATTTGTCTTCTAACTTGCAGCTCCGATGCCACATAAGATTTGAAGAGAGGGGCCTTAAAAGTGCTTAGCTTGGATTTCTTGTTAAAAAATAATGAAACCCAAACTAAGCCCAACAGTGCCTCATGGAACAAGAAGGCACACACAGCCAGCGAGGTCTGTGGCACGGGCCGGAGTATGGACACGGAAAGGCTGCGTTCCCGACATCTTCTATCACTATCGGCAGTTTCTAAAAACAAACAAGACCAACTAAGCCCTGAAAATGAAATAAAGCCTGAAAACAAGACCATAAATAAGTGAATTTTTACCAAGTTCTCCCTCCTGAGCAAGCGGTACAGAGAGCACCTCTGTCTGTCCTGAGACCAGGACAGCCTCTGACCTCATGAACAATGTGATCATTCAGTCATGGAAAGGTCAAAAACATGAAAAAAAAAAAAAGAAACCAGAAAAAAACAAACAAACAAACCATGGTTATACAATACTGTCTGTTAAAGCCGAGGGAGTGCCTACATCGAAAAGTGTCACGGTGACCTGTCTGTGGCTCTCTGCCTTTGTGCATCCTTCCAGTGTATGAACATCTCTCTAGGCGGCTCTTTCTTTCCTCATTGAGGACTGGTCCCCAGCAGATGAGACTTCTGTAAGACAGAGGCATCCACTGGCAGAGGCCCTGGGAGGTGGCAGCCCACTTACCAGAGATTCGTTGGCGCACTGGAACACGTAACAGATGTATTGGCTCAGTCCCGGCTCCGGAGACTCCCGACAGATAAAGCCAAAGTGATCGACGTGCTTTATTCCCTAGGTGAAGGGACAGAAACACAAGCAGTGCTTATGGGAATGTGTTCTGCAAAGATCACTGTGATTTCTACACTTTTCTAAGTCCACAAATTTCTCCCTCCTGGCAATGAGACAGAAGACACAGTGTCACAGCAAGCTCACAGGATACTCTTTAATGCAACAAATAAAGGGAGACACCCACTCAGATCCTTTGCTCTCTGTGCTACCGTGATCCACTTCTTATAATGAAAACATGCTGTTTGCCTGTAATAAGTTTTCAATGTATTGTCCTAGAACAACAGTGAATGATTCACCATCGAACTCTTCCTACTCTATGTGAAGCTACGGAACTCAAGAAAAGTACAAGTAACAATTCTCAAATTAAATATACGGTTCCATAAAGTTCGTATGGAACTTGCTAGAACATTTGTCAATTTATAGATACTCAAGGGAGCACATAAAGAAAGATTTGATATTCATGTTCGCTCGTCTGTTCATTATTGCAGGTACCAATTAGCTACACTCGCAAATCACTGTACTTTATCTAAGACGAAGGATTTCAGCTAGATTTACTTTAATTAAAAATTCAGCCTTTGGGATGAGACGGTTCAGCAGTAAATTCACTTGATGCACAAGCCTAGAAATTGGGTTTCACTCCCTGGAATCCACATAAAGGTAGAAAGAGAATCAGTCCCACAAAGTCAGCCTCTGACCTCTACACGTGTGCTGTGGCATACACACATGTGCATACATACTAATATACACATGTGCACACACTAATAAGACATAAAGAAGTTTTCAAAATAAACGTTTAAAAATGTAAAAGTTGAGTCTGAATGCACACAAGAGACCAATAAGTAATCAGCACATTATTTCAATAGCAAGCACAGTGATTTGAAAAGCTAAGTTGATAGAAAATACTATGTGTATCTGATATTACCTAAATTCAAAGAAAAAGAAAAAAGTCCTTGGGGACAGATTTGCACTTAAATTTTGGCTCAGCTAATGACTTAGGTTTGAGATACTTTGCTGAATGGCTAAAAACTATCTGTAAGGCTCCTGGGGTGGCTGGGGGGGTTGTTGTTGTGGTGGTGGTGGGGGTCTTTGCTGAGAAGCCTCTGTGGTGGGTCCAAGAGTGTTCTGCCAAGAGTGGCCACTGCTCTTTCTTGTATAATATACTGGATCTATCCAGTGTGCATGGCAGAAAAGAAATCAGCGGAGAGAAGTAAGACTGTAAGTCAAGTAAAATGACCTCCACCTGGCACACAACTCTGGTGAAAGAGCTTTTATTCCTGGCTTAGTACTAAATGGGGACCTCATGGGGACTCATTATCTCAGTGGGTCTTCAGATGTTGACAGTGCTTCCAGAAAAGAAAAAACAAAAGCACTCCCTGACTTCTATAATCACCAGAAAACAGTAACACCACTGCCCTTTCAAGAAAGAAACATTTGTAACTGGAAGGTATTCAAAAGCAGGCCAGTTACTGAACAGGGCTACCTTGTAGCCATTCATCTCCTGAAAGGAAGTTATAAGACTGGGTGGAGAGAAGGGGCAGACCAGCCACTGCTGTGACAGGCTGCCTGCCACCAGTTTCCTTCTTGCTGCTGACCATTTTCTGAACCAGAATAGCATAACTCAGAGCTGGTCTTCAATAAACGGAAGAAGGAGATCATATTCGGACTTCCACATCCGCATGTGCTTACGTTCGTTTGGTGGATGATCAATGCACACAGATATATACTTCCCGGGCAGCTTAGAGAAAGCAGAGGCAGGAGGTGCTGCCTTCAAGGATGCCCTTGGCATGAATTAAACATGGGTGATGATCACTTTCACAGCCTCACTTAGCACCAGGAGAGCTATAGAGACGGGATCACTCACAGTGGCCATGTGTACTGAGCATCTAAGGGCTACACGAGCATCTAATATCCCACCGAATAAGACATGTTCTCACCATGAGTCACCAGCCCCTGGAAGGCTTGTGATCTTCTAAGGACCGTCCCATAAACAGACAACTACAAAAACACTTAATAAGTATTTTGGGGGGAGTAAAATCATATACCCACAAAATTTCAGTGTTCCTTAAATATGAATTTCAAAGTTTGCAATATAACCTTCCTATATTCAAATGCTACTGTTCTCTAAGTTGCTAGAGTAGAAAATGTTTAAGGTAACAAAATTTCTGATTGCAGGAACAATATCAAAACAAGGAAATAGAAATGAGGGTACATTAGCTAAAGCAAACAACTAATAGGACATAAAAAAGAAAAAAATTCATGTCACTTCTTGGGGAATTAGTATCCCAGACCTCAAGCTGTACTACAGAGCAATAGTGTTTAAAACTGCGTGGTATTGGTACAGTGACAGACAGGTAGATCAATGGAACAGAATTGAAGACCCAGAAATGAACCCACACACCTATGGTCACTTGATCTTTCACAAAGGAACTAAAACCATCCAGTGGAAAAAAATAGCCTTTTCAACAAATGGTGCTGGTTCAACTGGTGGCTAGCATGCAGAAGAATGCAAATCAATCCATTCTTTTCTCCTTGCACTAAGCTCAACTCCAAGTGGATCAAGGACCTCCACATAAAACCAGACACACTGAAACTAATACAAAAGAAACTGGGGAAGAGCCTTGAGCACAGGGGCACAGGGGAAAATTTCCTGAACAGAACACCAATAGCTTATGCTCTAAGATCAAGAATTGACAAATGGGACCTCATAAAATTACAAAGTTTTTGTAAGGCAAAGGACACTGTCAATAGGACAAAACAGCAACCAACAAATTGGAAAAATATCTTTACCAATCCTACATCTGACAGAGGGCTAATATCAAATATAAACAAAGAACTCAAGAAGTTAGACTCCAGAGAGCCAAATAACCCTATTAAAAAATGGGGTATAGAGCTAAATAAAGAATTTTCACCTGAGGAATATCAAATGGCTGAGAAGTACCTAAAGAAATGTTCAACATCCTTAGTCATCAGGGAAATGCAAATCAAAACAACCCTGAGATTTCACCTCACACCAGTCAGAATGGCTAAGATCAAAAACTCAGGAGACAGCAGGTGCTGGCGAGGATGAGGAGAAAGAAGAACACTCCTCCACTGCTGGTGGGATTGCAAGTTGGTACAACCACTCTGGAAATCAGTCTGGCGGTTCCTCAGAAAATTGGGCATGATACTCCTGGAGGATCCGGCTATACCACTCCTGGGCATATACCCAGAGGCTTCCCCAGCATGTAATAAGGACACATGTTCCACTATGTTCATAGAAACCCTATTTATAATAGCCAGAAGCTGGAAAGAACACAGATGTCCCTCAATGGAGGAATGGATACAGAAATGTGATATATTTACACAATGGAATACTACTCAGCTATTAAAAACAATGAATTCATGAAATTCTTAGGCAAATGGTCAGAACTGGAAAATATCATCCTTAGTGAGGTAACCCAATCACAAAAGAACACACAAGGTATGCACTCACTGATTAGTGGATATTAGCCCAGAAGTTCAGAATACCCAAGACACAATTCATATATCAAATGATGCCCAAGAAGAAGAACAAAGTATGGATACTCTGGTCCTTCTTAGAAGGGGGAACAAAATACCCACAGAAGGAGATACAGAGACAAAGTATGGAGCAGAGACTGGGGGAAAGACCATCCAGAGACTACCCCACCTAGTGATCCATCCTATATACAGTTACAAAACCCAGACACTATCATCGATGCCCACAAGTACTTGCTGACTGGAGCCAGATATAGCTTTTACCTGGGAGGCTCTGCTAGTGCATGAGAAATACAGAGGGGGACACTCTCAGTCAGTCATTGAACTGAGCACAGGGTCCCCAATGGGGGAGCTAGAGAAAGGACCCAAGGAGCTGAAGGGGTTTGCAGTGCCATAGGAGGAACAACGATATGAGCAACCCAGTACCCCCAGAGCTTCCAGGGACAAAAACATCAACCAGATAGTACACATGGTGCTACCATGGCTCCAGATGCATGGGTAGCAGAGGATGGCCTTATTGGATATAAAAGGGAGGGGAGGCCCCTGGTCCTAGAAAGGCTTGATGCAGCAGTGTAGGGGAATACCAGGACAGGGAAGCAGGAGGGGGTTGATTGGAGAACAGGGGGAGGGGAGATGGCTTATGGGACTTTCGGAGGGGGGCAGGGAACCAGGAAAGGGGAAGTCATTTGAAATGTAAATAAAGAATATATCTAATATAAAAAAGAAAGAAAAAATCCATGTCATCAAAATAAAGTCATAATGCCACACCAAAAGTAATGTTGACTCCAAAATTCAAATAAACATTATATATATATATATATATATATATATATAAAATATGTATGATTTTTCTATGTTTAGAAGTATGACTCTTTGTCATTAACAGATGAGCTATCTCTCCAGCTCATATTTTTCAACATCAAATGTAGAAATCCTGTTTAAAAAAAAAACTCATTCTTTTAAAACACTTTAAGTCACAGGACAAAAACAAAAAGTAATTAATTCTTCATCCCACAGAGATGCCTTTGAATATGTAACCTTTCCACATTTTGACTTAATTACTCCTTCTTTGCTGACATGTTTACAATATATTTACCTACCTCAAACTTTGGGTAGATGTTGAAAAACATTACTGTAGTTCATGACTAACATTATACATGCTTGTTTCTATCAGTTACTAATTTGGAAGTCATAAGTACATATTTTATGTTGTAAAAAATAAGAGAATGAAAGTACCAAAAGATCCTTTTCAAAATCTACCATTTATGGTAACACACACTGAAAAGACTACTTCTCCTTTTATCACCTGTTGTGGGATAAAGAACAAATATATCTTGGTGACGCCCACAAGACCCACAGACCAAGAGTTTGAGGAAGGCTCTCACTGTGAGGTATTTTCAGGAGAATTCACCACCACAAAACTCCCCCCAGTGGAAGAGACTGGGTGAAACATCACTAAGTCAGAGAGCTGAGGGAAATGTGGATGACAGACACTGAGGTCCTGGGACGGAACCTGTTGCCATAGAGACAAACACACATGTATGTTTTAACTGTAAGGACCAATTTTTTTAAAAGTGTTTTTCCTTAAATCAGAGCTCACTGATGAAGCAACTGCCAATCACGTGTAAGAAAAGTCCTAGGTTCATACCTCAGGGAAAGAAAGGGAGGAGCAATGGAGGGAATGGAAAATACTTAATGTAAAAACAATAACATGTGATCTATGTACGCCCAGTTGTTGTGGCTAATTCTGGAATGTGACAATTGGTTTCTTCAGACTCTGTGCTGTGACATGATACATACCTGAGAACAAGAGGAGATATCTTTGAAATTCTTCTCTAGCACAACTGACTTAGTGTCTGGACTGATGAGGTTAATCTCAAAGCGGCCGACCTTTAAAGGCAAAGAAAAGTACTCCAATTACTTCAGTTCTCAGGGACCTCGATCGTACCTGGCAATTAAATATGCAACAGCGGTACAAGGATGTGGACCAGACAAACCTATTTTGCATGTGTTCCACCATGTGTTCAACCCAAAGTCAACTGTCTCAAAACTTTTCTTTGCTTTGTAGGAAAGTTAAGCATCCTAAGATTCTACAATTCAAGCCAACGAGTAGAAATCCTTTTTTAAAGGATTTAAAGGAATTAATTTTTAAAATAAAAAATTATTTTGTAGAGGGACTAAAAATGTGTCCCAGAAGCTAAGAGATATGCAAACATGAGGACATGAGTTCGGGTCCCAGCACCCATTTAACAAGGTGATCTAAGTCTCTGCAACTCTTCTTTCTAGAAGAATTCGGCTTTGTTCTGTTCCATGCCAAATCCTGCTTCCCAAGATCCACACCATAAAATCATTGCTAAGACTCTCGTTTTACTAAAGAATGCATTTAGGAGTCAACCCAAGCCAAAGTCTGCTGAGGGAAACTTAGTAACCATCGCATGATTCATCTCAGAAGTTAAGAGAAGTCTTTCGTTCTCTCTGCCTCTCTGGGACACATGATGCGTCTGTGTTCTTTTTCTGATTCTTCTACCTTGTGAGGAGAAAAATGAAGATGGAAGTGTTTGCTGTGGCTACTGAGGTGAGCAGAAAGAGAAGAGAGAGAGGTAGGGCAGGAATACTGGGAGGATAGCTTAGTCTCAAATGCAAGCAAGAGGACAATTCCCAGGGCCCAGTTTGAGAGAGAGAGAGAGAGAGAGAGAGAGAGAGAGAGAGAGAGAGAGAGAGAGGGAGGGAGGAAGAGGAGAAGAGGAGAGGAGAGGAGAGGAGAGGAGAGGAGAGGAGAGGAGAGGAGAGGAGAGGAGAGGAGAGGAGAGAAAGCAACACAACGCATGACATAGTCAAGTGCTTGTAAGGCCAGTGCTGAGAAAGAAGAGACAGGTAAGTAACTGGAAAGGGTACCCAAAGGTTGTCCTCTGGCCTTCACATGTACCCAGGCACGTGTAGATCACACACACACACACACACACACACACACACATGCGCGCGCGCACTGACCAGGAAGGAACTCCAGCTGCCCAACATCTTAAGAAGCATCTTCCCTGCTAGCCTACCTGGAAGAGCATGGTCCGATTCTTCTCCGAGTCTGAGGGCTGCACGTGACTGGGCGCGCTTGCGTGCCTCCTTCTTGGCTGTGTTTTCTGGTTGTTCTCATGAACCTTCTTTTGCATGACACCTGTGACACTGCTGCACCGAGACCGGAACTCCTGCTGCTCATCAAAGTCACAGTCTTCCAAAATCCTCTCTGGGAAGCAAACCCGAGAGCTGGCTAGTGCGGGTTGACTGGCCAAGGCAGGAAGGCTAGCCAGGGAGGGCAGGAGACGGGGGCTGTTGGCTGTACCATCTGCCTTCTCAGGCAGGCTGTCATCTGGAGATACCGGAGACTCGGCCTCAAGGACACTCATCTCGTCCCCCGAGTCACCACCTCTCTCGCCCTGAAGCTTCAGTCGCTGCTGCTCATGCAGGCTGAACTTGTCCTTGCAGTCATCAATGAGGCTGGAGGGCGCCTTCTTATGGGTCACGATTACCCGCCCACAGTAGAGCACTTCGAACTTCTGAGAGTTGTAGAAGGCGTCCTCGTTATCTTTGCTGGGTTTGGCATCCTCCTTCATGGCGGCCTTGGATAACTGCCTGATGCTACTGATCACATCTGGAACCTGGGGAGACAATGGAAGGCCTCCTTTTAGTGTCCTAAGATCATTTCTGTTTACCTGAACTGCTAGGAGCGCACCGAATAGATTTTTCAAGTACCGCAGGGCCTATAGGAGACACAGTTGGCAAAGTGACACCACTCTGAAATAATCTGCTTCAGGGAAAAAAATTGAAATTTAAAAAGAGTATTCTATTTTCCCACTTTAACTATACTAGTATCAGTCAAGCAAGGTGACTCGTACCTGAAACCCCTTGGTGGCAGGCTGAGGCAGGAGAGATTGTATGAGTTTGAGGCTAGCCTGGGCTATAGAATGGGACACTATCTCGAAAACAACAAACGTACTAGTTTGTCCAAAACAGAACATGATTATTTAGACCACGGAACTTTCAATAAATTACTCCTTTTACTCCTAGGTAAGAGTTGGAATGTGCCTCTGCTGGAAGAAACTGGCTTTCCAACAGTGAGACTAAAACCGGATGCCCTCCTCAGGGTTAGTAAACTAAACAGCAGGCTTTGCTGAAGAAGCAGCCCCAGAGGGCTAAGCTTGAGGAGTGGTTGCAATTCTCAAACACAGTATGCAGGAATATTCAAGGACACAGGATTTTACAAAATTGTTAAACAGCTTCTCAGATGGAACCAAATGTCCACCACCTCGGTGCGTATGCACACCCACCCACAACCAGCATACCTCCAGATGTTTTCAGTTCTATAGGACTGATTGTGAAGGATAGAATTTATGTTTTCAAGGATGGAGATGTCTGTCTTTATTTTTTCCCCAACTTCCAAAGCACCTAGCATAATTCCTGGATCATAGCAGATCCCAAGTATAAGTCCCCACAAAAATTCTTTCTATTGTTTTAGGGGAAAGGAACAAACAACCGTATTGTTCTGAGAGTTGTTCCATATTTTCACATGTGTGTCTTGTCCTTAAATCTTCCAGAGAGCATGTCAAGACCTCATTCACACTGTTACTTAGGATTCAAGGCCAGAAGAGTCGTTGTTTTAAAACAATGTGCATGTTGGCAGGCAAACATGAAGGTTCTCTGTGGAGGGCAAACTTCCCATCCTATCTTTGCAGTGACTTGCCATGATCTTCTGTCACATCGAGTATTACATCAGGCATCTTTGCTAACACAGTCTTAGCCCTGTCTTCTACTTGCCTTAGGACGAGGCTTGTTCCACTTAAAGAGCCCACAATGATGGAGAGTGAGCAGCTGACACTCAGCCATACTGTATAAAGTATACTTATTTCAGTGGGTAGAATACAGCCTTCGTAGAATGATCTATTCCTCCTTGTCAACTCTGTAAACTCAGTAAACATTCTTCATCTGATTGTCAACCCAAGGATCCCTAAATCTCAAGGATCTATGGTATATATGCTATATACTATATACTGTATACTATATACTGAATGCTGAATGCTGTATACTACATACTATATATATGTATATATATATGTATATATGTATATATTTATAGGTATAACTTACAGATAATGTTTCTGATTATATATATATACATATATATGCACACATCAGAATATATATATATATATATATGTTGTATCTCTGTATTAGTTCCTGCAAAATTCACATATGTATGTGTGACTGATGCCCACAAAGGCCATAGAGGGGATACAGACCCCTTGAACTAGAGTTAGGGATGATTATAAGCCACCAAGTAGGTGCTAAGAATCAAACCTGGGTCTCTGCAAGAACAGTAAGCTCTTAACTTCTGAGCCATCTCTCCAGCCTTTGTGGGAACTTTTTCTCATTACTACCACTTAAATAACTTAGGTCTAGTCTCAGAGTTAGATTCTCCAAGTGAGGCTGCACACAGCCATCTCATCACTGCTTTGGGCCAAGCCCTCGGAACTATTCTTCACTGTCTACAGAAAATGGAGAGCTCTGCAGCTGAACTGCTACAGCTGCCAGGACTCTTCTCCGGGACCACAGAAAAGGTCTAACAGCTCAGCGAAAGTCAGTAAAGGGCTCCATTTACATAAGCAGAGCCTGTCATCCTGAATGCTAAACTGAGTGAGTAGTTTAACCTTCCAGTAATTTAACATGTTTACGCCACAAAAATGATTCCAATTGCCTTTAACATCTTCTCCCAGACTGTGATTCACAACAGCTTCAGTGACCTGGACCACAGACGCTAACCACAAAACCAAGCGAAGGGTGGTCCAGCTCTGTGTGGGCTTTTTCTTGTGTGAAAGACACAGAAAAGGAAATTGAGCATCCTACTACAGCCCCTGCTTATACAACCATCCCACATGAGAAAGGACACACTGTTTATTGTCATTACTGTGAGGACAGTGAGGTACCCACAGTAGAGAAATGAATTACTGGAGAAACACACACATACACGCACACACACACACTCAGGCACACAGGCACACACATAGGCACGCACAGGTATACACAGGCACACACACACACACACACATACACACATAGGCACGCACGCACACACACACACACACACACACACACAGGCACACAGGCACACACACACAAATACACACACAGGCACACACACACACACACACACACACACACACACACACACTAGATGTTCTCTTTCAGCATTTGCTTATGGGATCCACCAGAAACATTGGTTCTCTCCAGAACTGGCACATACCTGGTTGGGTAAATTAATAGCATTCTCCTATAGCACAGTCCTAAATGGCATTTATTTATTATCTGTGCAGTTATGAATACTACTGAATAAATCTGAGTCCCCTGTGCATGCATGTGTTACATCTTTCTAACATCTCTTTCCTATACTGTGACACGTGAGTTTTATGTGGGAAAAATCTAATATGTGTCATACCAGAATTCTTCTCTGTGACCAGTAGGAAAAGCTTGGTCTCAGAACTTAAATGAATACTATCAAGCGTGTATTTGTGTGTGTGTGTGTGTGTGTGTGTGTGTGTGTGTGTGTGTGTGTGTGTGTGTAAATGCTGCTTATATTCAGGAGACACATTCATGTCCTCTAAATTGGGGAACCACAACTTTTCACTCTGCTCATTGCTCACTTATAGTAGGAAATACCCATGTGCTTCCAGAACCCCCTCAAATACTCCGGAGCACCCCACCACATACAGTCTAACCGTGCGTTCCAGTTACTTCTGTTGTAGCAACAAATATCCCCACTGCTCAGACGCTGCCTGCAGCCCACGCAGCCTGATTCAGACTTACAGTTAATTCAAGGCACCGTTTTTATTCTAGGCAACATTTAGTCTCTAGCAGAAACAAAACCAGAAAAGACGCCAGCCAGCTAGACACTAGGATGTTTATATCCCTTGGCTAGCTCTGCTGATGTTTTCTCAGCTACCACTGGGGAGTGGTGTTTCACCTCTGCAAAGAGAGTTGTCTCAAAAATGGAAAGGTGATAGAGGATCAGAAAGAGCTCACTCGGAGAGCCAAAATCTGTCAGTCTGTCTGTCTCTACATCAAGGTCAACATAATAGGAGGAAAGAAAAACTTTTAGCATTGTAACATTAAGCCAGAAAAGGCCTACATAGTTGGAATTATTCATTTCCAGCAATGCATTATCATTTAACAGATATTACATGGAAGGGAGCTTTTTCAAGTGTCTGGTGCCATTTAGAAAATGCCCAGTGCCACCTTTAGCTGGCATTTTGCTGTTACATCTCCAGGGATTCAGTAAAACAACAGATTTAAGTACCAAGACTCAGGCATTAATGCTATCCACACTCTCGATCCCTCCAGCTCCACCCCCCCCACACACACACACACATGGAGTACTACTCACTCCTTTGATGCCATGATGCTATTTATCATCAACTGAACATGATTATTTCACATACCCAAAAATATTGGTACTTTCAAATGACAATTTGCCCAAGTCAAGAGAACACCAAATCTACCACTACTATACATCTGTCTAAACTTTAGACACTAAAGGTTTCAGAAAACCCAAGATAAAACCCTGGCATTCAAAAATCCCCAAGGAAAGATACCTCTGATCGGGAAGCCAGCCGGCATTGGTGTCTTCACAGACAGTACGCAGTATGCTAGACTGTGGGCCTCCCCGCTTCCCTACTCTGTCCCTCTCCTTCTGAACAAGTCATTCATCGTTTTACTGCTGTTGTTCAAAAGTCCACATTATCACTGTGTGGCCAATGAGAAGACTTCCCAACCATAATTGCTTCAAAAGTTAAGTATTTCCTGAGTGTGCAGTTAGAAAATATACAGATTGCTCAGGATGAAGGCGCCAAAACTTTGGCTTTTTTTTTTTTCAAAAAAGAAAAAAGGAAACTCTTTCTTTTTGATGACTTTCCCCTTTCTTCTGCTCTTTAATCCTGTCCAGCATTTATGAATTTTATGAATACATTAATAATTTATGGATACAGATAAAAGGAGAGTAATCTATAGGATGAGGTCATTTTCCTAACAGGGTTCAGACAGACTTCAGTAAATATTTTTAAATGAAAGCAGATGAGAAGGTAAGGGCCCCTGGGAGCTGGGGCTGCTCCACAGTCCTCTGTGCATGGGTCCTGCTGGGTGAGAGCAGCTCTCCAGGGAGTGCTCTGACTCCCAGGCTTGGAGGAGAGATCTCCACTTTCTCTCCAGTAACTATCCCATGCAGGGCCAGCCAGGAGCACGCAGAGTACAGGAACAGTGGAGCAGCTGGGACAGGATCCTTCCAGTCACCATCAGCACCTAGTTTCTAAGGCTGTTCCACACACCTCTGTGCACAGTCCACCAGGAGAGAGCTGATCTCCCAGGAGTGCTGACAGGCTTACAGGTCCAAGGAAGTACAAGCTCCAGCCAGAGACAACAAGACCAACTAATACCAGAGATAACCAGATGGAAAAAGACAAGGGCAAGAAACTTACCAACAGAAAACCAAGGCTACATGGCATCATCAGAACCCAGTTTTCCCACAACAACAAGTCCTGGATACCCCAAAACCCTAGAAAAGCAAGATTTGGATTTAAAATCACATCTCATGATGCTGATAGAGGACTTTAAGAAGACATAAATAAACTCCCTTAAAGAAATACAGGAGAACACAGGTAAACAGGTAGAAGCCCTTAAAGAGGAAACACAATAATCCCTTAAAGAATTACAGGAAAACACAAACAGTTGAAGGAATTGAACAAAACCATCCAAGATCTAAAAATGGAGGTAGAAACAATAAAACAAAATCACAAAGGGAGACAACTCCGGAGATAGAAAACCTAGGAAAGTGATCAGGAGTCATAGACGCAAGCATCACCAACAGAATACAAGAGATAGAAGAGAGAATCTCAGGTGCAGAAGATGCCATAGAAAACACTGACTCAACAGTTAAAGAAAATGCAAAATGCAAAAGACTCCTAACCCAAAACATCCAGGAAATCCAGGACACAACGAGAAGATTTACACAATGAGAAGTAGACTCACCCACATAGAAATAACCTGGAGTCTGTCATCTGAAAAACATATGCCTTAGAGCCGTGGTTCTCAACCTGCGGGTCGCCACCCCTTTGGGGACCACATATCAGATCTCCTGAGTATCAGATATTTACATTACAATTCATAACAGTAGATAATAATAACAGTAGATAAAGTAGCAACAAAATACATTTGTATTTTGGGGTCCCCGTAACATGAGGAACTGTATTTAAAGGCTGCAGCATCAGGAAGGTTGAGGACCATTGCTTCAGAGGAGGGTAGGTCTTTGTAATCCTGCTCTGCTTGAGAGGCAAGATCATAAGGGTGGAAGAGAGGACTGAGTGGGAAGCACACATCTGCTGGCCCAGAGGACTGGAGTTCGGTTCCCAGCAAGCATGCATAATGACACACAGCCTCGTGTAACTCCAGCTCCAGGAGAGACTGATACCCTTTCTAACCTCTGCAGGCACTACCACTGATGCACGCAAGGTCCACATGGACAGACTCTAAATTTAAAAAAAAAAAAGAACAAAAAGAAGCAAGAACATAGATTGTCTAGGCAGCGTGAGGACTTAGAAAGGGATAAAGTAAGATCAAGGACTTTAAGGAAGAGTGGTTTGGTGACTCACTGTTGTCATTCTATCGGGCTTCAAAAAGTTTCATTATCAAACAATGGAGTTGCGCACACACCCTGAAGCAGCCTGTTGGTATTAGAGAAACACCACCAGTCTTAGTCGCTTTTCCAGATGCCGTTGCCTTGACAGCACACCCAGGTCACAGGATAGTTTTAAGTGAGGCTGTCTGAATATTTATAGATGATCTCTCCCCATGCAGCCGCTGATCTTAAATTCTGAAGCTCATACAATCCATTACCCTCAACCTTGTAGTAGGTAGAACTATAAGTATATGCTGTCACGTATGGCCTCATTTTTTAACAATTTCCCACAATTCCTCCAGATTCTTTGCATTTGCCTTAAAACCCTAAGTTATTATTTCAAAGTAAACATCCCAACGGTAAAATAAAGCTTAATTCGGGGTGGGTGCAAAGTCAAAATAGACTAGAGCAACAACAGATGTTAAAATCACAGAGTCGCAAAACTCTTGGTGCCCTTGAGAAGTCTCTGGTCTACCCCATCTTGTTTCAAAACAAACTTCGTATTATGTCAAAAGTTAGAGCAATAAAGAAAATAATGAGATTAAAAGAGACGATTCAGGGCCAGAGAAAGCAGAGTGACTTGAACCAGACTCCTGTGAACAGCTTTAATTTTGATCTCCCGGCTATAAGCCAAGATGCTTTCCTCTTCGCCCAGGCTTCCTGGTTCTTAGCAACCCTCAGCTACTTTGCTCCAAACCCTAGTAAGAGCACAGCTTTTCTCTCGCCGCTGTCCTCCTGACACAAGATAGCATGGAGCAGATTGATTGAACCGTCATGCCAAGTCCTTCTCCCCAGTTTGTCCTACTATTCATAGCACTGAACTCCTTCCAGGGACAGCTTAATGTTTTAGCTTAATTTTACTTCCTTGCTTGTGACTGTTTGTGTGTGTTTCGGCATGTGTGCATATACACATGTATGTGAGTAACCACAGAGACCAGGAAGGGGCATCAGAGCCCTAGCACTGTAGTTACAAGTGCTTGTGAGCTACGTGAAGTAAGCACTAAGAACTGAACTCTGATCGTCCTTAACTGCTGAGGCAGCTCTCCACCCCAGAGGGATCTTCCTAGCCTAAGACCATTTCATACTGCAGAAGCGCACGATACTCAAGGGGCACTCAAGGAAATCTTGGGCAATCCCATGATTTGACTAGAGTAGAATCCCCTTAGAAGTGGGGGTGCCCAATGATGGAAGGATGGGAATAGAGCGGAGACAGGTGATAAGAAGTTAGAAGAAAAAGGCCGTCATATTCCCTGTCACAAATAAACCATTGTTTTAAAACAGATGTAATTCATTGCATGGCATGGTGTTAAAAAAAATAAAAAAGCAGAGCATGAACTTTGCCTTCGGGGACGGTCCCGCACCAACACCCACTGCTGCCTTGAGAAGGGTCTACATCTGTCTTCAGTTCTTCATCTGGAAAGTACGTCAAATGCTTATATCACGGGTAAGCTCAAAGGAAAACTTAAATAAAGTGTGGGAATGTGCCTGAAGGGACAGTAAACTAGCCAATATTGTTTTTAATTAAAGCTAAAGTATAATTCTGCTCCAGGCTATATAAGAAACCAAAAGAGGCTGTGTCGATATAAACATTCTGGCCTTCGGGAATCAGGGGGGAAGTGAGAGACATGAGGAGGAGGAGAAATTCTATGCAAGATGAGTAAAATATTGAGGATTTTAGAGAGTGAAAATTTCCAAGAAGAAATCGGAATAAGACTCTTCACAATTCTAGAGAAAGGATCCTCGGTACGACACAGAGTAAGAGTAACGCCAGTAAGGACAGTCCTACAGATATCTGGGGGAGGTACATTCCGAGCAGTGAGAACATCACGTTCAAGGCTCTGAGCCACAGGCTTGCCTGGTGTGCCCGGGGAACTAACTGCAGGAAGTCCTTGTGGCCGGGACGCGTGAATGAGGAAGGATTATGAGCTGAGGTAATTGTAGGGACATAGAGACTGACATCACGCCGGCCTTGAAAGGGCTTCAGCTTTTATTCTTATTATTGAATGGTTGAATGGAGAAATGACATGAGTTATGTTTTCAAAGGACCCCTTTGGTTAGTGAATGGAACACAGATAGCTCTGTTAACTCAGGAAAAGCTCACCCAGGAGCAACCATCAGGAAGGTGGCAAGCAGCAGCTGACATCTGCATATTGTTTTAAAGATACAGTGTGGGTTTTGAGGGTTCTGAGGTGGGGAACAGAACGCAAGAGTGTTAGGATAACCTCATGTTTGGGAGGAATTAGGGATGCAATGGGCTGGGGGGGTACAGCTGAAGGCTTTAGGAGTTTGGGTTGGGCTATAAATTCTGAGTCTTGCAGTAGCAACAGGCAGCTGAATCTATGTCCCTTAGAAGAGAGAGGATGACTGACATAGAAAACGTGACACTATTATCATATAGATGGCCTTTAAAGCTGTAAGATTAGATGGTTTTTGTCAAGAGACTTCATATAGGGCCTGGGGAGATGGTTCAATGGGTAGAGGGCTTGCTGTGTAAGAATGAGAACCTAAATTTAGAACCCCAGAAGCCAGGTAAAGTCAACCAGGGGAGCACACATGTGTAATCCCAAGACCCCATGAGATGGGAGGTGGGGACAAGCTCCTCTAACACTCCAAGGCCAGCTAGCCTGACATACTCTGCAGTGAACGAGAGGAATGATGCCCACGGCTGTCCCCCAGACCTGTACTCTATGACACAGTTTAAAAGGAAAAAAGGCTTTGTGCAGGTGTCAGAGGCAAGCAGACAGAGATGTGGTAAGTGATTCACACAGAAAAGTCCCCAGCCCAGCCCCTCCCCACGTCTCAAAGTGCTTACAGTGAGGACGACTGAAGAGACGTGAACAAAGGAAACTTCATCAAGAATCAGGAATAAAAGCATCAGAGAAGAGGACCCTGAGGCCAGTAAAAGCAGAATAACCTATGTGGGGTCACAGATGGTTTTGACAGGCACACATGCGCCCACACACATGCGCGCATGGGCACGCGAGCACGCTCGAGCACACACACACACACACACACACACACACACACACACACACACACAAATTGTGTAGGCAGCAGGCAAAACCCATACAAGGGTAGACAGTTTCAAGAACAAAGCCTGCAGCAGCAGGGACAGACTATGAAGATTTGGCTCAGCTGTTACTGCCCTGTCAGAGGACACAGCTTCCATTCCCAGCACTCACATGGCCGCGCACAACCACTCGCAACTCCAGGTCCAAGGAATCTGATGCTGTCTTTTGACCTCTCCATGCACCAGGCACAACATACTCGGTGCACTGACATACATGCCGGCCGAACACTGATAATACACACACACAAAAATAATAATAATAAAACAAACCTAAAGAAAACGTTATAAATAAATATGTTCAAATGATGGCTTCTGATGAAGAATACCCAATGACAATGAGCTAACTGGTAAGCTGGAAAAAGAGGGAAGAGCCGCAGGAACTTGTCCTTAAGGGGGCAAAAGGGAAAAGGCAACACAACGGAAGCGGGAACAGTTCAGTGAGTGGGGAAGGGGCTGGGCTGCAAGGCGCCGCTATGGGCAGGCACGGCGCTGTGGGCAGGCACGGCGCTGTGGGTAGCAGGCTTCCTCCTTCCACTCCCTCACGCTCCTCTGGAAATCACAAGGCATGCTCATGGGCAGAGCTGAGGACAGGGAGGAAGATCCATCAGAGCGCTGAATGCGAGACACCGAATTGCTTGTCTTAGTATCTTAAGGTTACTCTTTCTGCGGTGTCATGGAAGCAATTACAAGTGAATTGAAGGTTTTTCTAGAGAGCTTAAATATCTTGCGTAACATCTGGTCACTGGGAAATGGAAAGCAGGAGACTGCATGAAGTCATGGAAATAAACTACACTCCCAGGATAGGCTGAGGCTGGGAGCTGAAATAGAAGTTTCTGGTTGTCATGTGACGCAGACTCACGTGGCCTTTTGCTGAGGGCAACTCCTGCTGTATTTTGCTGAGGTCGACTCGCATGGCGTTTGGAGGGGCAGGAGGTTGAAGCATTTTAAAACCTGTATTAAAAGTAGGGTTTTAAATAAATCTAAGCCTACAGGGAGCTATTCTAAGAAGTATTGTATTGGTTCCCTTTCTTGTTGCCATGACAAATTATCTACTTATACAACTTCAGGAGGAGTTTATTTTAGCTCATAGTTTGAAGGGATATAGTCAATCACAGAAGGGAAGGCACGAAGGTAGAAGCATGAGGTTGTTAGTCCCGTTGTACCTGAAGTCAGCAAGAAACAAGAAAAAAAGATGAATTCTCCTTTGCTTGTTCTCTCCTTTGTTCTGGAATTGCATTGTGAAATTCACGGTTCTGAATGCTGCGTGTCGCTACAACCGATGCAAAACACGGTGAACCAATCTATTAGTTGATGCTATTGGTCAGAATATGTACCTAAGGCTGCTTAATACTGCCTGCGTTTATTTCGATGACCACTAGGGGGAGTGTTCTCACGTGGACTAGTGAATGCAATACAACTGCAAAAGAATACTACCGAAAAATAATAGTTTGTAAAATATCATTACCACTGCTCTTATTTTAGACTCATAAAACCAACCACTTAGATGTAAAGTCATTGTAAACCTGAATAAGTAAACAAGTGTGCCAAACCAATTAGCAAGTTAATAAAAAGAAAGGCTACTTTGAAAATATTATTGTAAAGACAGGATTAAATGGTCTTGAACCTGTTAAATATGTTCACAGAGAACGTAATAAACATAGTAAGAAAAATATGTCTTGGCATTTTATCAGGGTATATAAAAATATAGAGACTTCTAAACAAAACGTCAGAGGGGACAGTTAATAAATTTCAACTCATAAAATGTCTGAACTCCAGAGGAGAGAAGGCTTTGAGCCGCGGTTGTTCAACAGAACAGGGACAAGGGGGCGAGCGCTGACCCAGAGGATCTGGACACAACTTCGCTGAGATCAGTAGATAGAGTTGTAATGGTATCAGGAAACAAAAACGCCACACATTTCTCAGAAACCTATTTCTGTCCTGGCGTACCATGTTGCTTCAGACATTTATAACAGCACGACAGATCTTTCACATTGTAAATAAAGTAGTACACATCATTCCTGATCACTTTTCTCCAGAGATTTCAGATAATTAAACCTGATCTTTAATCAGTAAAGGTGCACAAGCCCCTCTTCTTCCAAGAAGAAAAACAAAAAAACAAACAAAGAAAAAAAATCCTAACTACATATCACTGAAAGATAACAAGAAAACACACAATTGCCTGACTCCAAAAATAGCCGAGCAGGGAGGGCAGTCGTAAGCAGCCAGATGCCTTCCTGACCCGGGTAGGCACATTCCGTGGGTCAGAGAACACTTCTGCATTCTCCACAGTCTCTATTCATACCGGAGCTCTGTGTAACCCTGTCCTTGACCCTTACACAGATTTTTACCCCTCTGGAAAGAACAGGGAGTCGAGATGAAGTGTATCTGACACAGTTATTGCCAATAAATGAAAAATGAATAGTAGGATGTCTTCCAGCAGGGTTGCCTTTTGGGCTGTCAGTGCATGTTCAGATCTGGGAGCACAGTTAACATCAATCACCCAGGGAAAGCTCTAACCAGAAAACACGGGGTCAGCTCTCACAGCAGCAGGGTGGAGGGATTCCTCGGTGTTCACCAGAAAGCACAAAGCTACCTCCCCTTCCCACTCCACCAAAGAGAATATAACCATTCGGAGACTCAAAGGACATGATTTTTCCTGTCGCCTTTGATGGCAGAAAACGACAAACCAACTTGTACTGTAAAGGGTCTTGCAGAAATAACACACTTATGTGTGCTTCACAGATCTGATATCAGATTAATAAATGCAATACACACTGTCATAAGCACCAAGCCTCTACCCCTGTGAGTTCTGAAACTGCTTGAGAGACACCTGAAAGAGTACACCTCCTTGTGGAGCTCTGTACCCCATTTTTTAATAGGGTTACTTGCCTCTCTGGAGTTTAACTTCTTGAGTTCTTTGTATATCTTGGATATTAGCCCTCTGTCGGATGTAAGGTTGGTAAAGATCATTTCCCAGTTAGTTGGTTGCCGCTTTGTCTTTTTGACGGTGTCTTTTGCCTTGCAAAAACTTTGTAATTTAATGAGGTCCCATTTGTCTATTCTTGATCTTAGAGTATAAGCTATTGGAGTTCTGTTCAGGAAATTCTCCCCTGTGCCCATATGTTCAAGGTTCTTCCCTAGTTTCCCTTCTATTAGTTTCAGTGTGTCTGGTTTTATGTGGAGATCTTTGATCCACTTAGAATTGAGCTTAGTGCAAGGAGATAAGGATGGGTCAATTTGCATTCTTCTGCATGTTGACCTCCAGCTGAGCCAGCACCATTTGTTGAAAAGGCTATCTTTTTTCCACTGGATGGTTTTAGCTCCTTTGTCAAAGATCAAGTGACCATAGGAGTGTGGATTCATTTCTGGGTCTTAAATGGGACCTCATTAAATTACAAAGTTTTTGCAAGGCAAAAGACACCGTCAAAAAGACAAAGCGGCAACCAACTAACTGGGAAATGATCTTTACCAACCTTACATCCGACAGAGGGCTAATATCCAAGATATACAAAGAACTCAAGAAGTTAAACTCCAGAGAGGCAAGTAACCCTATTAAAAAATGGGGTACAGAGCTCCACAAAGAGTTCTCACCTGAAGAATATCTAATGGCTGAGAAGCACCTAAAGAGATGTTCATCATCCTTAGTCATTAGGGAAATGCAAATCAAAACAACCCTGAGATTCCATCTCACACCAGTCAGGATGGCTAAGATCAAAAACACAGGAGACAGCAGTTGTTGGCGAGGATGTGGAGAAAGAGGAACACTCCTCCACTGCTGGTGGAATTGCAGGCTGGTACAACCACTCTGGAAAGCAGTCTGGCGGCTCCTCAGAAAACTGGGCATGACACTTCCGGAGGATCCGGCTATACCACTCCTGGGCATATACCCAGAGACTTTACCTGCATGCAATAAGGACACATGCTCCACTATATTCATAGCAGCCTTATTTATAATAGCCAGAAGCTGGAAAGAACCCAGATGTCCCTCAACGGAGGAATGGATTCAGAAGATGTGGTATATTTACACAATGGAATACTACTCTGCAATTAAAAACAATGAATTCACGAAATTCCTAGGCAAATGGTCAGAACTTGAAAATATCATCCTTAG